>OZ017740.1:149782818-149900318 GCA_963969285.1 Odontomyia ornata | reverse complement strand
AGGTCGGAAAACGTGCAAAATTTTGTTGTTGTAACAGTGGTCAAAGCTTTCAACAGATTTTCATGAAATTCAGTAGTTTGATAGAAATTATAAGTATCTAAAGAATTACATAAAAAAACTGGAGGTCGGGTTGCAAAAAACAAAATGGCGGCCAGTTGAAGGTCAAAATTTCAAAGGCTTTTAAAGTCGCAATTTTGATCCGTCATGTATGAAACTTGGTTTTAAGATAGACATTACTTAGACCTACAGTCTTTGATATTTTATGGATCACGCATGTGCAAATTTGAAAATGGCGGCCGTTTAAATATGCGTTTTTTTTCATGTTTTTGTGGCCCTCTAGCGGTCACATTTTCCAACGGATTTTGATGAAACTTGAGATTATGGATCTCTGTACTATGTTCTTGTATTTTGCAGGAAATTATTAAAATTGAATGACAAATGGAAAAGTCGAAAATTCAGAGCCTAATATTTTTAGCTGCCATTTTCTTTAAAAATTGAATTATTTTGCCCTGTCTAGAGTGAAACTCCTATTTGAACGAGATAGTACATTGATTGATGAGGTCCTAGCATACAAAGATTTAAAATAATCCAAAATCAAATGCATGCATTCAAAATGGCGGCCCCCAATGGTCTGAAGGCAAGCCCAATTCGGTATTTTAGTGCCAACTGAAATAATGAATATTTTTCATGGAAACGTTATAAATGACTTTACTTGAAAGAACTTATAAACCAGATTATTTTTAAGATATTGTAAAATATTTTTAATAACATCCCAAAAAATTATAAAATCGCGACTTGTCTGTCTGTCCGTCCGTCCGCCCGTTTGTTCGTGCGTCATAACAAGTTTTCTCGCAAACCACATGAGCTAGAATGAGGAAATTTTCTACGTAGGTCAAAAGTGGTGCCTCTTGAAATTTTCAGTGAAAGAAAATATTTTAAGGTATTTAAGGGGGGTTCTCCCCATACAGGGGGGTTCCAAACATTTTTTTTTTATTTCTGTAGCCCTCTAGCAGCCAAGATTCTCAACAGAATCCGTTGAAACTTGAAATTATAACTTATTAAGGCAAGTGAATTTAATTTAATTATGCAAATCGAATGACAAATAAAAAAGTCAAAAATTTACAGTTTAATATTTTGAGCAGCCGATTTCAATAAAAATCTAAATGGCGGCCCTCATAGTTCAGAAAAAATTGAAAATGTATATATTAATGGCAACGCAAGTGCTGATTAAACTTTTATGGAAATCTTTTGAAATTAACTATTCGAGCTATTTAAGCCTTTTTGTGGTTACCACTGTGAACTGTATAAACCGCAAATGCGAGAAGGGCGAAACCGGTATTTGTATGTTTAAAACAATTTATTATCCGCCGATTTTCAATATGTAATCCATACGTGTGCAACTCAATTTAATTAGCAAAATATTTGCGCCCCGATAAAAGGTCTCTAAAAACGAACATGGCCAGATTTTTTTTTATGTTAATAAGTGCCCATGTGGTACTACGAAAATTGCAGAAAGAAGTTTAGTAGTAGGCAAGCCAAATTCTTTTTCGAAACTTTACACTACATACGAGAAATTTACCTTTCCGGCTGGTGCTGCCAACGGGGATTTTTTGTAGAATCACATAGGAAAACTTGTTCCTTGATAGGAATAATTCGACATTTTTCTTCTTTTTAGCACTACAGCCCCTCTCGGGCCGTCGCTTAGAGATAGTTAGAGTATATCATTTTCATGACCGTATTGATTTTTTTGGAAGTTGGTTTGGTCAAATTCATGCTCCTGTGTGTCTGCTCAGCTATGATATGATCTGATTAAATCAGTAAATATCAACACTGAGTGAACACTCGTAGTCTGTCCGAAAGATCCCCTGAACTAAATCACATTGTTCACCAACGAGATTTGAACCTGGGACCTTCTGCTTATGCATCTCATGCTCTAACCACTAGATCAAACAGACTAAGTACTAGACCACACAGACTATCGACATTGTCTCTTTGTTTTTGGAGACTAGATGCTTAATTGTAAGATTTTAATGTTTTTGCTAGTGTTCAGTTGAATGATATATTGTTATTAATCGCCCACGCCTTTAACATTTCGAGTTTTGTTTGTGTCTTTGTTTTTAATATTTTCCACCAAAAAGGCCCATTCTTTGGCTGTTTCAGATGGGATTAGGAGGCTACCTAGTTTATTTTAGCTTAATGCATTTAGTTGTTTATTAAGACTGTTCGTCACTCTTTCCATTTCTGTTGTTCATGAGTTGTCACCAATTAGGCCTAATGGTAGGCTCACTGTTTCCCCCATGTGGACTGTATTTTTCTGGACACGTTTGCTGCAGGCACAATCTCTGCATGTGAGTGCTTCATGAAGATTTTCTTGACTTCTCTGGGTTTCTTGTATTACTGTACTTGAAGGTCCCCTATTGTGGAAACTTCATCAATCCTATGCCTCAAAATCTAATTCCGTAAACCTAGTATTTCTGAGTACAATTTTTCTTTTCATGTTCGTGATGTTAAGGATGAAGCTAATTTCATTTTCCTGTTTGTATGCTATCCATTTCGGGCATTTTCGATCTGTAGCTACATGTTCAGTTCTTTTTCAAAAGATACATTAAACGGACGTACAGTTTCTTGTACACTCTTGTCTGCCACATTTAAGACACGCCTGTTTATTATTATTGTAGCAGCCAACAGTCGAGTGACCAGTTCTTCCAAAATTACTACATTGTCTTGGTCTTTATTTACAATACTCTACATTGCAAGTTACATAAGCAATTTTAATGTCACAATGCGTGTTACCTGAAACCGTTATCTTAATAGAGAAAGTTGAAATAAAAGAATCGGGATGTTTAGTCTATGTGCATCTAAAAATTGTTTTGTCTGGTAATTGAGATCCCATCCTTTTGCATGGTAGCGACACCCTCTTTAGTTTTTCTAGTGTTATTTCTAACGGTACATCTCTTCAAATATCACAGGAAAAGTTTTTTCTCATGAAGATGTTTCGTATTGTTCGCTGTACATAAAAGTAAAAAATAAAGTGAATTTCGAATAAAATCATCGAACTATATGTTTCAATATATTTTGTATTCAACCAAGGCTGATGAACCAATTTATAAATTTTTTTTATATGTGTTAACGGAGCAGCAAACTTGTGGGTCTGGACGTGGAACCGTCATGATTCGAGACGGCTACGGATGTTAAATCGTGGTTTGCTGTGTTATGGTGTTTACAAGGAATTAATCTCATTGAATATTGTTGTATCCTGATTTTAAAATGTCTGTTTTCTGACACATATGCTTTAACGGTGTTAACAAATTTATCGAGCTATAGCAACTATTATGAACTGTTAAATATTGTGTCAACTAATTTCAGAAGGGAAATTTGCTACCCCCCGCTATTTTGCGGTGCTCCTACAAAACCTCCGACTGGGGTCCTTGGACCCGGTAAGCCCACCGAAGAGGGGTCGTGCGTCACTCGCTTTGCCAGTGGGCCTCAAATGAGGTCGCCAAGCGAGAATGCGACCGAGTCGGAAGGTTCGCACCAGCTTAACCTGTAATCTGATTTCGCGGAGAACCAAACCCTACATAACCCCGAATAACGTCCCTAACTTTGCCTCGTACTGCAATGCGCTTCGTGCTCCTACCCCACTGGTACTGCTCGGGGACACGTTCACGCGGCGGTCGAGAACCACCCCAAAATCTCGTCACTGTCGCACCAACACCTCGAAAATCTCGAGAGCCAGACCTCACAATGTTCACTAATAACAGACTTCTTGTTTTTCCACTTATTCTAACCATGTTATTTATTTATTAAATGTAAATTTTCAATATTTATGAATATGTAAATGAATATGTAAATTTTCAATATTTAAAATATGAATATGTAAATGAATACGTAAATTTCAATTATTACAAAATTCCAACAAATTAAATACCTACTACCTATCGATTTCCACGTGGTCGGGGCCCCCGATTTCCGTCGATGGTTGATTTGTTCGCTGTTGATTTGATTGGCGGGTTGATAATCGTGAACAACCGTTGATTTGATAGGCGGGTTGATAATCGTGGCAACTGTTGATTTGATTGTGCTTGTGTATCTTGCCTTTGGTACTGCAGATAGAATTTTGGTACTTTCTTTCGCATTGTCGAATTTAGTACTGTGGACACCTGCAACCACCAAACCATCTTTAACGCTGTACTTTTTCCCGAGTTTCTCCAGATCTTCTTTAAGTTCTGGAATGGGTTTTGCCTCCGCATCAGCTTTGTCTAAATATTTTCCCAATATTTTTTCAGTTTCCTCAGCCGTTCTTGCCAATCTCAAATATTTCCAATTCAAATCGCAGTCCTTCATTAGTACTCGAAGCTTGTACGCATCATTTTATAGAGACACTATGATTTGGCATTCCGCTTAGAATCTACTTAGTCTAGTCATTACATGTGCCAAAAAAATGACAGTTGAAAATACAATCTTTAATTCAAAACAAGTTGAAGTAGCAGGAGAGTGCTCCTGCCAGAAGGGTATTGTAACATAATTAGTAAATCAAACAATATATTCTGCATATCAAAACTTGACTAATATACAGATTCCATAAATTGAGCTCGGAGAATTATTATAGTTATTATGTTTTTATATTCGCCGCCATGTTGTTTCAAGTGTACTCACGTATCCTTTCCGGAATAGTATTAAAAAAAATAACAACTTGGAGTAAAATTTACAATACACTTTATTACTCGATCAGTGCAGACTAACTAATGACTTCTTACATTCGCTTAAGCTTAACATCGATTCGGTTCTTAAAACTTTATTTGCAAATTTGCTTGACGATACTGCAATACCGTGAATTCCACATTCTGACCTAGATACATTTGTGTTATTATCGATGGGTTTTGCAACATATGTTATTGCACCAACAGCTGAATTTGCTTGAACTTTATCTAGGCTACCTTCAATTGTCTGTAAATGACCTTTATTGGGAATTTTATGAATTTCAGTGTTGCTTGGGGCATTATCATATGTTACCCCTCCTCGGTTAAAATAAAGATTCGCCTGAATGTTTTTATTTATTTTTGGACACAATTTTTTCTTCAAGATAATCGTTAACAAAATTATTGTTAGTGCTATTATTAAAACAAGATCTAAATTTATTCCGCAAGAGATGTTTTTGTGTATTTTCAATTCTTTGATTTCCTTAATGTTCTCGAATTGATTGATCATTAAATTTTCAAATGACACTGATTTAGGAAATTTAGATTCAAACATATTATTCTGATAGAAATATTTATCTTCATTTATCACTTTCTTATTGTAAAAAATTTCTTGACCTATTGTAATTGAACAATTATTAAATTTTATAAGATAGTTATTTATTAATACAATTTGCCTATCATCGCAATCATGCTTCAATTCTTCCCCATTTGCGTTTTTTATTAAAATCATTTCTTCATCAATAACACATATTTTTGTTTGATTCTCATATTTCAAAATACAATTTTTCCTTTATGACACAATGTTGACTTAACTTAAGTTCCCGTAAACTCAATTCTGGGTCATACTTGTATACATATGCTTCATCATCAATTTCTACAATGAACTATTCTTCATTATTTATTTCAAAATTACTTTCGTCAGTTAGCGGAGTGATTAATTTTAATTCAACGGATACATAATCTTTGGGTATTTTAATTGCAATAATAATGTATTTGCCCTTGTATTCCAAAATTCCTATTTTTGCTAATTTTAATTTATAAAAGTCAATATGAAATTCATTAATTTCATTCGCCGTGAGAATAGTCGGATGAATCAGATTGTACTCAGCTGACGCTATATTATTTGGATCTGGTCTACTTTGTCCTCTAGAAACTTTAATTTAATCAACTGATCTATGAACAACTGTTGTTGCATCAATTTTTTGTAACTCCCTCTATTCCTTCAAAGGCATTTAAAATTTTTCTCCTATCGCTACTTATAACTCCTTTCAAAAATTCGATTGACTCGTTAAAATGCTCATTAATTATTATCTGTTGGTTTAGTGATTGAATTGAGTTTCGACTATTTTCTTCCACAACCTGCAAATGTTCTAAAATTTCATGTCTTCGTTCTACATATGTAATTCATTCTTTTCTCATTAAGTTTGTTAATCTTTTTTTCTTATGCCTCTTGAACTAACCTACTGAGTTTACTTTTCTCTATTTCCTCTTTTGCTTTTCTAGGTGATGTTCGGATGGTCGAATGATATCTATCATTATAATTACCAACAACCAACTGAATTTTCGCCTCAATCGATAAACTTTTATAGTCTATACCAGTAATTTTTTCTAGAATTGTAGAATGCAGCCTCTCAACATCTTCATTACCCGTATGGTTACTAGGTTTGGTCCAATGTACCTCGATATCACTTTTACTAAGAAATTCGTAAATTTGCTCTGATTTGAATTCATTGTCCCTTATGATTCTTCTAGGTTTTCCAAACTTATAGAAATGTTCTACTAAAATTGTCTTTTTAGCTAACCAGTTCCTGTCATTGATGGTATAAGCTACTGCAAACTTTGTCAGTTTATCTATTATAGTTACGAATGATCTTTTTTTAGATGAAAAATGTCAAAATGCATTATCTCATTTTTTTCGGTAGGTGTTTCTGAGATCTGGAATTTTGGTTTGATGGGATTTCTATCGTATTTTATCTCCTTACACTTATTACAATTGTTAATCACTAATTGAATGTGTTCCTGAAGCTTGGGATAGTATATTTTGGATTTTAGTGTGTGTTTCATTGATGCCACTGTGCATTGATTCCTGAGTGTGGTAAAGTGAAATTTGTTTATGGGCTTCTTCTTCAGTTTCTATTTCATTAGCTCTAGTTGAACACATTATAAAATTCACTTCTCTATCATGTGAAAATAATTCTATAATAATTTGTTGAACCCGGTTGTAATCATTATCCTCAACTTCTGAAAATATTCCCGTTTTACTCTTTTTGATGAATCTAATTAGTGCATCTTTAATTTTATCGATTCCTTCAAGCGGATTAAAGTGAATTATTCTTCTTCCGTGTAAAATTTCGATCTCTTTCCGAATATTATATGTTAGTATAAGTTGTGTACGATATTTATTAACAATTTCTTCCTTGATACCCATATGGTCCAATTTCTGTTCGTCTATAGAATGAACAGTAGCAGTTAAAGCTAAATTAGAATCACTATCGTTATCATCTTCAATTTTTGATACTCCACTACTATCCTGTACTTCTGAGTTCCCGAATTATCCTGTTTCTTTGGAGCCACAATTATGGGTGAGCTATAGCGGCTATTATTTTTGCGAATTATGCCTTGGCTTTCCATTTCTTAAGAAAGGTGAAGGTGAAGTGAAAAGACAGATTGAATTCAATCTGTCTTTTCACTTCACCTTCATGCTTAGGTGGGTACTTGTATAACTTTGAATTAATAGGTTGATCAGTAATTGTCTTAATACAATGCACCACCGAATTCGTATTCGTGAGTTGTTCGCCCTCTTTGAATATTAAACCCTCATACTTTTGAAGCAGCCTTACTATTCCTGTCTGTTTAAATGTTCCAACCAAATTTGCTTAATGTCGGTAGTTTCCAAAACATCCACTTCCTCTGCTGCTTTTGAAATGAACGAAATTTTCTCTCCGTTTAACAAAGCAATTTCTTTATTGCCTATGTCTATCGATTTTACATTTTTTCCAATTCAATCCATTCCAATAAAGAAGTTATATTCCTTATCCAGTGCAATTTTCACCCATTTCATTCTAACATTACTTGGTTGTTTGAATTGAAATGGACACGTTGTTTTAACCTGTTCAGTAAATTTTTCCACAACACCCCAATTGTATTAATTTGCATCGGCTTCGAATGAATCTTTTGGTACAACTGCCATGTTACTCTATTAGAATTTAATAAGCTGATCGTTGACCCCGTATCTATCATTGCTACGAAATCATCACTATCAAACGAAATTCTAATAAACACTTTTCTTTTATCCGAGGCTAGTTTTTAAACAAGTTGGGTAGACAGACCTATGCTCATGTCAGAAGGGTTTTGTACTCAACTTACAAAATGCAGTAACCAGTAACGAATAAAATCAAGAAACATGTCATGTTCGAGGACTATACTATTATTAGCAAAGTTGAAAGAATTTTGATCACTGAGGTATTTGTTATAGTTATACCCACAAATACGAGTATCTCCCTTGATAATTATTTCAGATTTTTTAAGATCACGGGTGTCCGTTCGCGAGAGAGGCAACATATTTTTCATGTATTTCCCCCCCCCCCCCCCCCCCCTCCTATGCCCCCACTGAAGCAAAAACTGTCAGATTAAGATCTGTTTTGAAAAGCTCTCATAGAGAACTTTCAGTTGATACTCATATCGGCTACCTTTCATGAAATTTTTTTTTCAGGGGCCACTCCTCTGTACTGTAATCATCGATTCATGACCGGTTTTTTAGAATCTTAGAATGGCTACAAAGCCCTTTTGCTAGGAGCTCTCCCCTGCCTTTCCGACTTGTTTCAATTGTATATACTCATCTTCATCATAGCTATCATTCCTGAAATTTTCATGCAAATCCTAGCAAAGCTGTAGTTTCTAAGGCGGTTAAAAAGCGCATATGGCTCCATAGCCATATGTTTCCATAGTAATACAGGGCATATTGTTCCATAGTAATGCAGGAAAATTCAAATCGCTATAACTTAATTAAATATTATTCGATCTTTATGAAACTTTCAGAAAATATCAACCTTATAAATAGTCATCTGTGTGCTAAATTTTATGGAATTTAAGGGTAGCGTTTAGATTTTATTCAAGAAAACATAAAATCGATAAATCATACTATTACTAACAAAGTTGAGTGAATTTCGACTTCTCATGTATTTGTTGTTGTTATACTCATTAAGGCCTACATTCATGATTTTTTTCAGATTTTTCGGGTGGAAGGTGTCCAATCGCGAGGGGGGGGTACGCGAAAAGTTCGTACATTTCCCCTTCCCCTGCCCCCCTCGGTACTTATAAGACAATTTCAAGACTTGTTTTGAAAAGATCTCATCAAGACCTTTCCAATGACACCCTACTCGACTACCAATGGTGAAATTTTTTTTTGGGGGGTCACTTCCTTATATGGGGAGACCCCCCTTAAACCCCATTGAAAATTTTTTCCACCATTGAACTTTCAAGAGGTCAACACTTCTGACCTTTTTACAAAGTTTCATGGCTGTAGCTTCTATAGTTTCGGAGAAAAAGTGCTGTGACATACAGACGGACGGACGGACGGACGGACGGACGGACGGACGGACAGACGGACAGACGGACACAGGTCGTGATTGCAATAGGGTTTTGTATTTTAGTACAAAACCCTAAAAAACTCTTCGGATCCTAACTGATTCACATCTTCTTTGTTAATATTATCAACCTCCATTTGTCCTAGCCCTTTTCGTTCTATTCTCCTCAGCCCGGAATTTCTATTGTCACTAAACTGTGGCCTCACTTGAACCGTTTGATTTGAAAAATTCTGCCTACCCGGTGTGAATTCATTTCTTCTAACTTGCTTCGAGTCACTTTTCCTAAACTAACCGGATTCATTTAGCTTCAACTCTTTCGATTTATCACCACTATTTTTGAGGGCGCTACTTGATTCATTGTTAACAAAATGTCTTGATCTATTAAAATTTAAATTTTTCTGGGCCATCTTTTTATCAATATTAAAATTAAATCTGTCCTGCCCAATTTATCCGAGTAAAATTGTGCGGATTATTGAAAGAGAAAATTGATTATGAATTTCTGCCGCTAATGACCCGGCTACTACTTCCTTTATTTTTAGAATTAAAGCACTACTTAAGCATGTTACAATCTCTTCTTTGTTATTACTAAAGCTAGCACATTCCGTAATATTGTCGACTAATTGTTGTATGCTATTTAATAATTCATGAATGGTAAATACCTTGAGATAGTTGATTTCCTTGGCTATCGTTATCTGATCCTTTGTAGGTCTGTAATGGACACGTAATTTCTACTCACATTGTTCCCACGATCGCGGTACCTCCATAGCAAGATAATTCTTCGCTTCTCCGATGATCTTTTCATTACAGATGACTTCATAAGTGATACCAGCCTGTTTGCCAAACTCCTCAAGAATGCGATCCACGGTTGCAGTAAAAGATGCGAGTGTTCTCGGCTCATCTTTGAAGTTCTGAATATGTTTGATCCTTTTTAAGGGTTTCGTAAAATAATTTTGCAAAACTCTACTAAAATCGCGTCCTGTCTGTCCGTCTGTCTGTCCATTCGTCCGTCCGTCCGTCCGTGACGGTAACCTAGAAACATGAAATTTTGTATGTAGGTGTAAAGTGGTGCTCTCTGGAAAGTTCCACTACAAAAAAATTTCATAAGGTATTTAAGGGGGGTCTCCCCATAGAGGAGAGTGACCACCCGAAAAAAAAAATTTCATCCAAGGTAGTCGATATGGGTATCAAATGAAAGGTCTTAATGAAAACTTTACAAAACAGGTCTTAGTTAGACAAATTTTGCTTCGAGAGGCGCACAGGGTGGGGAAATACACGAAAAATTGGTGTGCCCTCCTCGCGATTGGACACCTGTGATCCGAAAAATCTGAAAAAAATTAGAGGTGGCGGTGTTTATGAGTACAACAACAACCAATACCTTAGAAGTCGACATTCGCTCAACTTTGTTAATAATAGTATGATATTCGAATTTCACATTTTCCCCAATAAAATCGTGTAGGTACCCTTAAACTGAACGAAATTCCTTAAATTGTGTAAGTTTGATGAAAATCGAATGATATACACAGAAGTTATAGCCATTTGAAGTTTCTCCAATTACACCAGCAATAACACATGATTTTGGTATTTTACGGACTCTCCATTGAATCAGTTACTGCAGTTTTGATTTGATCTTCTTGAAATTTTCAAATAAGGGCAATAACATTAATATTTTTAGGAGTTTATAATTTGAGCGATTTTTGTTGGCTTGCAACAAAATGGCGCCCGTTGAAAATAGAAAAACAATGGATTTTCTTATAAGCGTGCGCATCTCTTTGACATATTGCTTGACTTTATTCGTTGCTGGTGACTGCATTCCTGAAAAGTTGAGTACAAAACCCTTCTGACATGAGCGTAGGTCTGTTTACCGAACTTGTCCTACTGTAGCCCGAATGCTCACTGGTTGATTCTGCCTTAGTAGAAGCTCCGTCAGGGCCACCAGGCACTGTTCAATCTGGTGTTGATTAGCCATCTTGATGTTCTGATTGATGAAGTCGTCCATGTCGCCTTTCCGCTAACGTAGTACTTCGTTTCTTCGTATAGTGGTAAATTTCTCCTCACTATACTTCGTTTCCACTTTACAAGTAAACGGATAAAAAGCACTTTTTACTCCTTTGGTTCGAACACTTTCCTCTTACTGTTTGCATTTTAAGGAACACCGACTGCGCCACTTACGTATCCTTTCCGGAATCGTATTAAAAAAAATAACAACTTGGAGTAAAATTTACAATACACTTTATTACTCGATCAGTGCAGACTAACTAATGACTTCTTACATTCGCTTAAGCTTAACATCGATTCGGTTCTTAATACTTTATTTGCAATATTCCTTGGCGATATTGCAATACCGTGAATTGCACATTCTGACCTAGATACATTTGTGCTATTATCGATGGGTTTTGCAACATATTTTATTGCACCAACAGCTGAATTTCCTTGAACTTTATCTAGGCTACCTTCAATTGCCTGTAAATGACCTTTATTGGGAATTTTATGAAATTCAGTGTTGCTTGGGGCATTATAATATGTTACTCGTGTGAAAGTGTCCCCTGACAAATTCTATAGATTTAGAGGAAATAGGGTATGCATCTACGCTAATCAGGGAAGCATATTAGAAATATTATCTTATTGAAAGTCATTTACATTTTAAATTACTGGTAGGCTAGCATACAGTTCTATCTTAATTCAAACAGTGCAGTAACAAGAGTTTCTGGGCTGATGAACCATCGGCGATGATTGTTTCTTCTATTAAAGTGAATTCTGTTGTCGGGTGCAATTCTGGTCTATAGATCTTCATGTTAAAAATCGTTTTAAACTTTTATGTTTTTACTTATAGCTAAATTGAAAAAAGTGTATTTTACATATATGTAGATCAATAAATTTTTATTCAAAGGCAAAGAAAAACATATCCGATAGTAATAACTGTTTTATGAAGTAAAAATTATCACAATATTGCCAATTTCTTTTGGATAATAAGCACTGCTATAAGCCTGAATTAAATTAATTACTAAATAATTAGTAGTTGATTATAAACAATTAAATTTTGTATTGAAAAAAACAGTCACCAATTTAAATGCGACCAAAAATCGAATTAAGTACTGTTAATTTTTCGTGGATAGTCTGTTTTCGAATAATATTTTAAATAATTGCTAATTTTATTTTTAGTCAAGGATGAATAAATAATTTATGTATTTTAAAAAGCTTTGAAATGAAAAAAAAAATCAACATTTTGCATAACAAATGAACGTAGGAAAAAATCTAATTCAATATTGTTAACTTTCATTTAGACGGTCTTTTCAAGCAATCACTTTTTCTTTGAAATGTATTTAAAAACCAGAATCTTAATGAAATTAATTATAAATAAATTATGGTAAATGATGGATGAATTAATTATGGATCTCAAAATGTTATGAACTGAAAGAACAAAATCAATTATTTGTATAATAAATAAAAATGATAAGAAAAACGTAACTCAATGCCGCTAATTTTCCTTTGGACGGTCTTTTAAAGAATGCGTATTTTTTCTATGGAATAAACTTAAAAAAAAATATTTGATCAAGTGGACGAAAACATTCTCAAGTGGCTAGTGATTGTTGTACCATAAAGTTCATAACTTTCTTTTGTGTAGGCATCTCATTTGCTTAAAATTAAGTTCATTAAAAACTTTTCCAATTAATCGACGAAACTTAGGGATCATCCAGTTAATGTTAGCTTTTAGGAAACTGCGATTGTCCATGATTAATCTTAGGTAGTGAGGGCAACTCCAGAGATATCAGGGTGTTGAGGCCGTCTATGGTGGATCTATTGTTCCCGTATGCAAAGTAGTGGTACCTTAGGATATTATGCTCTTCTGCGATCACGTATAGTTTATGTTTGATAAGTCTATTATGATTTGTTTGACACCGGAGAAATCTTTGATATTTTAAGTTGGATGAAAAATTATCATCATTATTTCCGCTTTGATCAAGGTAGATGTTTATCACAAAGTTTGTGTCACTTAGTTGCTTTCTTCAGAAATTTTAAGTTCTTATCTGCTTCAACTGGGGCAATTTTCATTTAGATGCGATCTAAAAAGTAACATTAACGTTAAACGCTGCTTCCTATAAAAATTCATTCATTCAATTCATTTGTTATTAACAACAACTTTTATTGCAAACAGAAACTTTTATTTATTATTTTTTTTTTATTTTTAGATTACTCTATATCCTACCATTCTCTCCATCACTCTTTCATCGCTGCGCAACGCTCGTGCGATCTGCACCTCACACGTCGTTGATCCCTACGTGTGCCTCCCAGGGAATATTCAAACATCGGTATACTCGTAAAGGGGCATAAAATGCATGGAAGTACTTCTTTCTTGCTAGTCTAGTTCAATTCGTGAACAGTTCTCCGAGAGAAAAAATATAATAAGACACAGTAAAAACAAACTCTGAGTTTATACAAACTAGCTGTCTTTAAGTATCTTGACAATAGGTTCTAAATGCTCTAAGAAACTGCATTTTAATCCTCAGGAGTTATCATTAGCTTGAATTTCTTGGATGTTATTTAGTGTTTTCTTAAAAACCAATGACTTTGCTTTTTACACTGTTTCTCGAAAATTGTTATATATACGTAGAGCTTCATTCGTTGCATCGTTCTTTAGTCAATGAGTTCTGGCAAAATATATTACAAAATTACTCGCATTTCTGGAATTACTTGTATATGGATCTACTTGTGATACTTTTATAAAGGATTTCACTGGATTTTAGACATTTAAAAATCAACTTAGCTTTTTCCATAATAATTATTTGACTGAAGGTGAATGCATTGGTCTGTTGATACACGTGTCTTGTTGGACAGAGAATCGAAAGATTTAGAATATTTTTAAAGGCTTTAGTTAGCATCCTGGATATAACCTTAAAATTTTGCTTCTCAGCTATCTCTCGAGTTATCATACACCGATAAGTTTCGATTAACGTTTTCATATTTTCGTCATCAGTAGTAGTTGGACGACCAGTATGTGGTGCATCTTGCGCATTAAACTCTCCAGAATGCAAGCGAACAAACCAACGTTGACACTGGCATTCAGTAAGGCAGTTTGCATCATAAACTTCACACGATTTCTTTCGAGCTTGCACATCATTTTTGCCCTTTCGGTTGAAAAACAATAAAATATGTCGATAATGCTCTCTTTGGTGGTCAATTTTTAAGTTTATTTTTAGCAAACATGTTGTTTAGTAATGACGCTCAGTTTTTGGCTGAAGATAGTTTGAAGTCTAAGCTTCAAAATAGTATATAATAATATAAACCACGCAATCACTACCTACCTACCTGTATAACATGAAATGTGGGGATTCTGAACCGCTCACTAATAAAAAGAATCCCGAAGTCAATATGCAAACATTATTTTACAATTACAATAAGCAACGCGCACACTTTGGGTGCCGGTAGAAGGAAGGACGTTGAGCGTTTGAGTGAAATAAAGAAGTTATCGCTTTTTCCTTAAAACGATTACAGCGCTTCGTTGTGGTAGTGGTGAAATCCTGTACGACACCTCGGCTGTTATTGTCTTGTCGCTAAAGTACTCCCTCCTGAATGGCTTTGGCGTTTGTAAATATCAATATGAAATTGTCATGAAATATTATTTGTCGAATGTCACTTTGCTTGTTCGATTTTTAGGCTTCGGTCCGGTATACTTTCTCGGAGGTTGACTTTGTTGAATAGGTGGCTGCATCGCTTTATTAGCAGTGATTCAAAATATGCGGGCTTGAAACGTTCAACGCTGATATTAATTTCTTTCCCGTTGATTGCCAATTTAAATGCTTTCTTTGTTCTTTCCAGAACTTTGTATGGTCCTTCATAAGGAGGCTCCAAATGTTTTCTTACGCGGTCTACACGCAAAAATACATGTGAGCACGTTGCGAGATCTTGGTATACGAGTATTTTCCGCTTGTCGTGGCGCGATGCAGGTGTTGCGCGGACTTTTGTCATATGCTCCCGGAACATTTGAACACACGGTTTTGGGTCTGGTTGCATATCTTTGTCGAAAAAGAATTCTCCGAGAATTTGTCGCCTTCTGCCGTAGACCATTTCTGTAGATGTTGCTTCGATGTCTTCTTTAACGCTAGTGCGAAGTCCTAGTAAGACTGTTGGCAAAACATCCATCCATTCGTGGTTACAATGGCACATAATGGCAGCTTTAAATAATCGGTACCAAGGCTCCATCATGCCGTTTTTTTTGTGGTAGGGAGAAGAATGCCATTTATGCGCACAGTGTGGGACTCCCATGCGTGACGGGAGTACCCACTAAACATCTGCCCTGTCAACCTGAGAATCCAGCCTGGAACCGTTTGACACATTACTTCGGGCCAGGTCTCGTTTTGTTACGCCGTGGGGCGCCTTCAAGTTGGGGAGTCCCTTTCCTATCGGGAGGGGAGAGGGGAAGCCGTTTGCTGTAGAATGATATGCAGTTGTTCGAACTTACAGCCCACTAAATGAGTCAGTGATTGAAAGATGAGGGATTCGAACTGTGATACCTGGTCCGATGTTAGCAAAGTAGGTTTTCCAAGGCAGGCAGTTGCAGTAGAAAGCAGCAGCAATTTCATCAACAGTTATTGTCTTTAACGGAAACGCCTCGGGCCACCTTGTGAAGCGATCAATCATTGTCAAAACATATGAATATCTTTTTGAAAGTTTTAAAGGTCCAACGATGTCGATGTGGATATGACTTAATCTCGCGTCAGGATTTCTATCTGCCAGAGTGGAGGTGTGGCATGCCTTCCTATTTTGCATGTACGAGCCCAATCCAATATATCTTTCGACATACAAGGCCAAACATACTTCTGAGCTATTGCTTTCTTCGTTAAATATCCACTGGGATGAGAAAGGTTATGTGTTAGTTCAAATACCTTCTTCCTTAGTATTATTGGAACGTATGATCGAATCTCGTTCGTTGAAACATCACAATAGATCAATCTATCATCGCCGGTCAATCTTTTCCCGAAAGTTGATGCTTGAGTTAGCCTGGAGTAGACATTTTAATTCTTCATCATCCTCCTGGGGTTTTGCCAAATCCTCAACGGTGATAATTACTGGCATAGAGATACTATCAATTCGAGTCAGTCCATCCGCTATTCCGTTTTCTTTTCCAGTGATGTGGACGATGTTTGTGGAAAACTGACCAATGAAATTAAACTGTCTTAGTTGACGTGGAGATACTTTGTCAGACTTCTGGTTAAACGCGCAAGTGATCGGCTTGTGATCTGTTTTGATAATAAAGCGTGTTTTTGATACTAAGCGTCCCTCGATCATATGGCAAAAATATTTTACTGCGCTATAAATCGCTTGCAGTTCACGGTCGTAAGTTCTATATTTAAATTGCATTTTGCTGCACTTTTTTGAGAAGAACCCGGGTGGCTCTTGCGTTAGAATGTGATGGTAAATCCCATGTGCAGCAACTTTTGGGTATCAGAGGCAATTTTGACATAGACGCTTTTGTTTATAGTCGAGATACATGTACTTGCCTCATCCGTACACAGTATTGTCGTGACCAGATTGGTTTTACGGTCCGGTAATTTTTTCCTGCCTGGGTCGACTATTAAACCAAAATTTTGGAGTAAATCAATACCGATTATTGGTTGCCGTACGTCTGCAAACAAAAATTTCTATTTAAATGGTCGTCGTAATCCAAAACCTAAATAAATAATCCTGTGGCCGTAGGTTTTGATTGGCGTATTGTTGGCAGCATACAGTAAGAACTTCGTGGGAATAAGGAATTGGTTTCCACTTTGTTGGTCGTGAGTTATAAGTCGGCGATTATTATCTTCATCATCCTCGGTCCACACAATCCGGAACGACGAAACTAGTGTGGAACTCCCATGCTCGCAAGAAGGCGACTGGACTACCCACTAGGCACCTCCCCTGTCAACCTGAGAATCTAGCCAGAACCGTTTGACACATTACTTCGGGCCAGGTCTCGTTTTACTACGCCGTGAGGCACCTTCAAGCTGGGGGATCCCTCTTCTACCGGGAGTGGAGAGGGGAAGAGGAAGTGCCAGACAAGCGACCTCCCAATCCCAACACCCCCGGCTGCTGTGAGTCCCTTTTATCTTTTAGGACTGCCCGAGCATAATGTGCCACCTGGTTCCATTTGTCAACCGATTCGAGCATCACCGGAACTATATTATCCGGGGTGAGCTCTCCCGTCTCTCTGTAGAGGAGGGCCCTTTGTAGCCTGTCCCATCTTATGCACCCAAAAAATGTGTGGCAGGCATTGTCTTCCTCTCCTGGGCAATACATACAATCGGGGACCGTGACTTACCAATTTGTGCAGGTTAAAACTGAAAACACCCATGCCCGCTCAAAAGCTGGGCCAGATAGAAGTCAATCTCACCATGCCTTCGATTTAGCCTCAGTCTCACATCCGGGATGAGGCGCGCAGTCCACCTTCCCTTCGTGGAATTCACCCAAGACTGCTGCCAATCGTTGAGTTAGCGCAGTATATCTTCGAGGACAACCATCTCCCTTGCATCCTCGTTTCGACGCAGATAAAATGCGCGGCGCTCTCTAGCAAGGAGGCCGACAGGTATCACGCCTGCAATGACTTTCACCGCCGAATCATAGACTGTCGGATACGAAGATGCAATCCTCAGCGCTCCTCTTCTCTGTACCTGTGCCAGGCGTTTTCGGTTAACCTCCTTACTGAGAGCGTCGCCCCATACTTCTGCTCCGTACAGTAGCATTGACCCTACAGCACTCGTCAAGAGGCATCTTCTTGATGGGCTGGGTCCCCCTACGTTGACCATAAGTCGCCTCAGAGCCGATATTCCCGAAGAAGCCTTCTCAGCCGTTGCCCTGATTTGCTCAGAGAAACTCATCTTCGAATCGATCAGTAACCCGGCTTGTATGCCTCCAATACTGATCATTTTTATCCTAGGGATTCTCTTTTTTTGTCAAGATGACCACTTTGGCTTTCTTCAGTGCTAAATTGAGCCTGCGAGCAGTTATCCGGTCTCACTCGGCGCATTAGCATATCTAGCCTAAGTTGCGCTTGTCCAACGGTGCGTCCAGCGACCAGATCCGCAACATCATCCGCGTAGCCGATCAAACGAAACTCATCTGGTATCTCGAGTTTCAGTAGCCCATCGTAAGACACGTTCCACAGGTCTGGACCTAGGATAGATCCCTGGGAAACCCCCAATGCAACCGCTATCTTTCGTGGGCACTATGTCGTGTCGTAGAGCAGGCTTCAGTCTCTTAAGTAGCCGCATTAGATATTCTGGAACTTGAAAAGGGTTTTCCAGCGTATCCAGAATATTCACCTATCTAGCGGAGTTGAAGGCTTTCCTGACGTCAAGTGTCACCAACTGGACGATCCGTCACTTGGTGCAACCATGTGCCTCTGCCTTTTGGACCGCGCTCGCCACCTCTGCGATCGCATCGATAGTAGAATGTCCTGCTCTAAAGCCGTACTGCCGAGGAGATAGGTCCCCAGTAGCACGAATCAGGCGATCAATACGACTCAATATTTGTTGTAACACTCCGCTATTTACGTTATCGGGCCTTTGTATAGCCTTTGAATATTTTCTGGAAGTTGCTCTAAAAGAAGCGATCGTAACATGGCGTTTGTCATCTGTTGTCCTCCAGTGTTTCGAAGATGTTGCAGGTAATGTGGTGGCTTCCTTCCGTCGAGGTTTTGTCCTTGAAATAAGCGTCTCAGCTTCTATTTGTTCGACTCTGCGAAAGTTTATAATATACGCTCCTTAACAGCATTAATTTTTTTTCCAACGGTGGGTTTCTTGCGATGGGAATGATATACGGTAATATTTTTGGCTCGGCGTATTGTATCACGTACTTGAATTTTGTTTCATCCTATGTGATGCCATGCGTGTAGAATGTGGCATCCACTTGTTCGAATCAAAACTCGGGGTCCAGTTTAAAAAATGTCGGGAATTTTGTTACTCGCGATGCTTCTACGAAAAGATTCGCATTTGTCGAAGATCTGGGTGCGATGGATGGCAAATTAATACCAGGATCCTTTGAAGTTTTCGGGGTTTCCACGGTATCATTTGGTCCGGTTTTCATTTTCGACAATTAATGATGTCACCGAGAACTTTGTTTGAGTCAATACTCGAAAATATTCTATATCACATCGGAAATTCACCACGGTGGGGGTTCTGACACCTCTCAATAATAAGAAGAATCCCAAAGCGAATAAATATATATATTTATTTTATAATTATAATAAGCGACGTGCACTGTATAGCTGCCGGTAGAAGGAAGGACGTTGAGCGTTCGTGTTCGAGTGAAAAAAGGAAGTTCTCGCTTTTTTTTAAAACAATTACAGCGCTTTGTTATGGTCGTGGTGAAATTCTGAACGACACCTCGGCTGTTATTGTTTTGTCGCTACAGAAATATGCAGCTCACGCCATCTATGAGAGAAAAAAACGAAACGAATTATCGCATAACCCAATAGCTTTTTTTCGATAAGCCAAGTACGACATTTTTCTAGATCCTCGTTGACGATATTTTCCATGGTAACTTTATCACGCCCCCGAATAAGGAGGATAGTATCATCAGCATATAATGTGTGGTGACCTTTCAGTCTGCATATATTCAAATTACATAGATTCAAAAAATATAGCTAAAACACGATTGGACCAAGTATGGAGCCTTGGGGAACACCCGATCTCATGGCAACGAATTTGCACGTGGCTATTTCGGCTGACCGTAAATATCTTGGATAAACTGCCAAGCTCAGGTCGTACAGGTTCCCGGTCACTCTCAGCAGAGATTTCGCATGTTGTGATCGATTTTTGGCACACTTTCATCAATCTGCTCCGAGTGCTCTTCACTCCCTTGCTGGGTTCTATCATGAAAAATATTTTTCGGGGGCCTTCACTGGAAGCCAATGGTGGGTTAATTTCAAAGAATACATCCAAACGATCACCCATTGTCTCTGATATTACACTTGGTACCTCTTTTGTTCATGTTGGGATTCTGAGATCATCGCAACATCACTGTCATTATCGTATACAACCACAGGGGCCGTAGCTGTACTGTTTATAACCAAAACGAAATATCGGGGTTTAACCGAAGTTTTTTCTACTAACTCAGTCTTCATTGCATAATGTTGCCCCAATACATTCCCCACATTTTTATCTTCTCGCCTTTGATCAGATGAACCCATTGTGTTGACATCTACACTTCCCTTGGATCCAACGAGTTTGTAAAAGGTTCTTTTATTATCGACCGGAGTCGAGAAAGGAGGGAGGTAAACGCTAAGGACTATGAACACGCTGCTTCAGAGGACCAATAGGGCCTTGCAAAAACGGATGGACTTGAGGAGACTTCGTCGTTACCGACGATACTTATGGCATAGTATAAGATCCCAAGATCATGCAGACACAAACAAAATGTTGTTTTAATGACAATGAATCACGTGGAAACATTCGACACAATTATAATAAACTGTCACTTTTTGATATTATTACGTGATTAGTAGTCATGCAATGATGTTATCCTTGGGAAGGCATTGAAGAACGATTATGAAGGGTATCACCGCGTGACCTTTACAATCGGCTTTTAAATCCAAATATATAATTACCCAAGGAAGCTTTAATCGTGCGCCCAATTAACTTTCTATAATTCCTTCGCCTGAATGATTCTGACTTTACAGTGATAATATCTTTTTGATTATTCCGAAAAGTATTTGAAAGAAAATTTATATTTCAAAATATAAACATCGGTAATAGCGGTTGATTATAGTATTGCAGGGCAAATCAGTAAATCCAAAAATTTGTGTTCCCCTATTTTTTTAAGTCCCTAGATAACAAAAGTTATCTTCAATCTACCGAAACGGAATTGGGAAGGTGATAAAATAAAGTACTTGCCGAAAAACTTCCATTCAATAGAAATGCTTACTTTAAATTTTTCTCCGTTCATTAATTTCCAATTTCAAACTGGTTTCAAATCAATGCCTAAAGTCCTGATTGCATATGTTGTCAACAATTGTTGCTCAGTCCCTCTGAAAAACGAAAGTATAGTGTGCTAATAAATAGCATGTGGATAAAAAAAAATATTTTTTTGCCGATAGGTCACCTTCGCAGCAGAAGTCGAATTCAAAATATGATAGCAAAAGGTTACATGATGGTAGCCACAAAAGTTTAGTTTATTACCTCACCCGGTAGCTCACCGGCGGTGGCGTGGAGTTATAAATAATACTAAGAAAAGATCCGAAAATGGGGATCGGAGGGAAAAAAATTGAAAGGAAAAGTCACACGGGAAAACCATGACTCCTCCAGGACACCCACGCTCACCCACTCACGCCCCCTGTAAATAGCTTCAATACATTATAGTAATAAATTTGGAATTAAAAGAATCTGAGTAGGTTTTTTTTTCAAATGGAATGATTTTTTAGGGTTTTGTACTAAAATACAAAACCCTATTGCAATCACGACCTGTGTCCGTCTGTCCGTCTGTCCGTCCGTCCGTCCGTCCGTCCGTCCGTCTGTATGTCACAGCACTTTTTCTCCGAAACTATAGAGGCTACAGTCATGCAACTTTGTGGAAAGGTCAGAAGTGGTGACCTCTTGAAAGTTCAATGGTGAAAAAAATTTTCAAAGGGGTTTAAGGGGGGTCTCCCCATATAGGGAAGTGACCCCCCCAAAAAAAATGTTCACCATTGGTAGTCGAGTAGGGTGTCATTGGAAAGGTCTCAATGAGATCTTTTCAAAACAAGTCTTAAAATTGCTTTATGAGTACCGAGGGGGGCAGGGGAAGGGGAAATGTACGAACTTTTCGCGTACCCCCCCCTCGCGATTGGACACCTTCCATCCGAAAAATCTGAAAAAAATCATGGATGTAGGCCTTAATGAGTACAACAACAACAAATACATGAGAAGTCAAAATTCACTCAACTTTGTTAGTAATAGTATGATTTATTGATTTTATGTTTTCTTGAATAAAATCTAGACGGTACCCTTAAATTCAATAAAATTAAGCACACAGATGACTATTTATAAGATTGATCTTTTCTGAAAGTTTCATAAAGATCGAAAAATATTTAACGAAGTTATAGCGATTTGAATTTTCCTGCATTACTATGGAAGAATATGCCCTGTATTACTATGGAAACATATGGCTATGGAGCCATATGCGCTTTTTACCGACTTAGAAACTACAGCTTTGCTAGGATTTGCATGAAAATTTCAGGAATGATAGGTATCATGAAGATGAGTACATACAATTGAAACAAGTCGGAAAGGCAGGAGAGAGCTCCTAGCAAAAGGGCTTTGTAACCATTCTAAGATTTTAAAAAACAGGCCATGAATCGATGATTACAGTACAGAGGAGTGGCCCCTGAAAAAAAATTTCATGAAAGGTAGCCGATATGAGTATCAACTGAAAGTTCTCTATGAGAGCTTTTCAAAACAGTTCTTAAACTGACATATTTTGCTTCAGTGGGGGAATAGGGGGGGGAATACATGAAAAATGTGTTTCCTCCCTCGCGAATGGACACCCGTGATCTTAAAAAATCTGAAATAATTATCAAGGGAGATATTTGTGGGTATAACTATAACAAATACCTCAGAAGTCAAAATTCTTTCAACTTCGCTAATAATAGTATGATCCTCGAACATGGCATGTTTCTTCATTTTATTCGTTACTGGTTACTGTATTGTGTAAGTTGAGTACAAAACCCTTCTGACATGAGCATAGGTCTGTCTACCCAACTTGTTTATTCATTATTTCTAATTTTAAAGCAACTATTTATTTCAATGCAATATAAATTAGTAAGTAGAAATACCTAAAGTTTCGCGTTGATTTCGAGTTATTCATATGCAACCACAATCCATTTCAATTCAATTATATACTTTTACAAATTTAATGCACGCATCATTGTGGAATTCACATTTTTGAATTACGCTTCGTTCGGTAATACAACTTTTCATATTCAAATTACATATACAAATACACGAACTTATCCTTGAAACCTTATTTTCTGCGTGCACTGTTTTCTTTTTATTTATTCCATTGGTACGTTTTTAGTGATCTAGTTACTTTCCTCTTCCTTCCAGTTGCATATGATTATTAACTTGTTTCTCTTATAAATTCGTTTGTTACGAACCCGATACTTGTTTATAGTTACTTTAAATATCGAATCCTTACGTTGTCGAGTTTAAAATCATTAAACATATGAATACAAATAGACTCCTCTTGCAAATTAAAAGTTGGAAAATTTGTCAATTGCATATCTGCACGTAAAAAAAATTAATAATAAATACCTCTTGATGATATAAATTGAAAGCTTGATAGAAGGGAAGATTTTCGTCTTAAACTTTACCAAAAACACTAAATAGTTTACATAAAACAAAATTTTTACACCGTCATTGATGGCATTCACATAAATCCTCATAGATCGTATTTAATCCAAAATAATCCTCTGGTTTTATTTAGTATCACCTATATCTTACACTTCTTCGGTTATCTATTACGCTACGCGTACTGACACGCGTTACAATAATCATATTAATAATCAGATTTTCGCACCTGTACTAAAAAAAACACCCGCGCACTTTGTGGGCAGATAAGTCGTTTTCTGACGAAGCGAAGGTGTAAGCATTAAATCCGCAGCTTGATTCCTATTCAATCTGAATTTTAGAACAATTCACTCGATTTTTCAGGCTGCACTTAGTCCCAGCGATTTTCACCCTTCATCGTGAATATGCAGGCACTAGAAATTAACGGTATTTCCATGAAGAAATTTGAGGACAATTAAGATACGTGTGTGCATAGGATGTAATTGAATCTCGTGAATATATACATACATACTTTATGCATTCACTTGACCGGCTCTTGTTGAGCAAATATTGACACACATGAGGGCAGGGGAATGCACCAACAAACACATGCTATTATAAGAGCGATAATTCAAACACTTTAAAGAGTGTAATTAATCACCGAATCACCAAATGATCAGCTCCAATACGACGTGGGGTTCTAAGTACTCGAATAATGACAATCTTGTAGTTAACAATTGATTCTCTTGGCGGTTTACTAATTCGCAATATTTCGTGTGCCAATTAGCTTTCAGGTACTGATTTAGAACACAATCAAAATGAATATATGAAAGTTTTTTACACATGACAAGTTTGTGAAGATTTTTACAACTTCCGACAAATATCATTACACAAAGCACTTACATATATATGAATTTTAAGTTGCAAACTAAGCAAAATCACGTGGGATGAAAAAATTTCCACAAGCCAAAAAAAAATTATTACGGGATATTAAGAATACAAATTGAACCGGAGACCGACGATCCAGTGAAAAATGTCGCAGATTCCGAACGTCTTCTTCCTCCGGGGTTCAAAAAATTACTCTTGTTCTTCGCACGCAGCTATTGCCGACGACGCTCTTAATTTCAACGCTATCAGCTGAATTTCATCAACCAAGTGCCATCAGCACAGCTTCCAAAAATGCACAGGGGTGTATCCATTGCATGTTGGGGGAGGGCGTATGAAAGTTTCCAAAAATATCCGGGAAATTTAATGATGATATAAACTACTGATATGATAATGTGCTATGATAATTATACATTGCAATGATAGAATAGGGATAGGGTAATTATATACTATAAGATAAGAAAGTGGAATATGAATATTATATACTATAAGAATGAAATACAATAGCTACGTAAGATAATACGGTACTATAGCGATACGATAACGATAAGATAGATAATGCGATACTTTAAAGGTGAGATAATACGACACGATAGTGATATGATAATGCGATAAAAATATGATAGCTATGTATATGATATAAAAATACGAGAATTACATACGATGAAACCACGATAATTCTTCAAGGTAAAGATGCGATAACTGTATATGCACAAAATAATATAAACGATCACTAAAACTAACTTAAGAATGACGAATTTTCACAAAATCGGGCACTGCAGCGTTCCGAGGACGTAGCACAATTTTTACGTTATCTCAACGTCAAAGTGATAATTTATATCGTTGCGTGCGTGACATCAGCGCCAAATTCGGATAATATCCCAGCAGGAGCATGTTCATAGCCGGGGACATGTGTCCTATCCAATTCAGTGAAAATTACTTCAAATTGTTCAACTTTTGATGCAGCATCCACGTATTTCGATTTCGAAGTCCAACTAGGGCCCCCGTCAAAGTCGTCTTCTTCCTCGTTCAACTCAACGAAATGACTTCTTAAGTCGGGTTTTCGCAAACTGCTTGCGTTCCGTACTCGGCAAGTGCACTCTTCAGTCAAGTTTCACACTTGGCATCTACTCATTGCATTTGATTCACAGTGAATTTCATGACGTGTTCACATCCGACCGACAACACTCCTGCCGTCAATTGATGGTTCAGTCTTTTGTGCATGACATAGTTCAACGATTCCCCTTAGACAAAGCATCAACCCAATCCATTGCAACTAAAAAATATGTATATTAACTCAGATCACAGCAAACTGAAACATTGACCGATTACTCTATTGTAACAAAACCGATGTTATTTATTGCCTTTAGTGTTTTGTGCTCGTAATTAAACCTATCAAATGGGGAAACGGCACTTTCACACTGCAATTATACTAGCACCATATTCCTATTTTTGTGAATTTGTTTGCTTTATGTTGATCATTCAGGATCAATTGTAACAAATTGCCTGCCTGGCTCGCGTAACTCGTGAGTCTGGCATCAATTATTATCGAACCGCCACCGCTCGCATTGTCGCTGTCACATAAACAGCATTGCACTTTTCATGTTGAAAAAAACCGCTGAGAAAAGCCGACAACGACGAGAATGGGCAATGCTTGAGCGTGGATCAGAATAAATGCAAGGAACGGCTAGCACAACCCTTCCTGGGTAAATAGCATAGTCCGAACTTTATTTGCTGGGACATGAAAGTAGCAGGAATAAGTTAAAATAACGTGCAATAATCGAGAATTGAAATAATCAATACGGTTCAGGCGACCACGATGGTGATTTTTCCTTTTCGCACTCCACAATGCTTTCTAGTAGTATTTATTGTACGAATCAATGTTACGAAGGAAATACACTCTACAATAATCAGTTTTCTGCTTCAATTCTTACAAAAGAAAATTTCCATTTTCGTTCCGAACACAAATTCTTCCTTCGTGGTCAGTTACTTCTCTCTACCACGATCACTCGATTTCATACAAAACTAGGAGTACATCATAAACTTTCATTCCAGCAAACATTTGTCCATTCAGCATTACACTGTAGCTCGATTGTTATTTATCATCGACAAGAACACTCAATTTCCCGCGACGACTCATGATGAATCCCGTAATAAGTATTTTTCGATTCCCAATAAAAAATCCACGCATGTCTCTTTTCGACTGGTCGTCACCCTGCGGAACCGCTCACAACCAGTCAGTGAGCCTTCCATCCTTTCCTTCCTATTTCATTGTGAAAGTGCACTCGTGGATTAGCTCCGTTTGAAAGGGAGTTGCTGTGTCCACATTTCAATTGCAAATTTAAATGATGAAAATTATTTTAAATTTACAATTGAAATTTGGATCAGCAATATGTTGGTTTTTGAGCAGTTTTCTTATGCGACTGCTCGATTACTGAGCCTTGCGCCTGAAATTCTGACAGTTGCAGGTGCTCGATTGGTTTGGACTAGATTCTTCGAGGGTACACAGCTAGTTCCAATGAACAATTCATTTCATTCCAGTCACCCATTTGTGAACGCTGGGAAAAAATTCTCGACCGCCTAATCAAAGTAGTTTTCTGGTGTACTTTAGCTCCATTGTCACTTGTTTTTATTGGAGTTTTACTTCGAAGAGATCGATTCAGTGCTTTCGCTTCCTTGTCCGAGTCATCGTCCGTCAAGTAATCATGATTTTATTGTAGGTGAATCTTCGGCTTATTCCTTGTGTTTTTTGCTTCAATTTGCCGTTTTTTATTTGATTAAAGCATAAGTTACGCAAATCCTGAAAGAGTTATTATATAGAACTACAATTTGAATTTTATGGATGCATGAATTATCATGTTGCCTTTGATCTTGCTTGAACTCTCGCTAGGATCCACGCATTTGATTTGCAAGTTGACGAGCAGTGACTCAGTTTGAAAATTGACTTGCTGTTCGGCAGCAAACTTCACATTTACTTGTTTGTTACTGCATTGGCTATTAGGGACTGTCAGTTTTACTATTGTGTGACGTCATTTCATCAAATTTGTAGAGCCAGGTTAAAGCAGACAATGATAGTATGCAACGAAGAAATTGAAATGCGTTAAAATTCGGGTAATTTGTCGGCGGGTGATGAAAAGGTAATGAGCGATAAGTCCTTCTGACCCATGACCAAACTCCTCCCCAACTTAGTAGACTATCCACTGTTGACTATGATCGCACAGCTTGTTTGCGCGTCTCGAAGCTTCACGCTTTTAAGTCGATTGCAAGGTCGACCTCTAATACATCGGGAAATCGTAATGCATGAAAATTCAACATAATTGCAACTCCGCATTCTACTTTTGAAGCTCGTAGAACTACGAGTATATTTCATGCGTTATGCGAAGATATCTTTCATACTCGCATAACAATCGAGTTTTAATTTAAGACATGGCCATAGAATTCAATATCTGCATTGTGTATTCGCATACCATCCGCGCAGACATTCTGCAGCGCTTCCGTAAGTATCACTCACTATCATTAAAACAATAGTGGTTGTCTGTAAACTTGGTTTACGGACCATAATTTGACGTGATAACGCCATAGGAAAACATTGGTGAAAAATTGCATACTTTTATGAATTGGATTGAACTATTATCACTGAACTATCAGTATTTTGTATAATGCAAAAAAAGGAGTTAATTGAAAATGACATTTTTTTCGACAAATTAACATTTAATGGCACTCGTTAATTCAAACATTTTTTTACTTAAATTATATAGATTAATTACAAGTAACAATGTGCTATTAATAATTTATTTACAACTTATTTACATGTATGGTATTTAAGATCCTTCAATCTGAGTTATTCTCTTAGAGATGGGACGATGATTGGAAAAGTAGGAAATCAAGGGGAGTGCTTCAAACAAAACAGTTCACGTCAAATTCTTAAGGTGCAAGAATTAATTATCTTTCAAAATTAACATAAATATTTTATCTTACTACGCTAACATGGTGTAAACAATTTGAGATAATTTAAATATTACTGTGAACAAATTCCGTGATATATTTCGACGTGAACGTAGTATTGAGTAATGAAAAGTTTTGGGTTATATGCATGAAATGGGTAGCTCAGATTTGAGTACAAAGTCTAATTAGTTTCATTAGATGTATACAATGTACCCCTTTTCGATAAGTTAAAATATTCAGCAATAAAAAACAGAATTTTCATTATTTACTTTTAAAAGACCCGGTAAATGTCACGAGTTGACAGGTGTATTGGGGAGAGTCCCTTTGAAGAAAATTCAATGGATATTGAGGTAAGTGCAGCTGTTTTTGTTTTATCATATAGAAATCTCACATTGATAATTGATTGCAGATGCTGAATACGAGTCCTCTCCCGTTTGAAGGTGAAAAACAACATATTGACGTCGTAAGCATGTCTTTTCAATATAGACATGCTTTTTTTGAATACTTTTTATTCTTTTGTTATAAAATTTGTTAATAGGAAGTAAGTTGAAATAAAAACGTTATATTTACAAGTACCTAGCATTTTTTAAATACTTCTCAATTCGGTTCTGTTTTGTCAACCGTACAGTCTTCGGTACTCGTCTTCTCCTGAGTTCATGTGTTTAGAAGGTAAATGTGGGAATTTGCTGCAAGCATATTAAATTTTGTTTAAATGCAACTGTAAATGTTTTGTTTAAATACGAAAATTGCGAAAAGGACACTTGTTCAGAAAATGAACAAATTGGAAAATTAAAAGCAAAAATCAAAGGACTCGAAAGCAAACTCCAGCACAAACACAGACTGCTTCATACATTGAGACAGGACAAAAAAAAGGAAAAACGGCGAAAATAAGCGGCTTGAAACAATTGCTGTCGTCACTCAAGGAAAAAAATTTAATATGTTGTAATGATTTTCAACTTTTTAGTTCGAAACGCGGAACCGACCTCTCATCGGTTCTAGACGTTAAGTCTGAGTAGTGCCAACGGATGGTACCAACAGGTCAACCAATCCGTGGACCGTAACCCATTCACGCGGTGGCTGCTTGTCGGCCAGCTAGTTCGGAGAGGATTTCGGTCGCGGGTCTCCGAATGGGTTACGCTCAATAACAATATTTCAGCCACCTGAACATGCCCGTTTTCCAAAACGCGTTATCAAAACAAACCATACGGAGAGGAAACCTACTTTACGTTACTCCGTATTTCTTCTTATAACCAGTCAAGAATTCAAGATCTAATTTTTCTTTCGCGTTCCCGAAGTTTCGACGCGGTACCGAAAAGTATACTGCTCTAACTCAACCCGACGAAGACTACTCTAAATAAAATAACGAAACAATCAAAGGTACCGCGTACCGCGCGCGACGCGAAACCGACCTCAGCGGATTTGGCGAAACCCTACCTTCGCGACGACATACCTACCCTGCACTCTCTCTTCCCACTGAAAAAGAAGAACCGCTGAGAAGGAAAGTCGTGGTTCTGTTTAGCAATTCATGTTGTTATTCATCAAAATGTAGGTATATATATATGCATAAACAAACTTAAAAACAATAATTTCAATAATTTCTTTGCGATTCACTATAAATCGAATTTGTGTAAAGAAAAAACAGGTCAAAGATACGTTAGACTCTTGCAAAGTAATTAGAATAATAATACTAATAATAATATTTAAGATAATAAGATAATTGAACAAATAACAAATAATTCTTAATAAATTTATAATATTTTTAACTTAACATCTAAAGAATGACTTCATAGTATTTGACAATATATTTATTATATTTATACGGAAGGTAGGAAATCAGAAATGACTTGTTAAAGTTCATGTAAAGGTTGAAAAGCATTTGTAGGCGCAGTACAGTCTATAAAAAAAATGGACGCATATTGTAAGGAATTGATTAAGAAATGAAGACAACCATCGCTCTATCTATATTGTTTAAACTCCCTGGATTTTGTAATTATGTCGAATATTCGTGCTCATTTAAGCAAGGAGAGTTATACATTTAATATATTAAACGAACCACGAGCTTCTAGCATCGCAATATTGAAAAAATTACAACAGGCCGGTCATGTCGAGCGTATGCTGGAAGCTAGGATACCTAGGAAAGTGATGAAGGGACGCCTGACATTCACCGGGTACAAGAAAGGCCACGCAAATGATAGAAGGACTCAGTTGACGCTGATAGAAAAATATGGCTAAGAAATTAAACTGGCGGACGTGATCAATGGATCGAGAAGACTATCCCAGATTTAGACTTTAGCGCCACCAAAGATGTAGCAGGACTCTTAACGGAAAACAAGGACTAAAAAAAGATTTTGGTTTCCAGAGAAGTACAAAGCTACTTTTTAATGCAACAGGGAACTGAACAAGGGCTCAAAAGCTGGATCAGAAGAAACATAATCATTTGAGAGCATACATCGGTGACTTGAACGCAACTTTAATCCACTGGATCACAAATAACAAAGTCTTGGACTCCAAAGCATAAAATCGCGCAACTTGTAACGCAATGGTCAAATTGCTTCTCACTAATGAAAGCGTTGAAGACTAGAGCCAAAGAAAAGCATATAAAGAGGAACCGAGGAAATAACGGAGCCACTCAATAGAAGCTGGTAGCAGATCCTTGCTAGTCCGAAAGGTAGGTGGTGACAACTCCTTGAGTTAACGAGTTAACGTTTACTATAGATAATCATATAATAGACTCCTATAGTAATCTAAATTGAATTTTTACATCGAGTTTCTTAATTTTGCTTCTAATTTATTGCCTGATTTTTCAATCAGCGCCCCTCACAGCTCATTACTCGGACAGAAAAACCAATATACAAAATTTGAGCTTTGACTTGCGAACCAATGCACCAGACGAGTCCTCCACTAACTATTTGGACTGTATAAAGATGATGAAACACCTAAATCAAATGGTATAGGCATTATTGAAACCCAATTTAAAAGTGATTGTCAAAGATGTCCAACAACAATGTTCGGAAAGGCTAGTCTGAGTACCCAAAAATATTATATCCGGTATATCTTACTGTAAACTATCCTCACAAATGGCAAGTCGTCAGACCTTCATGAATATCGAGTGGCATTTATCGTGGACAAGAAGTTCAAGCAAATTGTTACCGACCTCAAGATAGTCAATTAGCAATAATGTTCGCAAAGACTACTCTAAATGACCTAAACATATTATATCCAAGGTATCTTATTGTAAACGATCTTCAAAAGTGGAAAGTCTTCAGGTATTTATGAATATCGAGTGGCATTTATCGTGGACAAGAAGTTCAAGCAAATTGTTACCGACCTCAAGATAGTCAATTAGCAATAATGTTCGCAAAGACTACTCTAAATGACCTAAACATATTATATCCAAGGTATCTTATTGTAAACGATCTTCAAAAGTGGAAAGTCTTCAGGTATTTATGAATATCGAGTGGCATTTATCGTGGACAAGAAATTAAAAAAAAAAATGTTCACCACCTTCCTTTTTTGCAACATTAAATTTTTGACATGTCCTGTAATTTATATCAACTTTACGTTAATACTCTATAGATAATAGACGTTAGAATTATTAATATAAATATGAAAGTACTTGGAAATCGTATTATTTCATAATAATTGCAGTGTAATGCTTTTTAACTAAAGCAACTTTTTACTTGTCCTACATTAACTTTATTTCCGTGCAATTATTTCTACCTTCACGTCTTATCGAAAACTACCTGCTAGATTCTCGCTAGGCCGTTTCTATTACAACTAACATATTACAACTAACATAAAAAATTTCGCCAATTTGTGCATAATGATTTCCTATTTCCTGCTCGCCGATTTCTCTTCCATTCGTTGAGTGTAAGTCCTTTCGATATAGAATAAATTTGGATGACTAGCTCTGCTGTTGCCAAAATTGCTATTATCAGGGAGTAGACCGATAAGATGAATAATAACCCCATTTTATATTGATCGAACACCTCGCTGCAATCGTCTGGTAGCAGGATATGCACTCCGAAAATGTGGAATAGCAAAAATGGATGGCACACCGCGGTTAAGGTTAAATTGGCAGCCAACAACAGAGCAAGAATAGCAAAAATTAAGCCAAAGAGATAGTACCTGTGATTTGCTTTTGAAATACAGCAATCCAATATAAAACTGTGATGATCAAAGCGTAATGTGGTCGCTTGGCATACTACACAGCTGTTACTCGGCCGATTGCCAACATAATCACTTTCGTCGGGGTCTTCGCCTTTTTCAATCAAGACTGCTGATGATTCTCCGTCATTATCTGGATCACCCTTTCCGTTTTCTGATTGCAACAAGCAATTTTCCCGACACTTACGTTTCACTTTATAAACACGGAAGAAGGTTAAGACCACGAACAAGAACAGCACAGCATTCTCCTCCGGTAAGATTTCCAGCAATTCTCCACTTGATACAGTCATCGGCTTGGAAGTGGATACAGGGGGTAACTTTCCCGTTGAAGTAGGAAATGCAGACTGTGTAGCTCTTCAATCCTTTTTTTCTTTTTTTTTTTTTGTTTCTCGACCTCAATCGTCGGGCCTATGAAATATTCGCCAGACTGCTCCAGTAAACGCCAGAACTGTGCAACTATCGAGTCCATTTTGCACGTGAGGGTTAGTCGCCACTTTGAAGGTTATATGACGAATGACACTTCCAACCAGTTTCCATTCTTCCCTCTATTCGATGTTTTGGATGGCAACTGTGGGAGGCATTGCCAGATAGATATGCTTCGAAATGTGTTGGTGTTTAATTAATTTTATTTTTCAAATATTTATATCCACAGATATAAATATTTGAAAAAAATATTTTCTGCGCAATGATATCCGCACGAAAGATGAAGTCCGCTTACACCTCGAAGTCATACATATCCGGCCGGTTGCCAGGGTTCGGGATCGGAATCACTTCGATTCCCGGGCGTAGGCGTCACATTGCAATGTGAGGGGTTGAGTGAAACTTTAGAAAATTTTGCAAGCTCTAATAGTCAAATTATCGAACGACAGATTTTCAAGAGCCGAAAAAATATCATGTCACTGTGACGAAATAAAAGTGTTTGCTCTAAATTTAAGCTTCCTTTCAACCAAAGCTTATGAGTATGTTCGTACTGCATTTGATGACAGCCTGCCGCACTGAGGAACGTTGCTCAAGTGCTAGAAGAAAGTTGGCTGCAAGCCAGGATTCACGAAAGAATCATTCACGGTTATTAAGAGTTGTAGTTGAGTCAACCACAAAAAGCGAAAAAAATTTTGTGAATATGGTTTTCGATGAGATTTGCATAACGCAACATATCGACTGGGATGGAGTACGTGCACACAGATATGTTGATTTTGGTGAAGACGGCAGCAGCAATACTATTGCAACGTTTTTGTTTTTATAGCAGTTTTTATAAACAGGCCTTGGAAAACTCCGATTGGCTACTTCCCAATTATCAATATGAACGCCGAACAAAAATCGAATATACTCGGCGTTTCTTCATGTATTAAAAATCTCATTGACACGGGCGTGCATATTATGGAAATCACATTTGACGGAGCATCGGGAAATTTTACTATTCGAAACTGTTAGGGTCTGATGTGCGAGATCTGAATTCTCAAGGGTTTTTCAAAGTACATAATTATGAAAGAAACTCGTACTTCATCCAGACCCTTGCCATATGTTGAAACTCATCGGTAATGCACTAGCTGACTTGAAAGTTTTCGTAGATGGTGATGGTCAATTTATAAAGTGAGAATATATAGTGAAACTACAAAAGCTCTCAGAGAACGAAGGCTTGCATTTGGCAAACAAGCTACGAAAGGCCCACGTATACTTTGAGAAACAAAAAATGCAGGTGCGGTTAGTGGCTCAAACTCTTCGCAAATCAGTTGCGGATGCAATTGATTTCTTTTCGGAATATATAAAAATATGAAGAGTTTATCGGAAGTGAAGGAACATAAAAGTTTATACTGTAATGTGACGCCTACGCCCGGGAATCGAAGTGATTCCGATCCCGAACCCTTGCAACCGGCCAGATGGATATGTCCTCGAAGTGCCAGCGGACTTCATCTGTCGTGCGGATATCGTTGTGCAGAAAATATTTTTTTTTTCTGTCCAAATATTTAGATCCGTGGATATAAATATTCGAAATATAGAATTAATCCAAACCCCGGCACATTTCGAGACATAGCCATCTGGAAATGCCCCTCCACCGTGGCCATCGAGAAAACTATGCCACTGGCGACAACTGGAGGGGCACATTGCCGCCATATGGCGTGCCATTCCACACACAGATGTTTTGTCCGAGGTGACAACCGGGGATTTTGACAGCCACATGGCGGCAAAGAAAAAGAAAAGAACTTTTTGTGGTGATCGATGGTGCGTGATCGTAGTTTGTGCTGTCTAGAACATTTCAAGTGCTTTTCTACCTCTTAACATACTTTCGTTGACGATCGTTTGTGTGTAGGATTTGGTCGGAGCGAAACGTACTCAAGAAAACAAAAGGGAACATCAAACACTTGAGAAATTCACCGGAACATTGCCTCAGGCTAGAACATGGAACTCTGTCAAACTCAGCAAGAAGATCAACAGGCTCCAATCATGAAAGAGGTTAGTTTAGTTAAGAAGACTTAGAAAATATTAGAATATTTTGTCTAGGTGAGCGGAAAGGCATCAGAAGACCATCGCGAGCTATGAGAAGGAATAAGGTGCTGCTGTCCTTGATCATCGTTAGTGGTTTCCTAGTGATATTCTATGCGAATAGTGATTTCTTCTCACGAAAGTCACTATGGGCTATCTTTCAACCTGAGCTCGAAGAGATACGTCCCATCGTAAACTTTACAGCTGAAATCAAGCGAATCAAGTATTCACCACGACACAATGATACCGAATATAATATATTCGTGATCTATGCCAAACATAACTACGAACTGCTGAAAAAGTTTGAGCTCTTCGCCAAAAGCTTAATTAAATATACAACGATCAAGGTCCATTTGCAGCCAGTTAGTCCACCATCCATTCTGGCTTTGTGATCGGCTTTATCATTGCCAGGTGTTGCAGTTGCCTGTCGCGAAACACTTTCCCGAGTGGCCATATTGGCAGAACGATTTCGCGATACCTATTTGTTTTCCGAAGCTCGCATATCCTTTTCAACGCGGCAACCTCTTCGCAGACCAAATGTCACTACTTGGCAGCCATGTATGTATAATATAAAATAAATAGATGGTGGATAGATATATAGGCAAATAAGTGTAGGAAAAGAATTGAAGGAAGTACACTTATAATGGAAAGTTAAACATATTCTCATGTATATCGACACTGACTATACAGCGCATTTTAATGGAGTTATTGATTTATTTTCTCCTCATGTCATTTTACGGATAACTTTTCCAAAGTTTAAGAATGAAAGAAAAAAAAAAAACGATATAAACTATAAAGCGAGAAGTGAAATGTACGATTAGAAAGACTTTTGAGAACGAAAGAATAAATGATGATGTAATGATTAGATAGGTGAACTCAGGTCGCTATTGATATTAATTCAAAGTTATTCTGAGTATAAATTATAGAGAAGAAGCAATTCATACTTTTCACATTCAGTTACCCACAAAATCGGACTAGTCACTTCTAACAATGTCGATTGCAAGTCACATTGTAATTTTCAATATCATAAATTGAACTATTGTACATAAAAACTTTAAAATTAACAGAACTTATACCAATGTAGAGCATTTCTGCTCAATAATCTATTTTTTTATTTTGATTGTAAATGTTGCAAAAGTCACAACGTAAACGAAATATGTATACGGTACATGTAAACCAATACAATGAATTATGCCATATTTTCGAAATTGAATCGGCAATATTAATTTTTTTGAGAAATTGCATTTGACTCATTTTTATGGAGGAACGTGTCGATTTATTGATCATTCTTCTAAATTTAATATAAAAATCATATTCTTAATATTGAAAGATTTAACCTTGTTTTTACATCCTTGAAAAGTTAATTCAATTGGTACGAATCGAACCGTTTCGTGCCATAAAGCATTGTTACATAATATTATTGCAAGGTAGCATTTAAATGGCAACCTTTAACTTATAATTTCATTCTAATTCATACTGCGCAGCCTGAATTAAGACTTACCCGCATTTAAAATGTATTATTTTTTTTTATCATGCGACCCTCCTAAGAACTAAATCATGTTCTTTAAATATGGCTTTCACCGTAAGCTATTTGTATAATATCTAGTATGAAGTGTCGTAAGAAAACGAAAAAAAATAATGTACTTATCAAAATCGGGAAATCCAACGCAAGGAGAATAGTATATGTTTAATAGGCGAAAGAAAATAAACATTTAATTGCTTTTAAGAACAAAGAAATTCGAAATATTCGTGGCATCTAAATTTTCGACAGTAAAAAGTGTTAAAAATCTTAAACAAAAAAAACAGACAAACGATTGATACCGCATTAGTGCGTATAAGACTTTTGCTAAGCGTTTTTTTTTATTTGTGTTGAAACAATTTCGATAGAATGCTTAGAATTAAAGGTTAGTAGGGTTTTGTAGATTTCCTATGAAACTCATAGAAAATAATGGACATCGAGAATAAATATTTTAAAAATATAAGTATAACATTATAGGATGGAACAATTTAAGCAAATTTATACATGTTATACAAAATACCCAACTTATTAGATCCCCAATAGTTAGTAAAAAGCAAAATAGACTTTCCACACGTAAATAACCGGAACTTTGTATGTAGCTACAATTTCACTCGTAGATAATCTTAGAATGATTACGATTCAGTAGGTTTAAGTATGTACATTAAAACAGAAATAATATTTTATTCGCAGAGACGAATTTAAACAAGATAGTAAAGTTGAAAACCTAATAACATCATTAACATTAACAGATTTATAAGAATTTAATGTTTGCAAAACCGTTCTCTAGAAATTTCTTCGAATTTCAGTTCCCTCGTCTATTTGTTACTAGCGTTGAATTATAATCCAACTATTATTAATACAATTATTCAGGCCTTTTTACAAAAACGAATTGTGGTAATATTGTGTGCTAGTTTGGTTAGTCATCATTTAAATTGCGTTATCACTAGTGATTGGCATATTTTACCTTTTAAATTTATTATATATAAAAAAAAATATACAATTATATTATAGATAGATATAAACAAATTACATTTTATTGGAGTAGAAACGACAAGTGACCATTTAAATTCTTTTTCATCTCATTAAATTTCAATGATACTAATTTTAGAATGAACTGAATATGCTGTGAAACACTCCATGCCGCATTGTTTTTTTTATAGTCTATTTGTGAAGAAATCGGCTCGCAAATTAAAAAGATGCTAGTTTAAAAAAGTTTTTGATATGTCGTTTTCTTAAACACCCAGTAACCTTGATCATAAAAATTTCAATTGAAAGAACTTACTGGCTGAACAAAATTGAAACGTAAATTCCAAATGTATTTTATAATCTGTATATCAAAAAAATAAATGTTAAAAATGAATTGTTAAAACGTTAACCACGACTTTCCTTTCCAGTGACTCGTTCTTTTTCAGTGGGAACCGAGAGTGTAGGGTAAGTATGCCGTCGCGAGGGTAGGGTTTCGACAAATCCGCTGAAGTCGGTTTCGCGTCGCGCGCGGTACGCGGTACCTTTGATTGTTTCGTCATTTCATTAGAGTAGTTTTCGTCGGTTTAAGTTCGAGTAGCATATTTTTCGGTACCGCGTCGGTGATTCGGTAACGCGCCTATGGGATTTTGTAGCGTTTTTTTTTTGATTTGAGATCTGTGGATAGATCACATCCAGAATTAACGTAAAGTAGGTTGCTCGTTCTGGATGAGTAATTGGTGACGCGTTTGGAAAACGGGCAAGTTCAGGTGACTGAAATATTGTAATTGAGCGTAATCCATTCGGAGACCCGCGACCGAAATCCTCTCCGAACTAGCTGGCCGACAAGCAGTCACCGCGTGAATGGGTTACGGTGCACGGATTGGTTGACCTGTTGGTACCATCCGTTGGGACTACTCAGACTTAACGTCCAGAACCGATGAGAGGTCGGTTCCGCGTACGAACTTGAAAAGTAGAAAATCATTACAAATGGCGCCCAACGTGGGGCCTAAAACATCCTAAGGGGGAAAGAACTTCGCGTCTTCTGACGAGTTGGTCCTTTACGGAGGATGTAAGGTACTTTGGTACTCGAGTCCCACTATCAGGAGCAGTGGAGTTGTGTGATACACATTAGGAGTTGCTTCACGTGAGTTGTAGCTTCCGCTCTCCTTTGATTGATTTTTTTTTTGCGACAGATTCCTTCCGATGTGTTGTCCCAGGTTAACCCCTGTAAGGACCTTCTATTTTCTTGATGGAACTGCCAGTCTGATGGGTTTACCTATCAGCATGGACTCTCAAGAAAATAGAAGGCTACCTTGCCTTTATGTCGCGGAAGGATTCTAACTATTTCTTATGCGTGTTAGACGAGTGGTATCGGTTCAACGTTCGGTGGCGTATGCTGGAGTTGCGAAGCCCGGAATGCTTCCACGCGTCGGGATATTTTGACCGCGTACTAAAATCGTTACGGTAGCTCTACCACTTGTCTCGTCGAGTCACTTTAACGTAGTTTAGAGACGGTTTTTTGTAATGTATGTGGGTTTAGGGGATAAATTTCGTAAATCGACCGAAAGCATCCTTTCTTCGGCTGATTACCACGCACTCTCTTTTCCCGTTGGAGGAGTCGACCACTGAAAAGGAAAGTGTATCAAATAATTTTTTTTCTAGCATTATATTAATAGCTCGCCACTATCGGCCACTCAATTAATATTAAATTCTTTTTTTTTCACTTATATAATAGGAATAAGTATATTTTATATTTTATATTTTTTTTTTCTTTTCTCTCGTTTCATACTAGCAACCACCCATAATAAACCCACACGAAATGGCAACGAAGCGGACGCCCGATAGGCGGTGGACCCGGTCCAAAACGGTCCAACCCGCGAACTGTGGAATCTGTTTCGAGGACGTAGTGGAGGGGGTACACAGCGTGCGATTGGATTGTGGACATCTATTCCATCGTGCCTGCGTACAACAGCTCCTCCTCACGTCAGAGAGTTGCCCATTATGTCGGCGACCCATCGAGCGGTCGGCCCTAGACGTCCCCCTCGGAACGCCCCTACCAACGCGTGGAGCAGTGGCGAAAGGAGTTCCAGAGGCTGAACAGTCCCAACCACTTTTAGACCTGCAAGGAGCCGTAGGCGGTGAAGTTCCGGCCGCAAGTGTCGTGTCCGAGGTGACACCCATGCCTTCCGCCCACTCCATTGACACCCTCGTGGCGTTGATGAGGGATATGTCGGAGAGAATTGGCAACCTGGAGGGAAAGCTCCAGAATCTCCCTATGAGCCAACCACCCAGTCGCGTGAGAACTCCGCTTGGCTGGGAGCCCAATCCCAGTGTGGCTATGCCCCACTCCCGACAATCCGAGCAATGGGTCCCACCTCCAAGGAACTCGGGAATGGATCCCAGAGCTCCCGAATACAGACCGCGACACAGTACCGGACCTCCGTTGGTACCTCCAGCCCCCGAGGCCGTTCAGTACAACAGGTCAGGCGAGGATGTGATTCCCCCCGGGAACGCATTGACACTTTTTCGAGACCCGACGCCTCGTATCATGGAGAGTTGGCGCCTGAACTTTACAGGGTTCAACGATATGATATCGGCGGACCGGTTCCTTTTCCGGATTCAGGCGTTGGTATCCAGCACCCTGGGAGGTGATTCCTCGGCCTTCCTCCGGCATGCACATCTTTTGTTCAGCGGCGACGCTGCCGACTGGTACTGGAGCTTTAAGGAATCAACGCCACGTCCCACTTGGCACTCTTTCAGTGCAGCCTTCCGCAATCGATTTGAGGATGGCTTCACTGAGAGAGAGCTAAGGGAGCAAATAAAGAAACGGAAACAAGGCGCTCACGAACCGTTCGACCAGTACTACACAAGTATAGTGAGATTGAGCACTCGCTTGCGAAATACCATGCCCGAGGACGAACTGGTAGAAATTATCAGAGAGAATATGCGCTGGGATCTCCAGAACAGCCTTCTGCATTTTCCCATCAACACCATACAGGGATTGCGCCTCCATGCCCGTAGACAAGAACACTTGGATGAGCGGCGTGGTACCTTCCGTCCACAACCTCGCATAACGGGACCAAATCCCCGAAATCATCACACCGCGGAGTTGATGGCAGCTGACCACCTGCTTGCTGATCCAGTACCAGTACCGAGGAGCGGAGCACCACCGGAGCTTGAGGACCCAGCCTTGATTGATCGACCCTCCCTGGAAGCGATTACAAGCCCAACGGTCTGTTGGAACTGCCGACAACCGGGACATCGGTTCTATGCATGTCCAGCGGAGCCGACGCTTTTCTGCTACCGCTGCGGGAAGGCCGACACATACGCCCCTGACTGTGCAAATTGCAAAGGGCGAAAAAACTTGCCACCGAGTGCCGCGACCACCCGTCGACACTCCTAAACCCCGGACGAACCAATCCAGACCCCATCACTAGTTATGACCCAGCTCCCAACAGGACTCCAACTCTGCTGACTCGCACCGCTAACCACAATTCTCCCGAAGTTCCACAACCGACGCCGTCCTTCGCCGATGCCAACGCGCAAGGGAATGATAGCGAGGCGAAAGTTCCTTGGCATGTAAAACCTTTTCATGTCAGGCTGCGGAATTATTTGGCTACTCGACAGCGCATCTTCCATGAGGAATTGGCCACCAATGTCCCACCGCGAAGCAAGCGAGCCACGCGTCGGATGCGGAACTTCTGGAGAAAAGTCAGGCAGTCGAGGAAAGTGTTGAAGGACATATACTTAGACGAATTATTGAGGGATGATGTTCGGCCATATGCGTCAGTACACCTCCTGCAAAAACGAGTATCAGGCTTAGTCGATACGGGAGCCAGTGTGAATTGCATATCTGCCGAGTTTGCAGGGGAGGTACTGGCAAAGCACGCGGACCAAATCCGTCATTTCACCTCCTGGTTAAGCACGGCGGACGGAACTCGTCACTCTGTAGTGGGAAAAATTATGACGGATGTCACCTTTAAAGGAGTAACTAAACCCATGGAATTTTTCATTATACCTCAGTTAACCCAGAATCTTTACCTAGGAGTGGATTTCGTTCGAAAATTTAACTTGCCCCCGGCACTATTTTCCGGTTCGACCCTGGAGTCCGTCACCACCGTTCCTGACCAATCTCAACCCACTAACTTATTACGGCATACACTGGATGTAACTCAGCAACTGCGTCTTGACTCGGCTATATCGGCTTTTCCCTCGCACGAGAAGGAAGGTCTCGGGCGGACTGCCCTGGTGTTCCACACTATAGATGTGGGGGATGCTAAACCCATAAAACAGAGACATTTCGCCATATCTCCGGCGAAGGAAAAATCGTTATATGCCGAAGTGGATCGAATGCTAGCATTAGGCGTAATCGAAGAATCACAGAGCGCGTGGGCTTCCCCAGTCACCTTAGTGGTCAAGCCGAACAAGGTCCGGTTATGCCTAGATGCCAGACGCTTGAACGCCGTCACAGTCAAGGACGCATATCCTCTACCGTTGATCGAAGGCATTTTGAGTCGATTGCCTAAAGCCCATTTCATCACGAGCTTAGACCTCAAGGACGCCTTCTGGCAAATTCCTTTAGACCCCGGTTCAAAGGAGAAAACAGCCTTCACAGTCCCAGGTCGGCCCCTATATCAATTCGTGACCATGCCATTCGGATTGTGTAATGCCCCCCAAACAATGACGCGCCTTATGGATAAGGTGATACCACCTCATTTGCGGCACCAAGTTTTCGTTTACTTGGACGATCTGTTGCTTATAACCGAGACCTTCGATGAACACATCGACCTGCTTCAGGAGGTGGCTCTACACATCCGGAGGGCAAGATTAACCATCAACATACGGAAGAGCCAGTTTGTGATGACGGAGGTGAAGTATTTAGGTCACATCATTGGGCATGGCCATATCAAGACCGATCCGGAAAAGACTCAAGCGATTGACGTTTTTCCACTACCCAAGACCACCAAACAGTTACGCCGATTCTTAGGTTTATGCGGATGGTACCAGCGTTTTGTACGTGACTATGCCACCATAACCACTCCTTTGACCGACATGCTGCGTAAGGGACGTAAATTCGTCTGGGAAGAGCCCAGCTTGCGAGCCTTTGAAGAGCTAAAGAAGAGTCTGACTACAGCCCCCGTACTGAACAGCCCGGACTTTGACAAACCGTTCTCAATCCATTGTGACGCGAGTCAACATGGGGTGGGAGCAGTCTTAGTCCAGGTTGCACAAGACGGCGAGGAGAGACCTATAGCCTTCATGTCTCACAAGCTGAACCCAGCCCAGCGAAATTACACGGTCTCCGAGCAGGAATGTCTAGCCGCGGTGTTGGCAGTGAAACGCTTCCGAGCCTATGTGGAGGGACACACCTTTGAAATCGTTACGGATCACGCTTCTCTGAAATGGCTAATGAGCCAGACTGATCTCAACGGCAGATTGGCCAGGTGGGCACTGAAATTACAGGCAGTTGACTTCACAATCCGCCACCGAAAAGGTAGCCAGCATGTAGTCCCCGACACCCTATCCAGAATGTTCGCCCCTGAAGGAGCCGAGTTGGTCCAAGAGGACGACAGCCCCCAATTGATCGATTTGGACCATCCTGCCTTCAAGTCAGCAACCTACACACAACTGATTCACACTATCCAGAATCAACTGCCCCAGCTTCCTGAACTGCGGTTGACGGATGGATTTATTTATAAGCGGATGGGACACGCATCCGGAGACCCCATACAAGAAGAAGAACAGTGGAAGTTGTGGGTGCCCGAAGAATTAACCACTGATCTTATCAGACGGGCCCATGACCACCCATCAAGTGCGCACTGCGGTTACGGTCGTACACTTAGGCGGTTGAAAACCTGTTTCTTTTGGCCTAAGATGGCACAACAGATAAAAGCGTACGTAGCCTCCTGTGAGCTATGCAAGTGCACTAAAGCGCCCAACACCATTCTTCGGCCACCCATGGGTAAGGTTGAGGTCCCCGAACGTGTGTTCCAGCGCTTGTACATTAATCTTATCGGTCCTTACCCTCGATCTGCTTCTGGTCACACGGGAGCTGTCGTGGTCCTGGACCAGCTCTCTAAATTCCCCATCATAGAACCACTACGTAACATGCACACTGGACCTATAATCAGCTTTTTGGAGAACCGAGTCTTTCACATGTTTGGAGTTCCGGAGAAACTTGTCTCCGACAATGGGGTCCAGTTCACCTCCAGCAAGTTCCGAGACCTAATGTCCAAATACGGCATCATCCACCAACGAACTGCCGTCTATTCACCACAAGCCAACGCATCCGAACGACTGAATCGTACGCTCATAGCGGCCATCCGCGCCTATGTCCACCCGAATCAGAAGGATTGGGATCGCAAATTGTCCGCCATCACTAGTGCGCTGCGCTCGTCGTACCACGCCACTACCGGCATTTCGCCGTATTTCGCAGTGTTCGGCCAGTACATGATCTGTCATGGGAGCGCTTACCGGCTATTGCGGCAGCTGAAATCGCTAGAGGACCCAATCGTGGTTCTAGAACCGCACGAAAAGCTCCAACTTCTGCGAGATCAACTGCGGGAGAAGATTGAAGAACGTAGACGGATGGGAGAGGAGCGGTACAACGTGCGATCTCATCCTTCTGGTTTTAAGGCAGGCGACGAAATATATCGTCGAAACTTCCGGCAGAGCGATGCCACCCGACATTACAATGCCAAACTAGACAAGAAATTCGTGAAGTGTCGAGTCCTACAAGTAATAAGCCCCACCCGATACCTCATCGCGGACATGACTGGTAAAACCCTGGGAATTTACCACGCAAAAGACCTTAGACGATGAAGTGCAACTATTCCCCACGAAAAACCTTGGCGTACCCCAATCTTTGCCTAGACGAAGACCTCCGAATAACACCCGACTCCCTACTATATAGTCACTGTCGAGTCTTCACGAACATGGTTGTAGCCTATCCTTCGAAACCGACCTTCGACCCGCCACGGCCTTAACCAAGACCTTTTATATAGGAGACGGGATCGTAATTACTTCGATTTTGGGGGGGGGGAATGTGTAATGTGACGCCTACGCCCGGGAATCGAAGTGATTCCGATCCCGAACCCTTGCAACCGGCCAGATGGATATGTCCTCGAAGTGCCAGCGGACTTCATCTGTCGTGCGGATATCGTTGTGCAGAAAATATTTTTTTTTTCTGTCCAAATATTTAGATCCGTGGATATAAATATTCGAAATATAGAATTAATCCAAACCCCGGCACATTTCGAGACATAGCCATCTGGAAATGCCCCTCCACCGTGGCCATCGAGAAAACTATGCCACTGGCGACAACTGGAGGGGCACATTGCCGCCATATGGCGTGCCATTCCACACACAGATGTTTTGTCCGAGGTGACAACCGGGGATTTTGACAGCCACATGGCGGCGAAGAAAAAGAAAAGAACTTTTTGTGGTGATCGATGGTGCGTGATCGTAGTTTGTGCTGTCTATAACATTTCAAGTGCTTTTCTACCTCTTAACATACTTTCGTTGACGATCGTTTGTGTGTAGGATTTGGTCGGAGCGAAACGTACTCAAGAAAACAAAAGGGAACATCAAACACTTGAGAAATTCACCGGAACATTGCCTCAGGCTAGAACATGGAACTCTGTCAAACTCAGCAAGAAGATCAACAGGCTCCAATCATGAAAGAGGTTAGTTTAGTTAAGAAGACTTAGAAAATATTAGAATATTTTGTCTAGGTGAGCGGAAAGGCATCAGAAGACCATCGCGAGCTATGAGAAGGAATAAGGTGCTGCTGTCCTTGATCATCGTTAGTGGTTTCCTAGTGATATTCTATGCGAATAGTGATTTCTTCTCACGAAAGTCACTATTGGCTATCTTTCAACCTGAGCTCGAAGAGATACGTCCCATCGTAAACTTTACAGCTGAAATCAAGCGAATCAAGTATTCACCACGACACAATGATACCGAATATAATATATTCGTGATCTATGCCAAACATAACTACGAACTGCTGAAAAAGTTTGAGCTCTTCGCCAAAAGCTTAATTAAATATACAACGATCAAGGTCCATTTGCAGCCAGTTAGTCCACCATCCATTCTGGCTTTGTGATCGGCTTTATCATTGGCAGGTGTTGCAGTTGCCTGTCGCGAAACACTTTCCCGAGTGGCCATATTGGCAGAACGATTTCGCGATACCTATTTGTTTTCCGAAGCTCGTATATCCTTTTCAACGCGGCAACCTCTTCGCAGACCAAATGTCACTACTTGGCAGCCATGTATGTATAATATAAAATAAATAGATGGTGGATAGATATATAGGCAAATAAGTGTAGGAAAAGAATTGAAGGAAGTACACTTATAATGGAAAGTTAAACATATTCTCATGTATATCGACACTGACTATACAGCGCATTTTAATGGAGTTATTGATTTATTTTCTCCTCATGTCATTTTACGGATAACTTTTCCAAAGTTTAAGAATGAAAGAAAAAAAAAAAAAACGATATAAACTATAAAGCGAGAAGTGAAATGTACGATTAGAAAGACTTTTGAGAACGAAAGAATAAATGATGATGTAATGATTAGATAGGTGAACTCAGGTCGCTATTGATATTAATTCAAAGTTATTCTGAGTATAAATTATAGAGAAGAAGCAATTCATACTTTTCACATTCAGTTACCCACAAAATCGGACTAGTCACTTCTAACAATGTCGATTGCAAGTCACATTGTAATTTTCAATATCATAAATTGAACTATTGTACATAAAAACTTTAAAATTAACAGAACTTATACCAATGTAGAGCATTTCTGCTCAATAATCTATTTTTTTATTTTGATTGTAAATGTTGCAAAAGTCACAACGTAAACGAAATATGTATACGGTACATGTAAACCAATACAATGAATTATGCCATATTTTCGAAATTGAATCGGCAATATTAATTTTTTTGAGAAATTGCATTTGACTCATTTTTATGGAGGAACGTGTCGATTTATTGATCATTCTTCTAAATTTAATATAAAAATCATATTCTTAATATTGAAAGATTTAACCTTGTTTTTACATCCTTGAAAAGTTAATTCAATTGGTACGAATCGAACCGTTTCGTGCCATAAAGCATTGTTACATAATATTATTGCAAGGTAGCATTTAAATGGCAACCTTTAACTTATAATTTCATTCTAATTCATACTGCGCAGCCTGAATTAAGACTTACCCGCATTTAAAATGTATTATTTTTTTTTATCATGCGACCCTCCTAAGAACTAAATCATGTTCTTTAAATATGGCTTTCACCGTAAGCTATTTGTATAATATCTAGTATGAAGTGTCGTAAGAAAACGAAAAAAAATAATGTACTTATCAAAATCGGGAAATCCAACGCAAGGAGAATAGTATATGTTTAATAGGCGAAAGAAAATAAACATTTAATTGCTTTTAAGAACAAAGAAATTCGAAATATTCGTGGCATCTAAATTTTCGACAGTAAAAAGTGTTAAAAATCTTAAACAAAAAAAACAGACAAACGATTGATACCGCATTAGTGCGTATAAGACTTTTGCTAAGCGTTTTTTTTTATTTGTGTTGAAACAATTTCGATAGAATGCTTAGAATTAAAGGTTAGTAGGGTTTTGTAGATTTCCTATGAAACTCATAGAAAATAATGGACATCGAGAATAAATATTTTAAAAATATAAGTATAACATCATAGGATGGAACAATTTAAGCAAATTTATACATGTTATACAAAATACCCAACTTATTAGATCCCCAATAGTTAGTAAAAAGCAAAATAGACTTTCCACACGTAAATAACCGGAACTTTGTATGTAGCTACAATTTCACTCGTAGATAATCTTAGAATGATTACGATTCAGTAGGTTTAAGTATGTACATTAAAACAGAAATAATATTTTATTCGCAGAGACGAATTTAAACAAGATAGTAAAGTTGAAAACCTAATAACATCATTAACATTAACAGCTTTATAAGAATTTAATGTTTGCAAAACCGTTCTCTAGAAATTTCTTCGAATTTCAGTTCCCTCGTCTATTTGTTACTAGCGTTGAATTATAATCCAACTATTATTAATACAATTATTCAGGCCTTTTTACAAAAACGAATTGTGGTAATATTGTGTGCTAGTTTGGTTAGTCATCATTTAAATTGCGTTATCACTAGTGATTGGCATATTTTACCTTTTAAATTTATTATATATAAAAAAAATATACAATTATATTATAGATAGATATAAACAAATTACATTTTATTGGAGTAGAAACGACAAGTGACCATTTAAATTCTTTTTCATCTCATTAAATTTCAATGATACTAATTTTAGAATGAACTGAATATGCTGTGAAACACTCGATGCCGCATTGTTTTTTTTTATAGTCTATTTGTGAAGAAATCGGCTCGCAAATTAAAAAGATGCTAGTTTAAAAAAGTTTTTGATATGTCGTTTTCTTAAACACCCAGTAACCTTGATCATAAAAATTTCAATTGAAAGAACTTACTGGCTGAACAAAATTGAAACGTAAATTCCAAATGTATTTTATAATCTGTATATCAAAAAAATAAATGTTAAAAATGAATTGTTAAAACGTTAACCACGACTTTCCTTTCCAGTGACTCGTTCTTTTTCAGTGGGAACCGAGAGTGTAGGGTAAGTATGCCGTCGCGAGGGTAGGGTTTCGACAAATCCGCTGAAGTCGGTTTCGCGTCGCGCGCGGTACGCGGTACCTTTGATTGTTTCGTCATTTCATTAGAGTAGTTTTCGTCGGTTTAAGTTCGAGTAGCATATTTTTCGGTACCGCGTCGGTGATTCGGTAACGCGCCTATGGGATTTTGTAGCGTTTTTTTTTTTGATTTGAGATCTGTGGATAGATCACATCCAGAATTAACGTAATGTAGGTTTCTCGTTCTGGATGAGTAATTGTTGACGCGTTTGGAAAACGGGCAAGTTCAGGTGACTGAAATATTGTAATTGAGCGTAATCCATTCGGAGACCCGCGACCGAAATCCTCTCCGAACTAGCTGGCCGACAAGCAGTCACCGCGTGAATGGGTTACGGTGCACGGATTGGTTGACCTGTTGGTACCATCCGTTGGCACTACTCAGACTTAACGTCTAGAACCGATGAGAGGTCGGTTCCGCGTTCGAACTTGAAAAGTAGAAAATCATTACAATACGAATACTTAATGATATCTTCTGTGTCCTCAAAAGCAGGAAGATATCTGAATACGAATTCCTAAAAAACGCACTTTGCATCAATAATTTTGACGTGATTCTACAATTTTCAAATGATGCTATAACCTACATCAGAGGACTTAAAACTTTTGCCGGTTGCAGCATCATTCATTCTATGCGAAACGTTGGATTTCTAAGACTCATTGCTGCTTTGCGAAATTTGAAAGTTATATATGATATATACATTTCCAATAACAAAGTGAAGTTTGTACCACTTTATAAATTAAATCAAGATCATATAGAACTTTTCTTTTTATGGATAAGAATAAATCTGGGCTATAATAATAACCCGATGGTAAAAAAATTTACAGCCAGGTATGAGAAGCTTTTATTTCGCTGGCAACTTCGAGATGCTGGTATGGAGAATTGCTTACCTCTTGAAGAAATGGTCATTTTTAATGCACAAACTTCTTTTCCACTACGTTTAGTGAATTGTAGATGTATAGAAATGTCCGTTCGGGACTGCAGCGGTGGTCTGCTGCCTCGGCGAAAGAGGATGTTGAGATCCGCCGAGATTGGCCTTGTCTGGGGACGCCTGAATATGCTAGCAGGCTAGCGTTGCGGTGTCGCAGGGCGGGTTCTTTCTCCCTAGCACAAGGTCCCACTACGAAAAAATTTCGTATTCACGAATTAAACATGTCAACATGCCGATCGACTGGTGTCAAGGCCGAGGTAACCTACTATGGGTTGAAATGCTTGTTCAAATAACAAATTGAGCTGGGCAAAAATGGACGGACTTCCGGAGAATTCGTCGTTACCGACGATACTTATGGCCCATAAATAAGAGTGGGGCATCCAGGTGGAGGCGGTGCCCCCTCGCAATCTCCCAACAGAATCAAGATCCAAACGTAGACGTGGCCATGTATTTCCCATTTGAGTGAAAAACTCATACGAACGTACTTTGCATGACTCTTTCCATCAAATAAGGAATACAAACGTAGCCAATTTATATTATATCATTATGCGATGGACTCACATAACTCTATGCCATAAAACGGCACGCGAGCGGAAGGCCACTCTACCTGGCAAGAGCTCCTGTTCACGAAAAGAAACGAAGAGTGCGCCCGACGGCTAGCGTATGTGAAAGGAGGAGCCTACCATCGTTGCGGGTCCTGTACCTGGTCAGGTTTTCAAAAAGGAAAGACCGAGTTTCTTTTAACATTACCTCAATATAGTTTCATTTTTTCTAATTCAAAATAAAGTAAATCATATATTGTATTATCAGAAAATATTTTTTTTAGCGCATACACTCTAATCAAAATTAAACCTTACTTCTAAGCACGACGATAAAAATATTGATTCCAGGAAAAATAATTATAAACAGAATGGCGAACATTGAATTAATCAATAGAAACGGGTTGATTATGGGAAGGATGGATGAAGATGGAGTATAAAATTTGTAATGATTTTATCTCGCACACGAACGTCGAGGTTTCCCGAAGGAAATCTGAGCCGACCTCTCATCGGTTCTAGACGTGAAGTCTGAGTCGTGTCAACGAATGGTACCCAATCGGTCAACCAGTCCGTGCACTCGTAACCCATTTCGCGGTGGCTGCTTGTCGGCCAGCTAGTTCGGAGAGGAATTCGGTCGCAAGTCTTTTAAATGGATGACGCTCGATTACACTGTTTCAGCCACTATTATGTGCCCATTTTAAACGTGTCTGAAATACAACCATACGGAAAAGGAACCTATCTCTACTTTATTCCGTATTTACTTTCAATTTAGTCAAACAACAACAAGAAAACTTGATCTAACTCTGCGTTCCCGAAATTTCTTGTTTTTTTTCCCCCGACGCGGTACTGAAAATTTTACTACTCTAATGCGAAGTTCAAAATATCCTACGCTAATAAAAACATATCAAAAAAAACTTTGGTACCGCGGACCAACCGCGACGCGAAACCGGCCATTCGCGGATTACGTGAACCCTACCCTCTTACCGGCATACTCACCGTTCGCAAACATTCTCCCGCTGAAAAAGATCGGATTAGCTGGAAAGGAAAGACTTAGTTATCCTAGCAATTCATAGTTTTTTCTTTTATTACTGTGTAATAATTAATTTAATAAATTAATTAATTCTTTACTTAATCACACATGATCATTTCCCTTGTGATATAGCAAATTTATCTTTGATTTTAATACATTTTCATAATAACGCATTCTCTGTTCATTGAATAACTTGGTTATTTGCCTGCCAGTTTATATTTCTAGTAGTTCTATTTTCATTCATTTTATATACGCCGAAATTCCCTCTAACAATTGACAAAATTCGCTAATCGCAGATCACAAAACGGCCGACACGGAGACAGTAAACTCTTTTTATTATTAAATTAATTAGGTTTTTGATTCTTATTATCATCAACGATCAATGTTTTATATAGTTTATTCTTATATGTTGTGCTTTAAATACAAAGGTGTGATCTCGCCTAATTTAAGCCCTAAACCATTTCAGATTATTTTATACTCTTTAATATTTGATATATATACAAGTATTATTGGTGTCTTTCAAAAGTGGAAAGTACTGTAATTGTATTGATATTAAAGTCATGAAAGCTTCAGCAGTAATAAAAAAATATATAAGACTTATATATCTTAATATTTACGTTTGTATCAAATTATGTTTTGTTCTATAACTCCCATACTCGAATTAGAATATCATATGAATCTGTATTATATTTTACAATTTCTTTTGTTTTTTGTTTAAAAAATGTGCTTTAAATTAAATCAAAACTTTTCATTCGGTAATTGCCCAAGCAAAATGCTTCATATGAAAATTACGTTCATTATTTAAGTTCAAATAGTTCTTGGCCCCTATGTTATGTGATACTGTCATATTCATCAAAGCGAGATTAATGAGACATTTAACATTTAGAGCGTTCCTTAATTTACGTATAATATTTTCATTTAAAAAAATTCGTAATGATCAAAAGCCGTTGCTATTTCAATTTTGATTTACTTGCTAGTTACTAAATTTAAAAATTCCTCCTTTGTCTTTGTATCATCACGGAAAACTCTCAGCAGTGTATTTTTCACTGTCTCCTTATTGATTTTTTTTAATACTCAAAATAATGTGAAAATTATGTTAGTAATTTGTTGGGAAAGTTTTATACAAAAGCCCCACACAAATAGTTTTGGAAATTAAGGATGGAAAGCGTAATCAAATAGCACAAGCTTCTTCGTGCTTTTGGTAATCCCTTACTCTTGACGCGTACAAAGAATTGAAATTATTTGACTTCAAATCGCGTTTTATGTATTTGATTTTAATAACTGTGTTATAATAATCGATAGAATTCATAACTAACACAAAGAAGAAAGATTTTCATTGCTCTCTTCTTTTTCTTGTATCAAAGAAAATGTCGACCTGATACTTATGTTGTTAATACACAAATACGAACGTTATCAACACTCAGGTGTAAACTATTGCTTGACTAGACGTTGTTGGGAAAATTTGTGCGCATGTCCATGGGAAGAATGATTACTCCCACGCCTGGTTTCTGGAATTCCAACCGATAGACTTAATTACCACTTACTTGTGTTGTGGTATTGAAGCATCTAGACTGAAATGTCAATCAGGGTTTAAACATATGTTGTTCCCCGTCCATAAATGCCACATATGGTAAAAAAACTTCAATGCATGAATTTCCACTGGTTTTGATCGTCCTGAAGCCCATCAACTGGTCACCACACAACTGGATTTCTCACGAACGATTTCCGCTGTCAGTTTGATTGTTCGATAAAAACGTTGAAAACGCCGCATCCACAAGTTGCAGAAACTTAGCAGGCCACGTTTTACTTGAGGATGCTGTAGACCCGTCCTGACGGTGCGACGCGCCGGCTGCAGCCATTGCGTTTCCTGCTCCTTGGGGAGCGGTTGTTGGTGGGAGCTCCATCCCACTGACGCTGGGTTTGAAAATAATTAGATGAGTTGTATTAAAAAATCGGGTGTAGAACTTACTTGCAACGTTAAAAAGGGCTCGCTTGTCGTGGGAAACTTCAGATGATGTAGGTGGAGGCGCAATCATCTGCAACTGGGATGATGTCCAGGAGCATCTAAACTCGCTGCCACTGGCACTCACGTTTTTTGCCTTTTTCTTTTTGGCCGGTATTTGAACCGCTGAGGTTTTGCAACGTGGAACTTACACAATCTCACATGAACCGGACGTCATCCCTTCTTCATTTTGAACCTTGTAAAATCGCGATTCAGTGGCAACGAGTAGTTCGAAGGTCGCTCACGAACCATCGATGTCAATAGCGTAGGATACATGGAACGGCGTGAGTGGCGTAGGGCTAAGTTGTTACAAATTGAACCTTCTCGCAACTGAAATTTTATTAGCTGTAGCCGGCCAGCTTGAATGGGATCGTGGATTGGCTAAGAAAAGAAGGTCCGATGTTTGGAGTTTATGTGCGAGGATAGCTCAATAAAGGGCTAATACTCAATAAAAATAATATGAAATTGTTTTGAAGAAAAATTTTAAAATATCAGAAAAATCTATGATTTTGAACACCTGCATTTCCTATTTGTGTTTTCTTTTTCGATAAATAAAAGTTGAGCATCACATTCCATACCACAAAAACCATTCTTATCGGTGGTAAGTCATTAGTTCCAAACAATAAAAACATATAAATTATCACCAAGCCTATGGAATATGAATCCAAACCATGATCGAATAGTTCACCCAAAGGTCCACTAGTTCCTGTTCGCCTCGCTTGTTTACCATCAATATGATCTTGTATCGTTCAAAGCCCATCTACGCATAATCAACTCAATGGCATGAGCGGGGAAATTCGTTGACTGGGACTCGTCTTGTCACACACAAAATTACAGCACTCTCGCACTGATATCGCCTTTATCGTAACAAGGAAATGATTTGATGTTTTTTACTATCAATAAAAACACTTCACAAGACGACAATTCATAAGCATAAGATGTCTCAGATAAATAATCGGACGAAGTATGCTTGATTGCACTTTGCACTGTTTGGGGGTTATTACTGAAATAATCTGCTGTTTACAGCAGTAATCAGTCGTTAAATGTGTCACAAGAATACTGCACCACATAAACTATTTGCACATTTCTTTTTTTGAAAATAAAAAAAATGCTCCCTCTTGTATCAAAACTTCTACCAATTACTACTGAAAAGTGCAACGGGCCCTGCGGGATGTCACACACGCGAACTGTAATCGCGACTCGGAGATATCCGTCTTGAAATATCAATTTCGAATGAGATAACAGACATATTTAACATACAATTATCTGTTATTTTGTCACTTCCAACTTTAGGAGACCAAATAACACGAAGTGACTAATTAAATTGTCATCATTTAATCGAATTGCACTTACTCGAACAATAAACTTAGCACCGAGGAGACATTATTAGTTAAACTAGATGATTCATAAATGTAAACCGTGACACATCGTTCAAAGATGTTTGGCATTCAATTGTAGATTCATAAATATTGAACCAGTATGAGCTTTATAGCTTCCTTTCCAATTTATATAACAAGAAGTTTGAGCTCCTATTCGGTTGCTTAAACGTTTGTAATGATTTTATGTTTACGTGCGAACGCGGAACCGACCTCTCATCGGTTCTAGACGTTAAGTCTGAGTAGTGCCAACGGATGGTACCAACCGGTCAACCAATCCGTGCACCGTAACCCATTCACGCGGTGGCTGCTTGTCGGCCAGCTAGATCGGAGAGGATTTCGGTCGCGGGTCTCCGAATGGGTTACGCTCATTTACATATTTCAGTCACCTATACACGCCCGTTTTCAAACGCGTTACAAAACAAAACCATACGGAGAGGAAACCTATTCTACGTTACTCCGTATTTCTTCCTATAACCAGTCAAAAGAACAAAATCTAATTTTTATTTCGCGTTTCCGAATTTCCGACGCGGTACCGAAAAGTATACTACGTTAACTCAACCTGACGAAAGCTACTTAAAGAAAAATCAAAAACAACTAAGGTACCGCGTACCGCGCGCGACGCGAAACCGACCTCACCGGATTTTTTTCAAACCCTACCCTCGCGACGGCATACTTACCCTGCACCTCATTTCCCGCTGAAAAGCAGAACTACTCGAAAGGAAAGTCTATTTTTTTTCGTTAGTAATTCATTTTGTTATTTAAATATCCATGAATAAATTTGAATACATAAATCTTATTACACTTTTTCTTTCGATAATATGTGCAAAATATTTAGGTGGCGTGATCCTAGAGGTATAAGACATATAGAGTGTGTATCCGTGTGTGTTCCAACTTTTTCTCACTGTTTGTAAAGTGTAAAAGCTGTGTCAACTTGAACATTCGAATTATTTACAATGCTGTCAAATAGAATTAATGAAGACATGATTTTAAGAAACAAAAATTTACTTTTAAGTGTAGTCATAAATTCGGAAAAACAAATCGTCTACAATAATTGTCTATACCTTAAAATCGCTCCTAAACTTATTAAAATACTATCGTTTGAATGATAGCCAATATAAGCAATGAATACTGAACATAAAGCACTTCTAGACAAAGTTCAAGAATTAATGATTCACTACTATAGTAAATTGATGCATTGATGAATTTGCTATTTATTCATGAGGTTCGGACACGGTTGATGCGTATGGGCCTCTATTTTATCTTCAACCTCCATGGGCGTGATCGATAAGTTATCAATTAACGCTAAATGAAATTGAAAAATTATATACGATGACATTCCAGTCTCTCTTTACACTTTTAACTTTGCAATAATTAAAGGATTTTTAGCACTAAATTTCTACAATATCATTCTGTTAGTTACGGTGTGGGACCTTATTAAAATATTTCTCCAAATTAACGATAAAACACAATAATCGCTTGAAAGCAAGAAATCCGTCAATTGCACACATTCCAATCGCCAATCTGAGCTAGTCAAAAACTCGATTTACTAAAAATTTACGTTTCTATTAAGATTTGTATACAAAATCATAAAGTTTATACAAGTGCGACTGAAATATGCTTCGTACGCACAAAGTTGGGAAAACTATTTCTTGGTATTACTACGCAAATTGTCTCTCGTTCTTTTTTTGTTTAGACATTAACGCAATTGACAAAGTGCCGAGAAAGATTTTATTCCCTTAAATATATATTTTTTTTCTCTTCACGATAAATTAGTTACTTAGCACTATGCTTATATTGATATTTAGAACAACATAAATATGAATAATGTGAGTGCTAATTAAAGGTTTATCTAATTATTTGCATTTAACTTCTAGACATTATTCAAGACTTTGCGCTTACGATATTTTTATAAATTAGTTTTTTACTCTTAAGCAGTTTTTCATCGTCCCATTCGCGGCTTAATTCGTTCCACTAAATTATACAACTACTATACGAAGAACTACAGCAATATATCTCTACTTTCCATCATTTATGTATACATTTTCTGCTCGAAACTAAATGCAAAACAATTTGCTTAATTTTCTCAATAATCCTAACGAAGATTTAATGCATAATATTCTCTGCTAACCATATTAAATGAATGTCAATAAATGTATTTTGTGCTTAAAAATAAATAAAAGAAAACGATAACTCGTGGCGGTTTGTTTTGGCAGGGTATTAAAGAATTTAATGACTGTAGGGATTTGAACTCAATTGCTACTATTTTGTCAGAGACTATCGGAATGTTTAACGTTAGAGAACTCACAATGTAATCTCTGATGTGGAGCTCTTGCGTTGAATTAATGAATTTATGTGAATAAAGTTACACGCTTTGTACTCAGTTGGTCCCTAAGTTTCAAAGAGAGTCGAAAATCCTGAAAACCTGCGTATTTCATGACAGAACGAGTCTAAAGGAGAACACGTTCGAAAAATGGATATTGAAATTGAAGAGATTACTGTCCTTTCGCTCCAGCAACTACTCTGCGGGGTATTGTTTTGTTTCGATAAAATAAATCGCCAAGTTTATGATTAATTCTGCAGTCCCCGAATATAGAATATATAGCAAATTAAAATAAATACATTTCAACAATGGATTTGATAACAAATAAAAACGTTACACTATTTACAACTTATGAAACAGAACGGTCGTCGTGGCTGCCCTTCACTTTACCTTCAATTGACCAGTCCCAGTCTTTTCCTTTTGCGCGAAATTTCAATGATTTGTGATGAATTGGATTCCCCGATCGATGACGCCCGTCTTCCTCTCGTTGATCGCCACCATATCCATAGTCATCGTAGTCGTACTCCCATGTTCGGTCTCGGAACTTTTTCTTGTAGTGATTTTCGGATGATTGTCGCTGATACCTGATTGGAATCCTCCGAGCATTGGGCTGCGTTTGAGATACGTTGGGGCAGGAAGAGGAGAGCAGCAGCGAACTCGCAGTATTTGAGACAATTGGCAATAAAGGAGGAGTTGCTGGTGATGGGGACGGAGTTCTGGGTAAACCTGCTTCAGACAATGGCGGGCTATCTATAGGATCAGACGGAGAGGTTTTTATTATCGGCACCGTGTCAATGCATTTTGTGCTGTCGCTTCTTCGATCGCTTAAACTGCTGCTTCGCCCAGTGGTGGAAACGACTGGTCCAACTGCGATGTCCAATTGCGACGAAGATGAGGATGATGCAAGAAGCGTTCGCGTATCGCTGTTGCTTCCGTGTGTGATTCCCGAGTCTGGAGATGTATTACAGCTGATCGAAGGGGCCGTGTCGTTTTCTATTGATCGTCGTGTTTTGTCCAGTTCGATGGAAGCCAAGGCAACTAGGCGATCACATCCAGAGCTTATACGATCCTGCCAATGCGTCTCATCCTCCGGTAAAACATCATCTACTTTCGTTTATCGATAAAATTATTTTCTCCAGGATATACGAGTATGTGGGTGGTTAAGGCTCAAATTACCATTAAATACATGTATCGAATCTAATGATAAGTGGATTCTAATATAATTTCGCCTGTTTGCTTCTCGCAGGTGGTACGTGTCTTCGACAACTTTTTCTTATTTTATTCACTCATATCTATTGACTTTGGAGTCCCTAGTAGTCTCTTCGTTTCTTTCTTTGTTGTTTTTTTTTTTTTGTACGAGTATAATCAAAAGATTCACTAATTTTAAACGCACTTTACTAACCTCCAAAACTATGTCGCAGAAATTCTACATCGAACTGGCCATTTTTTCCATCCTCATTGCAATCGTGGCCGACATGTGTCGAGCGTATGAATTTCCTATGACGGACCGGCGAAAGCATCACATCTCCATCGCCTTCCGATACACGACCACCCGCAAATTGGCTAAGCATTAGCGGCGCACTGATTTAATCGCCTAGCGAGAATTAAGAACTAAGTTACATCACCAGTTAACCTCGTCCAAAAGCATATTTACCTGACGTGCTCACGTTTGGGTTCAGGCTGCAACACAAAATCCTCACTCCATCCACAAAACTCACAATAGAATTTTTCACCCCAAAATTCCGCTGCGATCAATGCAATCGCTCTCGATGGCACTCACTACCCTAACCACACACTCTGCCACCATGTGGCTGTCAAAATTTTGTTGGCATCCCACGATAAAATAGACGTGGGATGTGCACTGGTCACAACCAACGTAAAATAACAAGCCACCTAGCAGCAAAGTGTGTTGGTAGTGGTCACCAGCGGCGTCGCATGATTCATTACACGTTTAGTTTCAAATTTCGATTGCCACTCTCTACGCACGATGCATAAGATCCCTCGTCCAACGCCTCGGTTTGTTCTCGTCGTCACCTTACGGGACCGCTCCAAAAACCATTCGGCGGGCCTTTCATCCACTTTCCTTCTCATCGCGAAAATGCGATCGTGGAAGAGCTCCGTTGGAAAGGGGATTGCCTTATCCAGATTTCAATTGCAAATTAAAAATGATGAGTATTATTTTAAATTCGCAATTGAAATTTGGATCTGCAATATGTTGGTTTTCGAGCAGTTTGCTTAGGCACCTGCTCGATTATTACAAACGCGTTACTAATGATAGTATTAACCGACTAGCAATACTCGAAGATGAAAGGATTCAGTTACGTGAATTTGATAAACAGTTTATTGATGAGCACAATTACGCGGTTGACCCAACGGAATTGTCTGAATATGTGAATCACGTTATCACGTTCATTGCCGAATTTATTGTCTTCAAAATCTGCAAAGATCTGAACTGTCAACCCTGCATATCAGCAATACAAGGTGAACATTCAAAAGAATCACTAATTGGCTATAAAACAAGAGGATTATTGAAAACACCCTCTAAACGCGTAATTTTCATTCGTAAAACTGCGGAAAAATACATACGGAACTTCAGAAATGTACTGATGATAGGATATTGACTAAAAAAGGCCTTAAACAGTATATTGCAATATGTTCAAGTATCATGTATTGGGAAGGAGCTGATCGATGGACATACTGAACCAAAACTGACGATAGATACAAGCCATATGGCAGCAGCGCTTACTACCACACACATGACCATTAGTAGGCCGACTTTGCTGGCTAACTTACATGGCGTTTTATGAAGAATTTTGGAGGTGCCAACAAAAATTCGAGGTTTTGTACGGTTTTGAGGCGGATTTCTACAGCGAAATCCAGATGATCCGCGGAGAACACAATAGCGCTCCTAGTGAAGTGAAAATTATTTCAGTTCTTATACCCGTTTAGTTTTTATCGCCTTCCAAAGTGAATTTATAGGAGTTTGTTTACATCTCAACGCTGAGCTATCAGTCGAAGGTGCAAAACGTGTGCTTCATTTGCCCATCTTGGAAAGTTTAGGAGCACAATGGGCTATACAAGGTGAATTTATAGCATGCACGGAATGCGTTCGGCACGTTTTTTATTCGGAAAATAGTATATATGACGAAATATAAGCATTTGCTAATGCCGCAGTTGGATGACAGCTACCGGAAGCTTGTCCATAGTAGGCCGACTAATACATATGCAAATTGCTACCATATGGCTTGTATCTATCGTCAGTTTTGTACTGAACACATGAATGAAACCGAGCACTACAGTTTATTGACTAAACTAATCACTGAAGAATATACGAGTATTCACACAAGATACTACTTTATCGCAAAAAAAACTATCCCGAAAAACTGTCTATTAGGCAATATTTTAATAAACTAGTTTGATTTTAGAGGTATGTAGGGACTGCCATTTCAAATTGCACAGTAAAAAAAGGCCAAATCATTTTACTTATTTCATTAAAAAAAAATCAAATAGCAATTTTCTCAATAAGGAAGAGGGAGGCATAAGTCAGTACATAAAATGAATAAATGATTATTTACTAAATTCTGAAGAAATTCTTACTCAATTCTGAGTCATTAAATCATATTTTAATCCGCATCAATATTTTTGAGTCTTCTACTTAACCAACTTAAGCCTAAATTTAAAATTTTCTACCACACTATAATTCAATTTCAAATTTTATTCAAAACTTTGCCCAAAAGACAACTAAGCCTTTTGAAAATTAAATCAAAATATGAACACTTGTGGCGCATAAGAGATAATAACAGAGATATTGGTTGATGTTCCACTACCGTGTTCCATTCTCAAAGACTATATGATTATATGAAATATTTGTATCGATACTATTCAGCTGTCTCTCGACCCTTCGCAGTGTAATCATTGCAGCTGATTCCATGGCATAAGCGAACGCCGGTAAGACAGAATCGAATTGTCATTTGTACGTTTAGTTGTTTATTGAGTTTTTCGCCGGTTATCCCAAATTTAATTGCTTTATTCGTTGGGCGTGTGTAATTTAATGGACTGGGTGGAGTTTTTGCTTAATTTCAATTCCTGTTAGCATCAGTGCATTTTGTGCAATGTATTTAAAGTTCGTGACTTCGCGGCATATCGCGTGCGTTTGTTTCAATATTGGCGGGATGTTCTTTGAAAGTGCTTCACACGTGGATGTTCGTGATATCGAAATTCTTTCCACGTTTTCCTTTTGAAGAAATATTTCGGGTCCGAACAAGAAATCAAATGTGTTGAGTTGTGAGGTTATGTGATTGTTTATGTTCGCTTGGATCAGATGCAGGGACGGTGTCAATTGTTCGTATTCAAGTAAGTTGTCGGTGTTTGTGCTGAAATTTTAGAACAATCTTAATTTTCTCGAAATAAGAGTTGAATTTCATCGCCTCAAGCCATGTACATACAGTCTTCCACAAAAGTCAAGGTACAGAGAATCGGTAACTGAAAATTTTATTACTGAATCAATATTTTTATTTGAAAACCAAAAGTTATGAAATGGTAATAATACGAGTTCTGTTGAATTTAAGTTTTCATAAATTTAAAGGGATTCGGCAATAATGATCATTGAAGACAATAATTTTTTGTTGGCAATGTCTCTTTTCTACTCCACAAAAGTCTTGGTACAGTTGCAGAAAATGCCCTGTTATTTGTAAAAAGGGGAGTCCCCCAAGTTCATATTATCAGAGTGAGTTAACAACCGTAGGCCGCTGTCTTTAATATCGCGTCCGTATTCGTGGTGTATCTTTTATTTAATAAAATTTTTAAAAAATGAGTCGAAAGGAGTTGAGTATTAAGGAGCGTGAAATAATTATTAATCTTCATTCAAATTAGAGCAAATCATATTCTGAAATAGCTGAACTAGTGTTGCGAAGTCGGTCAACCATTCAAAAAGTGATAAATCGATTTAAGAAGAAAAATAGAGTGGAAAATGGGCCCGAACAGGTCGTCCATCTAAACTAAGTGCAAAGGACAAGAGAAAAATTTCGCGAATGGTAAAACAAGATCCATTTCTAAGCTGTAGAAAAATCTGCGATGTTCTTGGAATTAATGATAAGAAGGAGGTTAGCGCAGAAACTGTGCGTAGAGCTGTCGTAGAAGCTGGATTTTCATCTCGTACGCCTAGAAGAAAACCTCTTGTAAGTTCCATAAACAACCAAAAAAGAATAACATTTGCAAAAGCATATATTGACAAACCAATAACGTTTTGGGATAATGTTTTATTTTCGGATGAGTCTAAATTTTGTATATTTGGTGTAAATGGGCATAAGAGGGTCTGGCGAAAAGTAGGAGAAGCATTTTATCCCAAGAACACTATTAAAACAGTAAAACATGGAGGCGGTGGTGTTATGGTTTGGGGTTGCATGGCTGCTGCTGGAGTTGGAAATCTGACATTCATCGAAAATACTATGGATCAGAACTTTTATTTAGAGATTCTACGAAACAACATGAAACAAAGTGCAGCCAAATTACCCTAAGCACACTGCGCATAAAGTCCGAATGTGGCTATTGTACAATACTCGCATGCTTGCTACACCGCCTCAAAGCCCTGATTTGAACCCTATAGAGCATCTTTGGAATGAGCTTGAGACAAAAATCCGAAAAAGAGTGATATCAAGCAAGGCGCAGCTTAAGGATGTTATATTGGAGGAGTGGGCCAGAATCAGCAGCGAATTTACTAAAAAATTGGTATATTCTATGCCTAAAAGACTGAAGTCAGTAATTCAGATGAAAGGATATCCGACAAAATATTAAGAAAAGTATAATTCAAATAACTATGCAAGACTATAATTACAATTTGTATCATTTTTCTTTAGGTGTACCATGACTTTTGTGGACTTCATTCATTGACTTTCCAACACATCATATGAAATAATATATTAATACGACAGAATTTTCGTTTTGTTTGCATGAATTTAAAGTGTAATGATTATAGTTGAAGTAATACCAAAAAAATTTTATCACTATAGGTTTTTTAAATAAAAATATCAAACAATTTTCATGATATTTATCACTGTACCTTGACTTTTGTGGAAGACTGTATGTATATGAAATCGACATGAGATGTCCTCAAAACATAAATTCAATTATTCGTTGTAAAAAAAACAGCTAATTTATGTGAGTGTTTGCGACGTTCTAAACCAATATTTAAGTAAATGTTTTCAGTACTAGCAAGTAAATGATAATTGATTAACAAATTTATTTTCGCTATAAAAATACATAAGTTATTTCTCACAGCAATCATTTCCAAGAACAACTCCTAAAAATTTCTTCAAAGGATTGCTATTTGCAGTTAGAAGTAGGTTTGTATTACTGTTTAAATTGTATAATATTCACATTATTTGGTCTACTACGGCTTTCAGCATTTGCCAACAATTGTACAAAATTTTATAAGGAGCTGAATGTAAGTTATCTTAACCGATTAGTACCCAGGATATGAAGGAGACAAACTTTTTGATGATTTATTGTTTCTGTTAGTTTATGTTGTTTCTTATTAGAAAATAATTTCTTGCAAATATCATCAGCTCAAATTTGGGTGCCCATATTTGTGTACTTTGCAAGAGAGGGGTGGGGGTTTATTACACCGTAAAAAAATAAAAAATTGTTATATGATTGATAATTTTCCTCATTAGAGTGCGTAATTTATAGTTTAAAAGCATCAAAATCGGTTATGGTGATAATAGCTCAATAAAGGACGAAATCTAAATTTTTATTATTTTCAGAGTGGGAACCAATTTTTCAAATTGCTTTCACAATCCCCGAAAAAAAGGAACTACAAATTCATATACAGTCTTCCACAAAAGTCAAGGTACAGAGAATCGGTAACTGAAAATTGTATTACTGAATCAATATTTTTATTTGAAAACCAAAAGTTATGAAATGGTAATAATACGAGTTCTGTTGAATTTAAGTTTTCATAAATTTAAAGGGATTCGGCAATAATGATCATTGAAGACAATAATTCTTTGTTGGCAATGTCTCTTTTCTACTCCACAAAAGTCTTGGTACAGTTGCAGAAAATGCCCTGTTATTTGTAAAAAGGGGAATCCATCAAGTTCATATTATCAGAGTGAGTTAACAAACGTAGGCCGCTGTCTTTAATATCGCGTCCGTATTCGTGGTGTATCTTTTATTTAATAAAATTTTTAAAAAATGAGTCGAAAGGAGTTGAGTATTAAGAAGCGTGAAATAATTATTAATCTGCATTCAAATCAGAGCAAATCATATTCTGAAATAGCTGAACTAGTGTTGCGAAGTCGGTCAACCATTCAAAAAGTGATAAATCGATGTAAGAAGGAAAATAGAGTGGAAAATGTGCCCCGAACAGGTCGTCCATCTAAACTAAGTGCAAAGGACAAGAGAAAAATTTCGCGAATGGTAAAACAAGATCCATTTCTAAGCTGTAGAAAAATCTGCGATGTTCTTGGAATTAATGATAAGAAGGAGGTTAGCGCAGAAACTGTGCGTAGAGCTGTCGTAGAAGCTGGATTTTCATCTCGTACGCCTAGAAGAAAACCTCTTGTAAGTTCCATAAACAAACAAAAAAGAATAACATTTGCAAAAGCATATATTGACAAACCAATAACGTTTTGGGATAATGTTTTATTTTCGGATGAGTCTAAATTTTGTATATTTGGTGTAAATGGGCATAAGAGGGTCTGGCGAAAAGTAGGAGAAGCATTTTATCCCAAGAACACTATTAAAACAGTAAAACATGGAGGCGGTGGTGTTATGGTTTGGGGTTGCATGGCTGCTGCTGGAGTTGGAAATCTGACATTCATCGAAAATACTATGGATCAGAACTCTTATTTAGAGATTCTACGAAACAACATGAAACAAAGTGCAGCCAAATTAGGTATGCGAGAAGATTTCTTGTTTCAACAGGACAATGACCCTAAGCACACTGCGCATAAAGTTCGAATGTGGCTATTGTACAATACTCGCATGCTTGCTACACCGCCTCAAAGCCCTGATTTGAACCCTATAGAGCATCTTTGGAATGAGCTTGAGACAAAAATCCGAAAAAGAGTGATATCAAGCAAGGCGCAGCTTAAGGATGTTATATTGGAGGAGTGGGCCAGAATCAGCAGCGAATTTACTAAAAAATTGGTATATTCTATGCCTAAAAGACTGAAGTCAGTAATTCAGATGAAAGGATATCCGACAAAATATTAAGAAAAGTATAATTCAAATAACTATGCAAGACTATAATTACAATTTGTATCATTTTTCTTTAGGTGTACCATGACTTTTGTGGACTTTATTCATTGACTTTCCAACACATCATATGTAATAATATATTAATACGACAGAATTTTCGTTTTGTTTTACATGAATTTAAAGTGTAATGATTATAGTTGAAGTAATACCAAAAAAAATTTTATCACTATAGGTTTTTTAAATAAAAATATCAAACAATTTTCATGATATTTATCACTGTACCTTGACTTTTGTGGAAGACTGTAGATTACTGGTGAACGTTTTTACAACACCACTTTACATACATACATTACAAAATGTTCGAAATTTTTCACCGCATTCCTCACGGCGTATTATAGTAGGAAATGTTCGCAAAACATGCTGAACATTGGTACTTAGATGAATATCGTTAATAACTCTGCGTTTACTAAGTGTGACCAGGTCTTTTTCGATCAACTATATGGCTTGTCAAATAGCTTTGAACTGCGTATCTCGGCTGAGAACCACGTGCAGATGAAGGCACTATTGCGGGAATTCAAATGCACTCAACATACGTTTTTCGGTCAAAGGATCCTCCCTTCGCGCCTCACTCTACATGTCTTCCCAGAGTTACCTTCAAGCCTTCATCTGTGATGGTTAGTCTCGGTAAAAGTAAGTATTTCAGCTTTTACTTGGTAAGAATTGAAGAAGCCTCGAAACTAGCACTCTCTCAACTGTCACCCGCTCCGTTTATACTCGCCTTCTCCGCTGCGTATTAAAGCAGAAGCTGAAAGCGGCAGTGTTTACTACAGAGCACCTAATTTCTCCAATACCAGGATTTGGAAAGAAGCTAAAGGAATATTTATCAGGGCTAACGTTTATTCTCCGGCATTCAAAGTAAAAGCGGACGGACAGACAAACCTAACGGTTTCAAAACTAGATGCAGATGTTCGGACAAAAGCAAATACTGCCTTTATGACCAGTCAACCACATAGGCGCTAAATTACCAAGAGTTGTCGGTTATTTTGGTGTTGTTTCGTTACCGGCGTTAACTTCGCATGATATATACCTGCTTTCCTTGCATCCGGATCGGGAAGGAGGTAGCTTCCAGGCTCCATTACTTTGCTTATTCGGCTTTTTAGAAAACACCGATCAAGCTTCGCATTACTGCGGTGTCACTTTGACAGAAGTTGCGACAGAACACGTCATTCCCTACTTTAAACCCAGAGATCGTAGGTTGTAATCTGCTTCAATTGCACCTCCTGCGTTCTTTATCTTTCGTCGGATTTGTTGGTGGAGCGCTCCTAATCTTTCGCGCGGCTCTAGTGCAATGCTGTCCGTAGGCGGCAAAGTAAGGAGAGACGCCTATCGACACAATGGTAAAAATATCGTTGTGCGAAAGTGATTGCGGAGAATCTGCAATCCCAATCCTTCTGGGTTGGATGAACAATTTGATCATTCATCGTCAACATTGATCATTGAACGTGGCAATTGAAGTGCTCTTCGCTATTTATTTTATCTTCTTGAATTAAATCAAAATTTTCGTCGAAAAGTAATATCAGTGAATATTTGCATCTCGGGTGTAAATATCTGTGAGTATTTCAGTCTATAATTCAAAACATTAACTTTTTTCCGAGACCCTTTGTCTAAGTGAAATATTTAATTCAACGTAATTCATTTCTGCAATTTAACTCAAGTGTTGTGTGTCGGGTGAGTTTTCCGCGCCCAGAACTATACAATTTTACATTATCGAAGTAAAAGCAAATAAAATTTTTTAAGTGCTTTATGGCTCCTAAAAGTCAGCAAATCTTTCTCCTCATATGAAATTTTTATCTAAATTTTATAGTGTAGACACATACTATTTCCTACAAACTAATTGTGCTTTATTTTATACTCTGGACACAAAGTGTACTCTTTTTTCTTTTTCAAAGAATTAATCTAATCAGCATAATAGAAGTAAGCCATAAATAAATAAAGAAATCAAAAATAAAAAAAAAATCATAAAGTACAAATAAAAAAAATAAATAATATTAATAGTTATAAAAGAAAATAACAATAATAATAAAATTAAATAATACCCAAACACTGATCACAATGTCTTGCAGCTCTTCGAAATGTGTCGTTAATAGTGGCAAATCCCCCATGATTGTGTGTTTTTGGTTCTGTGAACTTCCTTTCCATGCGGCGTGCGTCAACCTGAAGGGCACTGCGGCAGACCTTATTAACAAAGTGGACAATGGAGTTCATTGGTACTGTTCATCATGTAGGCGTTACTCAGTATCTGCATATGTCTCTCGACTTCTAACTGCAAGGAAGATGATCACTTCCTTAACCGACGAACTAAAATCCCTGGTAGGCAAGTGCTCTTTTGCTTGTTCTGAAGTCGACTCCCTGTTACAATTTGCGGATTCCTCATCTTCCAATCCATCATTTAGATCGATCGAAAAGGCTGTGCGTTCAGTGTCGGATCCAGCTTCATCAATACCGACAAAAAGTAAACCGCAGGTAAAATCATCCAATGTCTTCTCTCAAGGAGAACTATCCACCTTGTGCTTAAGTGACAGCCTGAACGTCAATTCTCAACATGATATGCAGCATCAACCAGCGTTAGTATTGCACCCAGACTACCACAATTTTGCAGAATTGATTGAACCTAGTCCCTCAATCGTTACTAGAAGTAAGTCGTTGTTAAAACCGCTATCTACTAACCAACAACCAACGGTTTCGGAAGCTGACAATTTAAATGTACCTGATACATCACTAGCTGCTCAACAAGATATGCAGATACAGCCAGCGTTCGTACTACAGCCGGATTGCTGCAATTATGTAGAAACAGCGGAACCTGGCCAATCAGTTGTCACTAAGAGCAACTCGCTGTTGAGGCCGCTTTCTACTAATCAACAATCTGATTTACTTATCATCAGCCCACCTGGTTCTTCGTCCAACAGCCGGGAAGCGATTCCAAAGAAAATACCACCTTCAATTCAACATCAGAAATCGAGTGACCTCGTTCCCTCAACAGATCTCGATTCTCCTGTCATTCGTGCTTCTATACCTTTGAAGAATATCTTCATATCTAGAATGGCATACGAAACTTCTGTTGAGGACCTAAAGCGTTATGTCAACAAAAAGTTTGGATCATCCGTTAAAGTCTTTAGTTGTCATAAATTGACCAGCGAAAATTTAACGGACAAAGTAGTTGCCTCATTTAAATTGGTGATTTCTGCAAATACTGATATTGTCCTGAATTCGAATTACTGGCCTGCTGGTGTACTTGTTAAGCCGTTTGAATCGAAACGAAGAAAGTTTCGTTGGGCAATAAACGAAATCCCAAAGCTCTAGTCACAAGTAATCTTGATGAATATTCTGATAATCATAATGTTTATTTATACTGTATCCTCTTCAAACCTCAATGAATCTCTTTCAAACCTTAATACTCGTCAATGTAACTTCTCTTCTCCTAGTAAAATGTGTTTCTCGATTTTTTACCAAAATGTACGAGGATTAAGGACCAAGCTTGATGAACCTTATCTCTTATCAAGTTAGGAATGATTCTTTTATTTGCTTCTCCGAGACCTGGCTGAATGGAAACATTTTGAGCTGTGAAATCTTTCCTGATCCTGATGTGACCGTGACCTGATTGCTACTGATAAGGCTGATGGTGGTGCAGTTTTGGTTGCAGTTAGCAAAGCTCTACCTAGTTCTCCTTATTCTGATTTCTGTTTTTCTCCTACTTTAGAATGTGTTATCAAAATTTCTCTCCCTCACAATACAGAGTTCTTGATTTTGTCTATTTATATTCCTTGTAATTCACCTTTAACTGTTTATGAGACGTTTTTTTGATGATCTATCCTCTTATCTAGTTTTGCGACATCCTCACGCCAAAATATTAGTTTGCGGGAATTTTAACTTACCATACACAGAGTGGAAAAATTATACTACTCCTTCAATCTCGTCAGTTGATCCTTTTTCTATAACCCTGTCATCTTTCCTATCTCATTGCTCCTTTTCTCAATATAATCATATTCGCAATCCTAATGGTCGTCTCCTTGACCTTGTTCTATCAAATGTTCCTGTTAGCTACTTATCTGTATCTCAAGCCTTACATCCGTATGTTCCTCCTGATCGGCACCATCCTCCTTTATCTATAGATCTTTTAGTCGATGAAATTAAATTTAACAAACCTCATCCTACTCCAAAATTTAATTTTTTCAAAGCTAATTATGTAGCTATTAATACAGAATTACTTATAGTCAACTGGCTAGATTTCTTTAGAGGCCTAAATTGTGAGGCTGCTTTTGATAAATTTTACTTATATATTTATAATCTTGTTCGCTGTTACACGCCTCTTCAGACATTCCGTAAAGCAAATCATAAGCCTTGGTTTACAAAGCGAGTGCTTAGTGCCCTACGAGCAAAAGATAAGGCACATCGTGTCCTTAAAACACTCGGCACTATTGAAGCAAGATGTAATTTTAGCAGGCTGCGTGCTATTGCCAAAAAAGAGATCAGATATGCTCTGAAGACAAATTTCAGCAGTCTGGGTAGCTCTCTTGCGGCTAATAATACAAAGCCTTTGTGGTCTTATATAAGGTCGCTAAAATGCTCTTTTTCCATTCCTAGTAAGGTCCGTTGAAATGGTGCAGAGGTTTCTTCTCAATAAGTTACTGACTCATTTGCCCAATTTTTCTTTTCAACTTTTTCTTCTCCCGCTGCAGCTGTGCATCGTGTTGTCTTACCTAATCATTTTCCCTTCCCAATTTCCTTTATTTGTACAGATGCATCTGAAGTCGAATCTTTGATCAATGCTCTTGATCCTAATATCAGCCCTGGGCCGGATGGTTTGCCAAACATATTTGTAAAGTCGTTAGCCACATCGCTTAGTTTTCTTTATCTCTCCTCTTCAATTTAAGTTTGAGTACTGGTACTTTCCCTAACCCTTGAAAAGCAGCTAATATTGTGCCTATTTTTAAAAATGGTGATCCTACGTCAGTTTCTAATTATCAACCTATTTCCTTACTTTCCTGCTTTCAAAAGTTACTTGAACGGTTGGTTCATAATCGACTCTCAAGTTCATTAGGTCCCTATTATTGCTCCAGAGCAGCATGGCTTTCTCAAAGGATACTCCACTACCTCTAATTCAATAGAGTTCATAAACAGTATTGCAAATATGGATAACCAACTGCAAGTTGATGTGATCTTCACAGATTTCTCCAATACCTTTGACACTGTGAATCATTTACTTCTTTGTCGTAAGCTTGAAGCTCTTGGCATCTCGGGTGCTCTTCTATCCTGGATGTCATCTTACCTATCGTGTCGTCCCTGTCGAGTAAGTCTCTCTGGTACTACGTCTAGTCCTTTTTATCCTTCATCTGGCGTTCCACAAGGTTCAATTCTTGGGCCTCTTTATTTTCTGTTGTTCATAAATGATCTTCCCTTTGTAATTAAATCCTCTTGCCTCTTGTATGCTGATGACTTCAAAGTATTTCGAGCAGTCAAATCCCATTTAGACTGTCAGCTCCTCCAAAATGATCTGAATGCTCTAAATAAATCGTGTGCTTCAAACTATTTACGTCTTAACACTACTAAATGTCATAAAATGACTTTTTCTCTTAAGGACTCTCCTGTTCATTTTAATTATATATTAAATGATGCTTTGCTCTTTGAAGTGTTCAGTCATAAAGACCTTGGAGTAACTTATGATCCAAAATTCAAATTTGATACACATATTTTAAATGTGATTACTAGGGCGTCTAGAGTTTTCGGGTTTATCCTTAGACATGTACATCAATTCAACAGGAGCTCTCCTTCTGTCCGCCTATTTGTTTATCTTGTTCGCCCTTTGCTTGAATACTGTTCTGTTATATGGTCCCCCCGATATTCCTATCTCGTGTCTTCTTTAGAAACTGTCCAAAGAAAGTTCACGCGTTTTCTTTTCCTTAAGTTTAATTTGCCGTATCAGCCCTACGAAAGTCGTTTATCTTTCCTATCTCTTCCATCTCTAATATCCCGACGAACTTATTTAGACCAATGTTTTTTGTACAAACTCTGCTACCATCAAGTCCTGCTAAATATTTTTTCTGAGCTGCGTTTCCGACAAACATCTCGTTCATCTCGGATGAATTCTTATTTCGTTATCCCATATGCTAGAAATGATTTATATTTCCATTCACCAATATTAAGAATCGTACGAAATCATAATAATCTCGAGCTTGGTCCTTTCCCCTCTTCTTACAAAGCATTTAAGAAAGAACTAAGAGACTACTTGTTTCACTTCCAATTATAGACATTTTATTATTCTCTTTCATTTAAATATTGCTGTAATTATTCTTTGCGTTCCATTTTGTTATTGGATTATTTAGTCTGTAAGATGGAATAAATAAATAAATAAATAATAAACATAAGAACAGATCGCAGCCAGTAAGGTACGATTAAGTCGTTCCGATGCTTTAGATTGAGAAGAGTACGCTGGTGTCAGTTGGTTCTCAACACAATACTGCTCGATTTAACTCTTAAATTGCTTGGAACGAAATTAAACTACGTCGTCAAAGAAAATATTCTCTGGTACTCCGAATAATTGTGAAACACGGCTCCTTAAAAATTTCACGTTTGGTGGAGTCGTGAACTTATGAATGGGTTCCGCCAGTGGGAATTTCGATAGTTGGGCTAGGACGACGATAGCATCTACTTGCCCCGATAATTATCTAGGGTATGGACCGGGTAAGTCTCTATAGAAACGCTGAAATGCCAGCTGCGGGACGTCAAGTTGGCTTATTAAAGGTCAGAGGGGCTGGTTTGGGAGCTTAGTGTCTTTACCTGTTTCACAGGTGGCTGCATACTATTTATTTATTTCTTTAGACGTGGAAACATCCATCTATAACCACCATGGGCACTGGCATGACGGGTATTGGCGTGGAGAATGAGGTTATGAGTTATCTCGTCCCACCCAGAACTTCGAAGATTCTTCTTTCTGCAACGAGTCATCGGTTGCGTGTTTCGTTTGTATACATGCCCGTTCAGCAGCTTTAAATCGAGCAACTGTTATTGTTGGGTCGCGATGCTTTGCCTCTACTCACTGTAGATGTCCAAATTGAAGTGGGAGCTGTCCAAATCTAATTTGATGGAACTATCGTCATTCAGCGGCAGTTCCGCTCCTTCTCATGAAAACACTCGAGAGAGGGTATCGGGAACGATGTTGTGTGTTCCTTTCCTGTGCTTGATGATGAATTTAAAACCTTGAAGTTTAAAGAGCCCATCGGGCTAATCGTTGATGAAGGTCGGCTTGGTTAATCATTGTAATGACGCCCGATCGGTGATGACCCTCGACATACCAGTACGCTCGAAGCTTCGTGACTGCCATCACCGCTACCAGATATTCCTGCTCGGATACGGTGTAGTTCCTCTGGGTCGAGTTGAATTTGTTTAACATAAAGCCAAAAGGGGCTTCTTCCTCATCTTAACTAAACGTAGTCGAGTAGGGTATCGAACACTTGGTTAGAACTGCCCGAATCTGAATTTCAAAAGTTATTTTGTGAATCAGGGGGTCCAGGGAAGGCAAAATCTGTCTCGGCGGTAGTTCTTCATGAGTACAAGGGCAACAAATACCTCAAATTAATATTCACTTAACGTTAATAATAGTATGACTTGTAAGTACCTTTAAACTTCTTGAAATTCAGCAATTATATAGATTGATATAAGATCTGCTCACATTTTATGGAAATCCAATCATAATCAAGTGAGTTTTAGCCATTTCAGTTGTATGGTATTACGACAACAATAGCACTTGTTGGTGGGTGATAAATATTTCAAATTGACTTAAGCACTTTTATTCTTCCAATTTTCATGAAAATTTAAGAAATAGTGTTTTAGTTGAATATGTCCAATTAGCCGAGCATTCAGAAAAAACTATTTAAGCTGGAACAAAAAGGCGGCTGCAATGTGCTTTTGAAGGGAAATCTGAAAAAAATTCCAACCAACTTGTGGAACATCATTCGCACTGTGTATTGGGTGGCACCACGCACCATTGGCACTTTGTGGCACTGTTCTTCATTCGTACTGCAAAGCATTGTGCTATGTTCGTACTGTATGGCACCGTGCGGAACTATGCATAACGATAACATACTGAAAGAAACCGAAACCAGAGCTTATATACTAAGGAGCATGTAGTGAAAAATTAATTTCATATGTCCGTGAAGGACTGCAGTGATGGTCTGCTGCCTCGGCAGAAGAAGATGCAAGTATCTGCCGAGAATGCCCTTATCTGGGGACGCGTGAATGCGCTGGCAGGCTAGCATCGCGGTGTCGTGGGGCGGGTTCATTCCCCAGCACAAGGACCCACTACAAAGAATTTCGCATTCACGAATTTCTGGGGTCGAACAAAAGCAAGGCGACCGAAGTCGCAAAAATTGTAGGCAACTACAACAGCGGTAAATGACTTTTTCATGGAACAAGAGAAAGGGGCGGAATTAGGGTAACTTCGTCCTTACCCGAAGAGGCTCATGGCCAACAAATGAGAGAGGGGCAACCGGGTGGTGATGAAGCCCCCTCGCACTCACCCAACCGGATCATAATCCATAATTGTTGTAGTGGCCAGGTATTCCTCTTCTGAGTGGAAAACTCATACAACTTAACTTGCATGAGCCTTCCCATCAGAGGAGAAGTACCCCGGTGACCGATTTATGCCACAGAATTATGCAATTCGATTACATAACCCTAAGCCATAAAGAGGCACCATGCTCGGGCCACTCAAACTGCGAAGTCACCTGAAACAAAGAGGTTAATATGTACCCGGCGGCTGGCTCATGTTTGGTGGTGTGAGCCTGCCACCGTACCGGGTCCTGTACCCGGTCAAATCCAACGTAATGGAAAGACCGAAGGGTAAGAGTATCAATTCATTTTATTTTTATCATATATTAAATATATATTTGTTTTTTTTATTATCATTCAAAAGAAAATTTTTCTTTCTTTATATAATTTATAATTTAAATAATTTTTAAAATTTAATCAAAATATTAATATAATTAAATCAAAATAATATTTTTATATTAATATAAAATGATCATAAAATTTTCAAAATAATTATATTCTACTTGATTTATATATAATATATATATATATATATATATATATATATATATATATATATATATATATATATATATATATATATATATATATATATTTATATGTATATATATATATATATATATATATATATATATATTTATATGTATATATATATATATATATATATATATATATATATATATATATATATTTATATGTATATATATATATATATATATATATATATATATATATATATATATATATATATATATATATATATATATATTTATATATATTTAGAAATTTATTTCTTAGCAGCTTAAAACAAAATTATTGAGACTGTGAAATTATCAATCAAAAAGGAAACGTTTCCGACGAATTGATTTTATATTTAATTTTCTTGTTTTTTTCTTCCATCTTGGCTTTATATATTTATATTTATTTATATAAAAATCTATTAAGAAAATAAACATATGAAGATGATACTTTACACTGATCAATTTGTGGTCAAGATGAAAATTGGAATAACAACCACAACATGATTTTTGTTCCTTTTCCCTTTTTCGCTAGATGATTCGCTGCTGTTGCAGTTATCGAACAAGTGAGAGGTTCTTCCAACGTTTTAGCTGATTGCTATGTAAAACGGAAAATTGTTGCGCTATGTCACATGAAACGTATTACCCTCTCTTTCCATTCGATTGTAGCACCAAAATCATATGGTGCTTGTCCACTTCGCTTCATGCTCGTACGTTGTTTTACTCCATCGCAGATATATATTTCTCATTATGTACTTGAATTCGCATTTTTACCACGTTCGCTTGAATGCGTTCCTCAAAAGTTTTTGCATGGGGGGGAGCAAGGAAAGACGAGGAGCTAAATCCAATTGAGATCCCTGTTTCCTATTGTTATTATAGAATAGCGAAAGAAATCTGAGTTGCACGGATCTTTTTTCGAATAGATTTGAACGAAGACATTTGCACGCTCTCCGAGGTTCAGATAGAATTGAATTGATCTTCCATGCAATTCAACATAATGTAAATGATACCCAAATAAATTGCTCATTCAAATTTCATGCTTCACTATTAATTATTATTAGAGCTTAATGTTTTGTTTGTTTGTTTCTTGTTTTTCTAATGAGTTACTTGCGTGGTCTTAGACACTTAATTTATGTGAATTCGCCTCTCTCCACACGCACCAATCACACACATCCGCACAAAGTTTGCATGCACACCCACACGCGCGCTTGGAATTTATATTCTATATAATAGAGAACCGTTGAAGAATTCCAATGTTTAACTGGGAGATAATTTTCACGGGTAACGGAGTTCTCATGCAAAAACTGCGTGCATAGAAATGGCAAATCAAACCAAACATAACTTTCACGACGGCGATAGTGCATACATCCTCGCGGATGCTGCATCAACCAGAGCCACACTTTTAATCTAGACGCTGTTTAATTTGATACGCAGCGTTGCTGAAACTCCGCGCGATGTCCCCGTGGTGACGATCAGCAAGCAACTCCCCTCTGTCTCGCGGCAGGTTCTCCGCTCCAGACGATGATCGCGACGCCTCAATGTAAATGTGCATCCGCGGATGGGATGCATGGAATAGCAAGTTGCGTTGAGTAGCTTGTTCACTGATAAGAGTTGTTACTAACAATTCGATGAGTGTAAATGATTATTTTGTATGTCTAGGAGTATGATGAGCGGAATGCGAGAATGTGTATTTTACATACTATCAAGTCATAGTAGGATTTTCTATATGGAAATGGTTTGCTGGTTGTGTAGTGATTTAGCAGACCTGGCCTATATTATGCAGGATTTTTTTAACCCTTTAACTGCTCGATTACTACAAGCTGGCGCACTTAGAACAAAGTGCTTGTCTAACGGTAGTTTGCATTGGGTCCGCCACCGCGAGTTAGTTCTGGTGTAATCGCGTATTAACGAGAAAAACAAGGTCAGACAAGGACAAGAATATCGTATATATTTAACCCCATAAGAGTGAAAGACATATAATATCGAATTTAATTTAACAGTTTCGTAAAACAACCGATTCAACTTAATTTCTGTATATTTAAAATTCTATTATTTATACTGCTATTTACATTTCACAAACTTAGGTGAATCTATTTTCCAAAGTTTTTGGAATTTTGTTCCGAATTCTTTCATTCCGCTATGTAATTTTCTTCGATGATGGTGATGGACGGTAATTACTTAAGTGAGGATGTTGCTCATGCTTCGGCCTAATGTTTCGCGCCATTGTCACATAAATAAACTCAAGAGAAAATTAAACAGCTTTATGTGGTTAGTTAAAGCGCTGCGTTAATCAAAAGAAAACATAAGGGGCCAAGTCAAATAGCACTGTGCTATGTTCGTACTGTATGGCACCGTGCGGAACTATGCATAACGATAACATACTGAAAGAAGACGAAACTAGAGCTTATATGTATGTGTATACTAAGCAGCTGGCACACTTAGAACAAAGTGATTGTCCAACGGTAGTTTGCATTGGGTCCACGGCCGCGAGCTAGTATTGGTTTACTCGCGTATTTACGAGAAAGCCCGCGAGAAACAAGGTCGGACAAGGACAAGAATATCGTATGTATTTCACCCCATAAGAGTGAAAGAGATATAAGATCAAATTTAATTTAACGATTTCGTTAAAATGAGCTGAGTACATTTAACGAAGCAAAATGTCTCTATATATTCAACTGTCGATCTGGCAAACGTCATTGTAGTTATAAAATTTTATTGTTGACCTCGTGGTACCGCTTCTATTTACGTGTCATAATTGCCGATGGACACAAATTTTGGGCCAATAATGTCAAGAAAGTACGTCCATTTAGTGTTCATATTGTTAATCATAACATTCCTTGTCCAAGGCGCACAATCCCCGGGTAAAAACGGTAAAAGTAAAAGTATTATTCGAAAACAATCTAAATTTAAGATCCATCTCATTGTGAATTTAATTCCCTTGCAAATTAGAAAATCTCAAATTCTTCATGCGCATGTTGAAGTTAAAACATCTATCATTTCTCTTTTACTAAATACTGAAAACTTCAAGACGTGCATACATGCGATTGTGCATCACCAACGATATGATAAATCTTTCACATGCTTCTAATTGTAGATTTAATTTCAATGGAATCTGAATTCCTTATGCGCGTCTTGAAGTCAAAACAAATAGCATTTTACTTTTTCTAAAATCGGAAAACTTCAAGACGGGCTTACATGCGATTGTGCATCGTCAGCGTGATGATATCATGTTCCCATGAGTGATGTTAGATCGTGGGAGAATGTCCATATCGCTGGTGATTTGGCTAAGCATTTACTTCGGCATGATCAGCGATATTCCGTGGGAACGAGTATTATCGTCGACGAATTAGTTCAGTAATTAGGATAAAAAGAATTGTGATATAATAAAATTTGTCAGTTGATCATTGCACTTTGTCTTACTGCAATTAAAGACTTGACTATTGACATTTTTCGATAGAGCATCGGTATTGTAGCGAAATTCTAATACTAATTAGCAGACGAATATTTAATTTGGCTGCATTAATAGTATTTTTTAGTTATTTCTGAAATTGACCCCGTAAATAAATTTTAAAGCGGCAAAAGAAATGCGTCAGTCGCTATACAAACACGCATTGCAATGGAAAAATCACACTGTAAGTTTTTTTCAACTAGACTACAGTAATTCGCAACTAGAGTCAAGCTCCTAGCTTTTCTAGTAGGTAATCCAGTGAAAAGAATTGTACTAGATATCTAGTTGAATTTTTTAATGGAAATCTAGTTAGATAAGTTGAAATCTATCTCATAAGAACTAGAATTCCTGTGAAAGAATAGCCTGTATTTCTAGTGAGAAACAAGTTATTCTTGTCAGTTTCACTAGATTTTCTTATTATTCCTTGTAATGTTATTCTAGTATATCAAACAGATTTATTTTGAATTAACTGGTAAATCCAGATAACTATCAAAATAGAAATCTAGTAAAATATGGAGAATACATTATATTTTACTACATTTCTATTTTTCTCCATCCACCTGCATCAGTTTTGGAAGCAATGACCACTTCCCCGATTTTCCTTTACTCTCTTTGAGGCTTCAAAATCACAATAAAAACAGATTTATTTAGAAGTAAAAAAACAACAACTTTTTATTTTTGAATTTTTTTGTAGAGATTTGTAACAACACCCAATGGTTTCACATTAGCGACTTTATATATATATATACTTCAAATAAATTGAACAATTTTTGCACTCTAGTATCATACTTTATGTTGAAAACATAATGAGCTTTGAATAAAGTATCGAATGCGCTTATAAAATTATTGTCACATTCCATAGTGTGTCCATCTAAAATAATATAAAAATTTTCAGCGGTTTCACTAAATTTTTGAATGGATCTGCACAATAAATAAGGCTGCTTGTTATCCATGCTCCTTCCCTGATCCACGTTTTCATTGACCTAATAAAAAGCAATAAAATAAAAATGATTTTGTTAACGAACGCACATTATAAAATACGAAGTACGATATCTTACATTAATCCACTGAATAATTGGTTTCAGTTCTTCTTCTACGACTATTTTTTCCCAATCGTCAATGTTTTTCGCTACCACTGCGTTTGAGCGTTTTAGGCCTCGATTCGGAAGTAATTCCAGTAATGTAAGTACTTTCCTTAAGTTTTCTAATTGAAATAAAAAACAAATATGATATAAGACAGACATGATAAATCCAAATATAAAATATAGCTCACCGCATTTGATGAACTCGGTTTTAGGTTGAAATAGCTTTTGGATGTCTATTTTATTGAACTCATCGATATTTGATCTGTGAGAAGACATTAGCTCGAACTCGTGATTAATCTGTTAAATTGAGAAATACATTTACATACAGTTTTAAATGTAAAAAAGATCAAAGAACATACAATCGCCCCTTTGAAATTTAAAAATTTTGGATATTTTTCCAATACGTTTATTTTAGAAATCGAAATCTCCAACCTACGCGTATTAAATGTGTTCTTCATAAGCAGTTTTATTTGTTCCAAATTTTCGTCTGTGGGCGCTAAGCATTTCAGTTGTTGTACCTGAAACAGAATTTAATAGCAATAGGATTTTTCATATAACCGAATATACTTACGATGCCCGGATCTACGCTTACTTCTGCATTGATACTGTCATTCGAGAGTTTTCTTTTCGGCGGTTGGTTCCTTTTTTTGGACGGTGACAAGATTAGCCTGATGTGCTCTAAACGAAATTCAATTTTTCCGGCTGCTTTTTTCCCATTTGGAGATCCTTTCGAATCGAACCAAAGTGCCTATAACAAAAGGATTAATCTTTCATTTAGAATGCTTATCATTGCACTTATTACATGTACGGGGATATCAGGACCTGTATATTGCCCTAGTTGAGGAAAGGTGTTGACTATGGCCCTAGCCAAATTCTCCTTATCTGAGTTTTTAGGATAGCTGAAAAAGAAAAACAGAGCTAGTTGTATGTATATGAGATATAGCATTTTATTTTTTACTTACTATCCGCATAAGTTTATCAGATCATCAACCAATATTCGATTAAATTGGTTTATTTCTTTTATGGAGAGCTCTTCATTTCCAAGTAATTTCTGTACCATTTTTTCTGTATGTTTGGCGTTTTTGAGTACAGCTACCAAATTTCGACTCAGTATATAAAATTTGTTTGAAATAAAATAAACCAACCTGAACCATAAATTCTATTCGTTTTTTTACCTGGGTATATTGCGGCGTATAGATTAAAGTTTCGGTAGTATTCGTGGAAGAATTCTCACCGACCATTGTTTCATTGGATAGCGTTGACTGACTTATAAATGTCATCAAATCGTTGTTGATCGCCTCGCTACTTTTAAAAGCTTGAAGGACTTTCAGTAATTTTTTTCTTGGTCCCAATTTGATGTTGAGAGCAATTAAATCATTCTCATTTATTTCACCTGCCATTGCCTCATCGACACCTTCATCTTATAGTTAACAATAATAATAATGACAATAAAATTTAACATACAACTAAGATATCTAATATTTCAGTTAATAATATATTTTTTTTGGTGGGGATAAACATTTTGAACACAACATAAAATGAAATTATTATCTATATTTTATTGCTATGTATTTTGACGACTTTCCATATGCATACCAGAAAACATTTGGTCTGGTACCTACATCGACTAAATTCATTTTGAATCTCGCATTCATAATATAAGAGTTTTGCAACAAGGCTTGTCGTTTTGCAACGCTTTTCGGAACATTTTTATAATTTCTTGCAACAACAATTTGGTGTTTAAGGATGCTGTGTTTGCTTTCAAATCTAAGGCAAGACGATTCATGTAAAGGCCCTTTTTTTAGTAAACATAGTGGATAGTGCATCACATAGTGATGCTTATTAATCATCTTTTTATAAGGAAAGAGTTCTTTAAATAAAGTGTGATGTAACCTTATGATTTCCTCTAATTCGCAAATCAAATTATTGTTTATTTTATCTGAGTATATGATTTCTAACATTTTCACTAGTTGGATCAATAGGGTTATATTCAAATACTCTGATTCGGGTACTCTATCAGAAATCATAAACGGTAAAGACCGCAACAGTACCCAAGTTTGGACAGCAGATTGTTTAATTTTATTAGTATTTGAATTGAACATTATTGTGGTAAAATTAGCGCTAGGTTTATTTTTGCGCTCTACATACCCATATCGAAATGACTGTATCCTTTGATTTAATGTTTCAACTGTAAATAATTTTTTTTCTAAAACAAATTTACTTAGAACAAGTTTAATTTCCATTTGAACTATACCTTCTAATAAGTCATGCATGGGATCGAACGTGTGATTAGTGGTACAGTGAAAATATTTACTATTTAATGCTGAATCAACTTTAACGCCGAATTTCTTCATATAGCTGGGATTTTCCTTCATAAGTTTAATTTCGTTATTATGATTTAACACGTTTCTGTTGGGAAATGTCTTTTTGTAATCTGTATGGAAACTTTTTCTGCCTACTTTACATTCTCTACAAAATAAATTTGAGGAAGGTCCGGCGAAACCTAAAATCTCATGAACTGCGAGATTGTCTCCTAGAACGTTTATAAGATTTGCACGCAGCGTGTAAGCTTTACTATTTGGCAATATAACTTGGACCCCTTCATCAGACTGCAAATGTTTCAGATCGTCGGTGAATGGTTTGAGAATTTTTTCAAAACCATATTTTTTCAAATCTTCACTATAAGCAACTGCTAACAAAAAAATGTTATTAAGTTGAAAATTTAGCTCCGAGGGTAAATTTTGAATAGTATAATAGAAAACTGCCAGTTTATGAAAAGTTCCTTTGGAGCCCAAAGGATTAGCAACTTCTAAATCATCATAGTAAAGATTAAATCTTATAGCGTCGGGATATTTTTCCAAAAATGAATTACTTTTGAAATGCATTGAATCTAAGTAGGAAATAAAATTTTTTCCCTTGGTATTGGCATGACTGATAATATTAAAAAAGTCTCCGTTACAAATGAGGGCTATTAAGGTATCCTTTATAGAAATATATTGTAATGTTTCAGATATAGAAGTAGAAGTTGCATCAGTGTTGCTGAATAAATTTCCAGTTCTACACCCTAGAAATATTTGTTTCGGCTCTATATAAAACTGTTTCCTTTTTAAGTAATTCAATTGAGTTTGAAAACTTGAAGTTGTTTTAAAGCAGTCATCAAAATTAAAGGAATTTAGCAGTTGAATAGCTTTGAAAGTATCCAACTGAATACCATTTTCAGTCAAGAAGCCAATAGTTTTATTTTTTAAATTGTCTGAAATTTCTTTGGCAATACACCGAATTTTTTTATGGAATTCGACAATACTTGACTCTGTGATATTTGTGTTACATCTTAATTCTGCGAAGTTTGAATATATTTTCTCCTTTAGTCCACCCACAGGTTTAACTACCTTTGCTTGGTGGCACGCAGTATTTGAAGTATCCAGCCGAACAGGTTGATCTTCATTTGCGCATATTTTTTCAGGTTTACCATGCTTTTTTTTATAATGCCTCATAAAATTTTGAAATGTACAAAAACTATAACCACAATCAATTTCAACACATACAAAAATTCCCTCTGCGTTTGATTTATGGAACGGTACTTTATGTTCTTCGATAAAGTGGGATTTTAATTCTTTAAACGAGCCTGGCACGACCTTTGAACAGATAAAACACTTCATTGTTTTAAAGTGGAATAAATAAATTTTTTTCTAATGTTTTAACAATGCAAACTGTGTTGCCGATTAATGAAAAGCCGTTAATAATGAACTTTGAAATTGAAATTTACTTATGAAAAACTATCTTAAAATTAACCTCACAGCCCCTATCTTTTCATCAAATTTAAAAATAATTACTTTTCAAGATTTCGGCAACATCCGAAGGCACTCCGTTATTAATCATGTACTCGAAAAATTTGTTAGGATCCATCACAAACATGTACTGAAAATTCCGAATAAAAAATAATCTTGAAATTTATCATTTCTAGTTTACAGGAAACTTTGACAAAAGAAGCTTCTTGTAAGTCTTGTAGTCCAGTTTATCTCTCTTCGAATAAGGTAGTCGTGATTTTTTAATATGTTGTATATAATAATCGCGCCACAGTCCATTTGACCTGGGCGTTGTGGGGGTATATGGCGAGTACTGGCCGTTGGTAAGTTGGAGTTTATCGAATCGATGATTGATAGATTTGCACACCTCAACATATTCAAAAATAATTTGAGGCAGAGTGCCATGAAACTCGGCTTAGGTTCAGATTTTGGCTTCCAACATGATTGTGATCCGAAGCATACAGCCGAGGTAGTGAGGCTTTGGTTACTCTATCATCTCTCAAAACAGCTACATACACCCCCATAATCACCAGACCTAAACTCTATCATTTATGGGATTCGTTAGAGAAGAAAATTTGACAACACTCAATAACACGTAAGGAAATGTTGAAAACTGTTCTCACAGAGTGGGAGAAAACAAGTGCTTAAGAGACAGCGAAGCTCGTCAATTCGATGCCGAAAAGGCTCTAAGAGAGGTAATAAAGAACCAAGGATACGCCACCAGTTACCAATAATTTAAATATGTTTTACTATTTTCTTTTTTTTTATTATTTTCATTAGAAGTAAACGCAGACTTTTTCTGTCTTGCTTTTGTACGTTTTTTCTTAAAAGAGCCGTTATCTTAAAACCGTTAAAGCGAAACAAATGAACTTACATGTGTCAAATACGTAAGAAAAATAAATAAATATGTGAAACAAAGTCTTGATTTTTTACAGTTACAAACTGATTAACTGCAGGTGAACGCAGACTTTTTCTAGCAAGTTATATATCCAAAAATCACGTCTACACTATTTGATGCGAGATAATCCCCTTCATACTACAATTTTATTCGTATATTATACTACTTACCTCAAAATACAACTTTAGCACACTTTAGCTCAAAATACAACTTTAACACTTCTCACAAGCACAACCGTCTCTTCTCGGATCTGTTAACAAAGTAAACAATGTAAAACCCTGAAATGCAACATTTTACTAAATTGCTAGTGTAAATTCCTGTAAATTCAATATTCTGTTATGTTTCACTGGACTTCTAGTTGCCTTCAACTAGATATATATTACGTTTCACTAGATTCTGGCATTAAGCTTCAGATTCTGGTGTGATTCCTGAAAATTCAAGATGATATGAAAATTAACTAGACTTCCAGCCACTTTCAACTAGACTTGTATCGCGTTTCACTAGATTCTCGCATCATGCACGAATTGCTAGTGTAAATTCCTTTAAATTCTAGGAAAACTGTATTCCTATACTATTTTCACTAGAAGTTTACTAGTTATAATGTAATAATATTAAAAACTGCTTCTTGTTTAAGTTTACTAGCCTATCAGTAAAATATACAGTATTTCTTGGTATATTACCTAATTACAAGAAAACTAGTGAAATTTACTATAATATATAGTTTTTACATAAAATTTAATTGATTTTGCATTCAATCTAGTTGAAATCATCAGATACTAGTTACGTATACTCATAATCTCTAGAAAAATAGTGAATTTATAGACTAGAATCAGCCTAGTAAAAATTCACTGGAAAAAAAACTTACTGTGCATGTTTACGATGTGGCGAAAATTTCGGCAAAAAAATTCGACATAATTTCACCATTTTGGCTCCAAATACGTCGCAATGGGACCAATAGCTACACAATGGCCACAACAACTTGAAAAGTAAGAAACTCTTTTATAAGTATATTAATTCTATTCAAATTTACGCCTTATCCTTGACCGATTAACGGAGAACGATTTTACCAAATATTTGTCCTTTCAGCCAAAGCGTTAAAAGACTATGATTTGAGGCTTATTATGGTTGTACCACCCTACCGTGAGGGTATGCGTGATTTATTCAATCAAAATCATTTTGAAACTATGTATGACCACGTTCATGCCTTCTTCTTGATGACCAATGTAGGCATCGAGCAGTCACCTAGGCAAACTGCTCGAAAAACACCGTTGTACATCATCCAATTGTAATTGTAAAATTTGAAAATAAAAGTTTTTAAATTTACAATTAAAATTCCATGACGGCAAGTCCATTGCATCGCAACTTAGTACAGTGCATCGCGTTAGCTCGCAATGGAAGAGTTCCGTTGACGGCGAGCAGAAGGCTTGCGGATGGAACTACTCGTACAGTTGCGACAGAGGAAGCCTTTTTGTGATCGCCAGACGTTGCGGATATCGCGGAGAATCGTGCCGGCAACGAATGTGATAACCTTGTTTAAATAACTTGTTTTATAAAAGCTGTCGGCGTTCGCTGTCTAATGGCACACCGTCTATGAGGCGCGGAGTGTGTATCTCGAAAGAACCTTGTGCAGAATCTTGCACCTAGTCGGAAAAGTACGAAACAGATTTCGAGCAGCCGGTTGTGTTATTTATTTGGTAACTTTGTTGCTGCATCTATTTCCGAGATCGGAGTGTGAATCTTATACTTCCATCCGCGTCCAGATGGAAGTATAAGATTCACACTCCGATCTCGGAAATAGATGCAGCAACAAAGTTACCAAATAAATAACACAACCGGCTGCTCGAAATCTGTTTCGTACTTTAAGAAGTGGAGAAGATTTCAGTGGCAAGATACAGCGACTGAGATGTAGAAGAGCTTCTCGAAGCCCAGGCAGGCTCGCGAATGAGGAGACGCGCGTCCAGATTTCTCGTCAACAAGTGGATTTGTCACCAATCTCTTGATAAGCCATATTTGCTAATTCCGCTAATTGGTGTTTTAATCCATTCAACAACCGCGCGTTTAATTGCTTGTGATATAATATACAAATATATCGGTGGAAAGTGACTTAAGTCGACATACAATTGCGAAGCTCGGCCCCGTTTACGACATAGCTGCGAGTATGCCGGAATATAGCAGCCAGCGGCCGTCGTGTTGCAGAAACACCACGCGAATTTGTTTTAATATTAATTTCGTATTTTGGTGTGACTGGGTTTATCTAACGTCTGCATTGTTATGTGCTATTAATGTATTTTGTTGGTCTCCGTAACCGTGATAAGGTGTTGCATATATTTTAATGCGAGGTTTTACGAGCCATGTTGTGCAAATCTGTTGACAGTTAAACGAACGAACGTACATATCCCGTGAATTCGTTAAGCAATAACTATAAGAAAGCAATAGAAAATTTACTCATTCAAGTATAGAAATCGTTTCGTGGAAAGCATTGCTGTTAAAGTACAGTGCATGTGAAGAGTTTCCAACACTTGAAATAACTGCAATAAATGCAAAAATAATTATTTACGGAGAAGTGCAGTTTTATGGTTAGTCGTACAGTCTTAATTTTATTTGCCAATCAATCCTGTCTTCGCTTTTTACATTTATTTTAATGGTTATTGTGTGAGCCCGGCACATAATTGCAATGCATAACCTGACATTGAACGTCCGTCTATTAGTAGAAGTGTAAACGTGCATAATTTTTCAATAAAAAAAGAGCGCTCGTCGGAGGAGGATTGGGTAAGTACCTGTTTGTTTGGGTAATGAGACTGGTTCCATGAAAACAGTATATTTAAAAATGATTCTACATCTCTGGCCATTCCCCTCAAAGTAGTACCCTTCGGCAGCTATACAAAGATTTCAGCGTGTTTTCTATGTTTCATTTCTGTCACGCTTCGAGTGGGATGTCCGAGAGTACCCTCGTGACGGCCGCCTGCATTACCGTAATCGACTCAAAATGGGTTCCTTTGACCACCGATTTTTTTCTAGGGGAAAAAAAAAAGTCACAGGGGTACATACCGGGCGAATCTTATACTTCCATCTGGACGCGGATGGAAGTATAAGATTCACACTCCGATCTCGGAAATAGATGCAGCAACAAAGTTACCAAATAAATAACACAACCGGCTGCTCGAAATCTGTTTCGTACTTTAAGAAGTGGAGAAGATTTCAGTGGCAAGATACAGCGACTGAGATGTAGAAGAGCTTCTCGAAGCCCAGGCAGGCTCGCGAATGAGGAGACGCGCGTCCAGATTTCTCGTCAACAAGTGGATTTGTCACCAATCTCTTGATAAGCCATATTTGCTAATTCCGCTAATTGGTGTTTTAATCCATTCAACAACCGCGCGTTTAATTGCTTGTGATATAATATACAAATATATCGGTGGAAAGTGACTTAAGTCGACATACAATTGCGAAGCTCGGCCCCGTTTACGACATAGCTGCGAGTATGCCGGAATATAGCAGCCAGCGGCCGTCGTGTTGCAGAAACACCACGCGAATTTGTTTTAATATTAATTTCGTATTTTGGTGTGACTGGGTTTATCTAACGTCTGCATTGTTATGTGCTATTAATGTATTTTGTTGGTCTCCGTAACCGTGATAAGGTGTTGCATATATTTTAATGCGAGGTTTTACGAGCCATGTTGTGCAAATCTGTTGACAGTTAAACGAACGAACGTACATATCCCGTGAATTCGTTAAGCAATAACTATAAGAAAGCAATAGAAAATTTACTCATTCAAGTATAGAAATCGTTTCGTGGAAAGCATTGCTGTTAAAGTACAGTGCATGTGAAGAGTTTCCAACACTTGAAATAACTGCAATAAATGCAAAAATAATTATTTACGGAGAAGTGCAGTTTTATGGTTAGTCGTACAGTCTTAATTTTATTTGCCAATCAATCCTGTCTTCGCTTTTTACATTTATTTTAATGGTTATTGTGTGAGCCCGGCACATAATTGCAATGCATAACCTGACATTGAACGTCCGTCTATTAGTAGAAGTGTAAACGTGCATAATTTTTCAATAAAAAAAGAGCGCTCGTCGGAGGAGGATTGGGTAAGTACCTGTTTGTTTGGGTAATGAGACTGGTTCCATGAAAACAGTATATTTAAAAATGATTCTACATCTCTGGCCATTCCCCTCAAAGTAGTACCCTTCGGCAGCTATACAAAGATTTCAGCGTGTTTTCTATGTTTCATTTCTGTCACGCTTCGAGTGGGATGTCCGAGAGTACCCTCGTGACGGCCGCCTGCATTACCGTAATCGACTCAAAATGGGTTCCTTTGACCACCGATTTTTTTCTAGGGGACAAAAAAAGTCACAGGGGTACATACCGGGCGAATAAGGTGACTGTTGCAACACGGCGATCCCTTTACAGGCCAAATACTTGGACACGCTGAGGGCGGTGTGACACGGCGCGTTGTCGTGATGAAGGATCCAGTTACGAGCGATGTCTGGGCGCACCCTGTTGACTCGTTTGCGCAATCTTTCGAGTACTTGGCGATAGAAGACTTGAATTACGCCGATCTTCATGGATAAGGGCGCGCACACGCTGCGCATTCGCGTCAGTCCGCACCTCGACTGGTCTCCCGCTCCGCGGCTCGTCTTCCACGCCCCTCCTTAAACTCTTCATACCATCGAAACACCTGGGCACGACTAAGAGCACTATCTCCATGCACTTTTACAATTTTAGCGCACGTTTCCGAAGCAGTTTCGCCCGATCTGGCGCAAAATTTTATCGCGAAGCGTTGCTCTTGATTTCCTTTCTCCATTTTCTTGACGAGCACCACCAACACACGTCTACTCAACACGACACAGCAGGCGAACTAAACAAGCTTGAGCGATGGTAAATATATCAATGAAGAGGGTAAGGCTGCCGGGGAAGGGAATTTCAAGGTCGCAGGTTTACCACAAGCGCGGCAATAAAACCAGTGTAATGTGACGCCTACGCCCGGGAATCGAAGTGATTCCGATCCCGAACCCTTGCAACCGGCCAGATGGGTATGTCCTCGAAGTGCCAGCGGACTTCATCTGTCGTGCGGATATCGTTGCGCAGAAAATATTTCTTTTCTGTCCAAATATTTAGATCTGTGGATATAAATATTCGAAATATAAAATTAATCCAAACCCCGACACATTTCGAGACATATCCATCTGGAAATGCCCCTCCACCGTGGCCATCGAAAAGCTATGCCACTGGCGACAAATGGAGAGGCACATTGCCGCCATGTGGCGTGCCATTCCACACACATCTGGTTTGTCCGATGTGACAACCGGTTGCATTTGACAGCCACATGGAGAAGGCGTACAAGTGGACAGTTAAGATTGAAGATTCAGTTAAGATTGAAGATAAACTTGAGAATGTTTAGATAGCAATAGTTAGTTCTTAACAGTCATCTTGAACGGATTAAAAAGTTTTAGTAAATCGCGAAATAAAATCGAAGGTGGTGAAAATTCAATAGTCGAAATGAGAATTTCTTTAAGAGCTTTGGTGTTTTGTTTAGTTTAAGTTATTTCGAGAGGTCAAGTTTCCACGAAACTTGATCTTGATGAAGGATCAAGTGTGGTGTCGGTAGCGACTTGGCGCGGTCCTGGATGTGATTGAAGACTATTAAGAGGTAATTTTTTTCCGTTCGGCTTACGTCGACAAATGCCTTACCATGTGTTGATTGCAGTTCGTCGCCCCCTCGTCGTCGAAGCGCCTCAGCGTTCGACCCGCCTAAAAATCTACCCACCCCTGGAGTGGAAATACACCTAGTCCCGTCGGAACCACAACAGCAGTTCCTATCGGGATTTCAATGGTACAAGTGATGCCAGCTCACCCATCGCCTGTTCTTGCACAAAATTAATAATAATAATTCACCATCAACAACACCATCACACAATCAAGCACTGACAGGACAAATTGTTTCTGCTCAAGGAGGCTGTGGAGGATCTTAACTGCCCAGCCAAGTATCGGTTAAGCATCATACTCGTAAGCATAAGTATTTTCACTCCTCTCCCAAACCTTGAAGGCGGTGGACGCAATAATAGTTGTTGTGACGCTTAGTGAAATGATAACTAACCTAACATTTTAACGTGCGAGATAAGCCCAGTTTAGTTGCCAGTCGAAAATCACACAACATTATTCACTGAACCGTACATAAGCCTGAGGGACCATGGCTGATGCTATCAGCAACAAAGAGTCCCACGCGCCCCTGAGGTGGCGAAAAGAACAACGCAAAGAAGCAGAATAGCCCATTTATGCTTTCTTTATCAAGTATAAACTGTCTCACATTCCCTGATGGAGCAACAAGCCCTGCATACAGTGATATTTCCGATGATTCAATGTCATTTTCGAGTTCTGATTTCATAGATAAACTTCTAAAATCTACAGAAAATAAAAATACGCCCCTGGAATCAGCGGATCAGTTACATCATATAAATTCCTTGCTCCACCGCCACAATCCTGTGATTGTAATGATATTAAGCAGCAGTCAGCACGATCGTTGCGCCAATCAGGTGTTACAGTGTCCGCTCCATCTGGCTCAATTGCAAACGCTGCCAACAGTCCACGAGTGCGTATAGTTGGGGCCGTGCCAAAAGCAAGTCGCTTGCATAGTCAATAGTAAGATTGAAAGGATCGTTTAGGATGTTAATTGTAAGATATTAAGATACAAGTAGAAGGTGTCTACATAGCTTGGGAATATTTTCTATCTGCTAGTTAATGTGGCAGACATCGATGTTTCTCAATTGGATCAGGATACGCTTCAATTGCTTTTAATTATCAACGATGAAAGACTACGTTTTACTAATTCCTTGTTGATAATTAATGGGAACATGATAATTCAATGATATTCTAAGAAGAACTCTCTTGTTTCCTCATCCTTCTGTGAATTGAGTCGGAAAATGAAAACAATAAGAGATTCAATTTGATTTTGAAAGAAGCTTGTCTTGATTACTACAATAATGCAAAGTGATAGTTTGAATCACTTTAACTCGAAAGGGAAATAAATGATTACGGTAAATGTGTGCAATATTCACTTTCCCTGAACAGCAAGCCTATAAAGTACGCACAATTGCTCTGTCCCTTATGGTTCTCCTCTCGAACTAAACTTGCCGAAATGAAAATGTCCAGTAGAGTGCATGTAATTATAATGATTGCGTGTTTATTTATAACGAGCAACATCCAAAGCGCAACTTGAGCAATCTATGCACCGCCACTATTCAAACCCAAATTGCATATTGAAATGTTGTATTAAACAGGAATAATGTAATAATTATAATTTAGCCTTAATTTTTAGTAAGACAGGTTAGACAAACAAATATTGAATAGAAAATAGAAACAAAGAAGCATTAAAAGAGCTACAAAACAAGAAAATATTCGATTGCATCGTTATTAAGGTTATAGTTCAAAGCGGCGCTATAAAAGCGAGGCGATCATTATTATTAATAATGCGCAAACATAAAAATATAACGAGCGGCAACTATTTGTCAGCAGTAGCCTCGTCTTAATATGTAGAACAATTAGCGGTAGAAAGTGTAAAATTATCTAAATTACGTTTACTGATTAATAATGAAATGAAGAGCAAAAAAATCCGATGAAATATTGGTAATTAATTACAAATAGCCTATTTTAATATGCGTACGTTTGGAAAATACAAATACGCTCTCACCTTTTCTTGTGTCTTATTTGAATTATTGTCGGTATTTTCGTAACGGAAATCATATTCATGTGAACATACTATAAACTTTTTCACCTTGATGTTCATATATTAAAATGTATGTATATGTAATTTATAAATAGTTGTGAAAAGTAAATATTGTAAAGTGTAAAAAAATATTCTCCCAACTCAGTTTTTTTTCAGAAACGATACTGTTTCGAATAAATTTCCTTGTCAGCACACTCGCCAGTGTTTGTGCTTCGTTGTAAAAAAAAAAAAAAAAACACACATCATTTCTTTGTATCTATGTAAATTTTCAAACAAACTTTGTTGAGTAAGTTCTTTGATTCTATGTTTTCTACCAAAACAAAGGCTCTATAAATATAAATTATAGAATTATGATGTAAACATGACTTTCGACTCTGGTCGCCTTTATCGTTCAATTTTAATAATTTATTAAATGTATAAAAGTCATTTAACAGCCTGCTTGCAGGCTCTATCACCGGTAAACTATCATTTTAATGAACATTTGTAAACTAAATATCTCATACAGCCGATCTAAACAAGGTGAGAAAGGTTTCAAACATCAATAAATTCAAATTTACACATTTTTCCTTGGATGTTCGTGTACTGTAAGTTGTAGTAATTATGGAAATATGCTAACTTTTAAATGCAGACACACAATCGATTAATTTCCTTGAATTAGAATTACCATTGCTTTTCTAAATAAGTTAGACTACTTTACTCTAGTTATTCCCTATATGTTTTGTTCAATATCATTGTATTATTAATAATAATTGCTATTCGAAAAAAAAACGAAACATGAAATCATGATGTATGTATGCATATAATTTGTAGAAATATTATAACTTGAATAGAATTGTTACCAACACTAAAAATAATTAAAAATGAATTGCTAACACTTTAATCACGACTTTCCTTTTCAGTGGCTCGTTCTTTTTCAGTGGGAATAGAGAGTGTAGGGTAGGTATGCCGTCGCGAGGGTAGGGTTTCGACAAATCCGCTGAGGTCGGTTTCGCGTCGCGCGCGGTACGCGGTACCTTTGATTGTTTCGTCATTTCATTAGAGTAGTTTTCGTCGTTTTAATTTCGAGTAGCATATTTTTCGGTACCGCGTCGGTGATTCGGTAACGCGCCTATGGGATTTTGTAGCGTTTTTGATTTGAGATCTGTGGAGAGATCACATCCAGAATTAACGTAAAGTAGGTTGCCCGTTCTGGATGAGTAATTGGTGACGCGTTTGGAAAACGGGCATGTTCAGGTGGCTGAAATATTGTAATTGAGCGTAACCCATTCGGAGACCCGCGACCGAAATCCTCTCCGAACTAGCTGGCCGACAAGCAGTCACCGCGTGAATGGGTTACGGTGCATGGATTGGTTGACCTGTTGGTACCATCCGTTGGCACTACTCAGACTTAACGTCTAGAACCGATGAGAGGTCGGTTCCGCGTTCGAACTTGAAAAGTTAAAATCATTACACCAGTCTCATTACCTAATTGTCACACGTTAAATTTCAAACTAACAAAAATTTTATAATTATTTACAGAATTTTATAAGACAAATTGCAGGTACAAATATATTTTTGTGTGCTATTTAAGTCACTCTTCTATGCACAAGCTTAACAACTAAATCATTTAATTTCAATCATTATAATATATGAAAATTTTATACATGGTTCAAATAATAATAACAGTTTTGTCAAAATTAAATATTAAATTTCAAAGAATGAAAAGAAAAATTGATTCAGACTAGAAAATAGTTAAACTTACTATTTTTTACTATGTTTTGGTACCTGTAAGCGCAATGACTATTTCCATATTTAAAAACATAAATTAAATAGAATATGACCTTCACATGTTATAGTTTAAAAAAATTAATTGCGACATCTTATTCCCGCTTAATCGATTTCTCCTTTCAACAAATACCTGGCCAGATTTCGAAAAAACGCGTTCTGATGGGACCGAATTTGCAGGTGAACGCATCCGTTTTTTCATTATTATATAGAGCCTTGGATAACCATGTTTGTTTTCGTTCCACCATTTTAGTGGATCTATGTAAATGTGTGGTAATATCGGCTCTTGTAGGTACTTTTCCCGTTCTATAATGCCTACTGCAGAAGGATTCACGTTTCTTATGACCTCGCTAACTTTATCATCGAATTCAGACCAAATACTCCGTGGTGTGTTTCGTTGGGATGTCAACTACTTCGGTGTCCATGATTTCTTGTTGTGATTCTAAGCTCATACTAGTCATCAAGCTTTTTAAGCCGGAGCAAGCCTGGTTGTAGCTGATTTCATAAGAGAAGACATACCATTTGAATCGTGGGTCTTACAGCGTGCTCTCTGCAAACAAGTAATCCTCTTCAATATGAGAAAAACGTTTTCTAATCCCTCTAAAAGACTTCGTATCATTTTTCTGATTGAATTAGGGAGCACATCTTTTGTGAGAAATTCATTACATTGCTTTTGAAGAGCATTTGAAATGAGAATTATCTCTTCAGAAACATCCTTGAAAAAAGATAATAAATCAGTTGTGGCTGTTTAAATATTAATATCATCACTGTTGATGTTATCAATTTCTCGGTAGTGTATGGCTATAGTGGACAATAAACTATATCTTTCGGCCAATACTCTTTCGAACATGTCGCACGTCGAGTTGACAATATCTTGCTTGAGTCGAAGCTCGGTTTCTCCCAATTTTTTTCGGATCGATGTTATTCTTGAGGTTGCGAGGGGACTTCTGCGGAAACTCTCGACTATAGATTTTATTTTTAATTGTGTTTCTCTAATTTCCTGAAGAGCAAACTGAACAATTAAATTGAGTATATGCGCAAAACATGGGATGCGCTTCCAATTACATAATCTTATTGCCGCTTTTATATTATTGGCATTGTCAGTCATTGCGGCAATAATTTTCTAAGATAGTTGCTAATCGTCAGACATTCTTTTGAGATTGAGACCCTTTTGTTGAATTGCTTCAGAAACGGTCGGGTGTTGCGATATTATTTGGCGAATTAAATTATATGGACCGACACCACTGTATTAAAGTATTTTTTTGCAAAAATTGAATCTGGCCTTATGATTACTTAAATAAGTAAAGTATTGCCAAGCACTTGATTTTCTTTTATCAGCCATACTACATATTAAGATAAATAAAAAAGAAAATTTTGAGTGTAACATTTCATTTGAAAGAGATTTTAGAATTGTGTTTAATGTTAAGGATTTTTTTGTTAATCTCGAAAATTCTGCCGGAAATGCTTTCTTTTAAAACAAACGAATTTTCAATAATTGTTTTTATGTAATTATGGCTTTTGGTGGTGATTTTATATTGGATTTTACTGCTCAGTATGAAAGATAGAAACATTTTAACAATTATTGAGTTTACATATATCAAGTTTTCTCTCCAACCATTGAGTATGATATGCACTCAAGACTTAGAGAAAACTTTTAAAAGTTAGCTGATATAGAATGGAAACATTCGGCAAAGCATTATAAAATTCAATGCTTTCTCAAAAAATTTCAAAATTCTAATCCCACCTTCTGAACAATTAACATACAGTTTTACCTAAAATATGGCAACAACTAAGAACTTCTACTTGCCAACTTATTTTATATACTACAAAATAAAACAAAATTAAATTGCTTAAAATATCTCAAAAAAAAAATAAAACTCTGAAATCTACCATCATCAGCTGCTGAAACAAAACTAATCAAATGGAAAGTTTTCTTTGGTCAACTGTTTTACTTTACTTGTTTACTTCTCATTGAAAATATATTTTTGCTCCCAATCAAAAACACAAAGTACAACGGACCAATAAAATAACGATTTTTTCCCTTAGACCATAGAACGTTTTATTTATACAAATACGTATTTCAGAGCTTAGTTGGCTCCTTCTTCAGTGTAATTCTTTAATAATGCATTAAAAGATTACCCTGAAGAAGGAGCCAACTGAGCTCTGAAACACGTATTTATATAAATAAAACGTTCTATGGTTTTAAAAAAATCGTTATTTTATTGAAACTCACCATAGTAAAATAGCCGATATTTTAAGTATAACGGATCCACAAAATCTAGAATTGTTCGGACATACCCTTCTCCAAATAAACATGTATTTCTGATTGAGATCGATGAATAAACTCTTATGGGGCTCTTTGAATAAACGCACACAACACGTCTTTTGTTTCACTTTTCTTTTTATTTAACAGTTTCACAAACTTTACAATCTATTACACCTTTATTTTATACAATGATTCCGAACTTCGCACTACTTTACAAACTTTTCACAATAATACTTTCTTTACAATAGAATCTTTTCACAACAACTGAATTTGATCTTAGCACAACGATAATAATAATAATAATAATAATAATAATAATAATAATAATAATGTGAGTTACAATTTGCAAGTTTCTTTTATACTTTAATTTTGTTTATATTGACAATGGACACGCAAGTTCCTTTTCTCTATGAAGATCATTTTGTTTATCTAGATCGAATTTCATCTGAAGTATTTTAATTCGCCGCGCGAATTTGTTGGTTTAAACATTTGTCATGAATTTCAGTTATTGTTCACTTTTGGAAATTTAAAGTGTTTCAAATTTGCCATGCGAATTTGATTTGATGATTTACTATTTGAACTATTGTTTACGTTTGAAAATTGGAGATTTGGGGTTGCTTTTATTGATATCGCAATTCGGGGTATTATGTTTGTTTGATTTCCTCTCGTATTTAATATCATTTGATTTAGATTTGATGTTTCCTGTAGTTGGCATTGTTTATATTTCTGGAAGTCATTTCTAGGAACGTTAATTGATATCGAATTACTGAGAATTTAAGTAGATAGATTTCTTGGAAACAATTAGGGTTTCATAGTTTTTATTAATGATTGACTTTTGCTTATTTATCATGAATTCAAATAATTAAGTGATTATTGATGATTCATTAAGTTTCGCGATGTTGATTATACATGGTAGGTGAATGTAGGGTATTAAAGGCTTACAGGAATCATGCGATAGGTGAGTTGGGGGACAGGTGGTCCATAACAGCTCCGGAGACTCATATTCTCTCATGAATTCAATATATTGTTGTTTTATTTAATCTTTTCTTGCTAACCGGCTTTCTAACGCACTGTTATGGGCTAATTAAAACTCAGTCACTTTCTTTATCCTTTAATTTTACTCACACACACTTTATTTGGTTTATACAAAAAAGAGTCACAATAAAATTTAAACTATGTTTAAAACACTGAACTCGACTTAAAACTGAATTTTACAAACTGACTCCAAAACTGATTGAGCTGATTTTAGTGATCGAACTGATTAACTAATTTACTGAATTGAATTTATCTAACATTTTGCAAGCCCTTTTTAGGGCATTTTTGTGTATATTAACTGAATGAAAATAGCAAATTTAACTTTTGTTTATAAAGATATTCTTTTACGCGTATGCGACAATTCTTGGATGATGATTTGTTATCGCGATTTCTATTATTGCAATTTGGCGTATTATGGTTTTGGGACCGGTAGTAGTCGCAATAGTATAATCTTTCGTAAGGAAGGTTTGTTGATGGTTAATTTCCGGTGTTAGGCATCGTAAGATTTCTGCAGGGATTGCTGTTTACTTTTGGTTAATTGATTTGAATTGGTTTTGGGAAACAATTATTATTGATTCTAAGAAATTGATATTCGTGAAATCAATTAAGCAAATTAAATGTTAAAGCAGAATTTAATACGCGTGGATTGCTTTTAGAATATTATGCGCAGTTATGAAATAGATTTAATGAGATCATTGTCTAATTATGATGCGGTGCATTAGATATATGTAGGTGAGTGTAGCGGACAGGGTCCATAAAACCTCCCCCTTAAAGAAGATGAATTCGTATTTTTAATTTAGAATTCATCGTGGTTTAATGTACCAACTGATGATCTCAGTCGTGATTTGGATTTTGAAAATCTCAAAGGTGCTGCTTCCGGTAAGATAGCAGGTGCATTGCCAGGGATTTTGGTAAGTTCCATTTCGACGTTATGTATCAAAGAAGGAGTTGAAGAATTATATTGATTTATCGTTATTGCTCGACAGCAACAACCTCGGTGTATTCTCATGGGTGTAGGAAGGATTGGCTTTATGCAGTTGTACAATTTGTACAGTAGCTATCCGAAAACAATTGTTGACATTGTAGCAATTATCTATTTGTAAATGTTCCCATATTTGTAGAAATGGTATTGAGAATGCATATTGTTGATTTGTTCGTTCAAATCATCGAGCCTATGAGATGCTGTATTAAGATCGTCTAATTTGATGTAAGATAAGTGCTCTGATCGAGATAGTAGTTGAAGTTTGTTTTGTTTATTTTATTTTCTTCACAGCAATCGTCGTTGACTATGTTTAGGCTTGGTATGATATTTTCATAATACGTTATAATTTCATTGCTGGTGAGTAATTGAGTTTGAGAGGAGAAAGCTTTGCAGTTTTTAGCTAGAGTTAGGATTCCAGTTTTGGAAATTCCTACGTCTTTTATCGTATTGTTACAGTGAATTGTTAGCAGATGTGGCTCACTGACTACAAAAATCCAATTGTTGTTTATTAAGTTTCGCCGGATTTCGATTCTCCCAGTTAAGAATTTTGTTACGCAATCTGAGGGTATTCTTGTATTTACTTTCGTGAGCAACGAAATCTCGCATATTGGTTTGTTTAGGGATGAATAAGTGATATAGTTTTCGCAAATATATCTGTTATATTCTAACTGTTTACAGGAGTCTAGGGTTTAAAATTGAGCGTATTGTAATTTGTTTGTTGAAACTGCAAAATACTTGAAGTTAGGGTCAATGTACGCATAAGTTTTCTGTTGTGAGTGCGGTATAGGTATGGGAATTAGATGATAAAAATTGAAGTCGGCGTTATCGACTAAGGGGAAAGATAGAATGAATATCATGGGTTCTTCCTTAAATGAATACTGTATTCTGATAATATCAAGAATTTGATTGATGTTTTTTATATCGGGTTTAACAGCGTACTCGCGTCCGTTTTTCAAGTATTGATTATATTTATTGAGTTCATCGATCAACCTTCTAGGACTGATGATGTTATGGGCACCTTTTATTAAAACACAACTCTTCCAAACACGTTATAACTTTATTTATTCACAATTGTCTCGTTGCACACACTTAGCTATTGAAAAGGATACAGTTTGGTACAATTTAATAACTTTGAAAAGGATACAATTTGGCAAAATTTAATAACTTTGAAAAGGTACAATTTAATAACTTTTAAAAGATACAGTTTAATAACTTTGTTTCACTCAATTAAGATCGCTACTGACTTACTGACTAAATTTACATTTACCAAAATACTTTTATACATGTCAATTGTTTATTTTATTCATGGCTTGGCTACACATGCAAATTCCAATCTGCGCGTGATATTTTTTATAAATTATTAAATTCGTGAATATGATCCCGGGTTTAATTATTTCTTTGTTTAGATCATTGGTCGCGGAATTAATCAGATCTTACTGTTTACGTTTAGAATTGAAAGAATTGTCGCGGCTCTTGGTAATATTATAATTTGGCGAGATTGTTTACAGGCGAGGAGCCACCAATCCTGAAAGCTCCGTGATCACGGATTCTAATATTTTTAATGAAAAATAAAAGTTAACGTTTAGACGAACAAGATTTGTTTCGTCGGCGTGGAATTGATTGGCCGGAAATATTTTAATTAAATTATTTATTATTAAGTTTCTATAATTTTTTTTCCCGTCATCACGGATTTTGATCAATCTTATATAGAATTTTGTGTGAAATATCATGTTCAACAAGAAAAAATCCGGCCGACCAATGATTTTTAGCCGGAAAGGTCACGCATACCTAGTTGAATGGTGTGATATTGGGTAAAACTTATCCATTACCACGGAAACCTTTCTTTTTTTTAATTCACGCGTTTTAATGTCACATTTATAATTATCTTGGTATGCGTGCTTACAAACTGCCGAAAGTATCGCATTTGTGTGAGTGAGGATTATACTCTTATAGATTTCCCTTACTTAATGACATTTCTTTTAGAGTCTCTCTTCTACCTCTGGTCTCTTCCTTAAGTTTTTAACTATTTATTATATCTACTAATTAATATGGAAAAGAGGAAATACAGGAAAATTTTTATTTGGGTTGATTATATAATAAATGAAGGTTGATACAAAAAATATGTTCAATACAATTTTATTAATCAATAATCATCTACATCATTACCATCAAAATTATCATTTCTCTTTTCTTCTGATTCTTCGCTTTCTTCCTCATTCTGTTGGCAACTTAATATTTCCTCAACCTTTAACGGTGCCGATGGGCCAATGTACCACAATGGTTCGAGTTTACTGGACTCATTTACTTGCCATCCACATTCTTTTGGATCATATAATGTACAAATAGGTTCAGTAGCATTTTGCCACATTGCGTTTACAAAAACTGCGTAATATTTTTTGCGTTAAAGCTTTCCAGCATGGTGGAATATTATTTGAATTGAAATTTATCATACCTTTGTAAAATTTTTCTTTGTCGGTTGTACTTGCAAAAAATTTTAAGAATAATTCAAATCTTGCAATATTAACATCATTATTTTTTACGTTTTACATTTCATTTGTAAATCTTTGAACTAAATCTGTCTCTTCTTTTTCATTTATGTCTTCCGGATTTGTCAAATGCTCGAACATGTTCTGATATTCTTCATTTTCTAACAGGAGGTTGTAGGCTTTAATTTTCCTTTACGAACAAAAGCTGCTGTATAATCACAACCTGTAAAAGCATGGAAGCCCGGTAGAGCTCGACAGACTGATGAACCTAGCTTTTCTGCGAGTTGTATACAATTTAAGTAATTTATTTCGTTATTGGTTTTGGTTGTGATCCATACTTCTTGCTCTTTGAATTTATGTATGTTTCCGAGACAAATAATTAACACGTCAGTGATTTTATGAAGATTTTTGGTTGAGGCGAACATTTGTTTCAGTGGAAAAAAATTCTTGTATCAGCCTCTTCATGGTAGCATTCATAATTTTCATCTAGTATTCGAGTTATTATTCCATTACTATGAGTGTACACAAAACACTTGTCTTCAACTGTTAAAAAAACTTGTTTGTCTTTAATAATTGAGCTACATGTAGTGTCCGTCCAATGATTATGTAAAAAGGTTCTCTTTAGTTAATGTACTACAAATAAAACACTTCATATTGAAATTGTTATGATGAAACGCTGAGATTGGATCTAGTGCTTTAAATGTTCTTTTATAACGCAACAGTACACTGAATCAATCATCACTATATCACTAAAATGGACACAATATCACCAAAAAATCAATATCTGTTAAAATATCAAAAGATGTAAAAATATTAGACGGCTTGACAATTTTAAATAATAATAAATCCAAAAAAAAGTTTTTGTTTTTAAATACTCAACAGTGAATTTCGTTAAATTAATAAATATATTTAAAACACTGATGCGTAGTAAGCTATACAAAATAACGACACTTTTGACAGCTAGGAAAACAGCAGACTGAAATGTCGAAATGATCTGAACCCCCAAAATGCTGTAGGACAACGTAGGTATGCTGTGACCTTTTCGGAGTAAGAGAGAAAGACCTATGGAACTCTAACATAAATTCTATGTTACTCTTATCTCACTTACTCTTGGAGCAGTCTTATGGACTTGAAAAGAAACCGGAGTAAGAGAGTTAACACTATGCAGCCCTGTCGTAGAACAACCTCACTTTCCGGTATTGTGTATAACTCATGCAAGGTTTCAACTTGAACCAAAAATCTGCCTCATTCACTCTTTACAGAAATATAGAAATTGTTAAAAAGCGAAGAGTTAAAATTTGGTATGTGCGATACTTTCGGCAGTTTGTAAGCACGCATACCAAGATAATTATAAATGTGACATTAAAATGCGTGAATTAAAAAAAAGAAAGGTTTCCGTGGTAATGGATAAGTTTTACCCCTTATCACACCATTCAACTAGGTATTCGTGACCTTTCCGGCTAAAAATCATTGGTCGACCGGATTTTTTCTTGTTGAACATAATATTTCACACAAAATTCTATATAAGATTGATCAAAATCCGTGATGACGGAAAAAAATTATAGAAATTTAATAATAAATAATTTAATTAAAATATTTCCGGCCAATCAATTCCACGCCGACCAAGCAAATCTTGTTCGTCTAAACGTTAACTTTTATTTTTTATTAGAAATATTAGAATCCGTGATCACGGAGCTTTCAGGATTGGTGGCTCCTGGACTATTAGATCATAGATCGCGGAATTTAATCAGATACCATTATTTACGTTTAGAATTGAAAGAATTATTGCGGTTCTTGGTAATATCACAATTTGGCGAATTGTGTTTATTCGATTTGCAGAAATCGCAATAGTAGAGTCTTTCATATTGAATCTCTTGGGATTTCGATGGGCCATTTCCGGTGGATGGCATTTTCTAATTCTCTGAATTGGTTAGAATTCTAAGGGGTTTGAATTAATGGATTTTGTTATGGTTTTAATAGTTTTTGGTATTGATTTCAGTTTTAATATTTTGTTGACAATACTTATTTGGTGTTTAGGATTTAATGATATGAGACTATTTGGCAATGATAATTGATTTATTGATATGAAACCATTTGGCAATGAAAATTATAAAGTATGATGAAATCGCCAAACTATGCAGTATGATGAAATTGCAAAATTAATAGGTATGGCGAAATATCAGCTTTAGGTGAGTGTGGAGTTTGCAACGATCGTTAGATCTGCATGTTGGGTAAGTTAAGGGACAAGTGGTACATAACAATGAGACTAGGGTGAAGAGTACTTTTCCTGGCTGCCATAAGAATATCAATTATTTCCTCAAGTTTAAGGTCGATTTCGTTAAGTAAAAAGGTAAGTATTGTTAGATATTCAATTATTTCTTGGTTTAGGTCAGATTCGGAATAGAAATTATTTTGGTTCTTAAGGATGCATTAAATTTATCTATATTCTGCTTTAATTCTTTTTCGTATAGTTGAGAAATAGTACTACTGAAATCAGAAATAGTGGTTTTAACTACATTGATTTGATCTTTTATTAAAAGTTGTATTTCTGAATCGTCGTGTTCAACTTTATCGATTACGTTATCATAATATTCGGTGTCATTTGAATCCATAGTACCGAACAAGAATTTAGCTACATATCCTACAACATTCAATATCCCTCTACGCGATTTTGACTGTCCTAATTTCTGGCATCTTTACGTTAACTATATTGGAATTCTGTGTACAAAATAGTTAAACATGTTCTTTGGATATACTATTACATAATTGGAATGATTCTTTGGCTACTCTTTTTATAAGTTTAAGTCGTTCACTGTAAGATCTTATGTCGATATGTGTTACTATTTTAAAGAATTCGGAATAGCTTTAGTGTATTTTCTTGAAATCTTATTTAGCTAACTAGATGCACATGCTTTAATATGAGATTTGATATCTTTCTTCATATTTTTCCACTTATAATATTGTTTTATTTTATCGAACGTTTTGTGGTATCCATTATGTCCGGCAGCTGGGGAATCATGAAATTGAGCCAAGATATCTGGGACTCGATCTGCGCTTGGGACTGTTATTTTATTATGATGTTGATTCGAATTTTCTCATTTCTGAATATAAATTGGGTTATTTCCCTGAGTTTATTATAATTGTATTCATTGATCGAGTCAACCGGATTTGGAATATTGATTTCAGATATTTTTTCCTTTACAAGGCGTTTCTTAAGATTTTGCATACAAAGAAGAAATCTTTATGAGAAGGTTGTTCGAAGAATGAATGCTTGAGAAAGTAGTGATATATTGTTTGCTTATAGACCGTAGTAGATTTATCGATGTCGTAGAGCTCGTAGCTCTTATTGAGGATAATTTCTTTATTTAAGCTTCTGTCAAGGAATAATGTATGCGGATTTTGGTCGTCCTTATCAATTGCAGTGAAATATGCAACATATAATTTAGTAGAATCAATGGAACTGTTGAAATCGTTATAATCGTAAACGGTAACGAATTGTAATAGAATTTAACATAATTTTCAAATGTATCATCTATTTGGTTCTGTAGAATATTTATTTCTGAAATTCTAGGATCGCTTTCAATTCGAATTAATGCATCTGCATTCGAATTTACTCTGCTCTGTTCCTCAAGTTATAATCTCCATCGCATAACTTACTACCTGGATCTCTACAATTTTGTAACCAAATAAGAGGTCGATGATTGTGATAATTTAAAATTTTCTACCGTATACGTACGGTGGAAATGTCTGAACTGCCCATACAATTGCCAATAGCTCTCTCTCGATGTCACTGTAATTTGATTCGGATCGGTTAAGCGTAAGACTTGCATATGCAATTGGAAGATCTGCTTTTTGATTGCTCATTTGATTTAATATTGCACCGATTGCATAGCTTGATGCATCAGTTGTCAAAATAAATTCCTTTGAGAAGCCAGGGTAGTGAAGGATGGGAGCTCTAATTAATTTTGATTTTAGTTCTTCAAATGCTATGTTCTGTTCTTCTGAATATAAGAGCTTAGTAATTTTTGAAAATTTCTCAATAAATCTTCGGTAATATCAGCAGAGTCCAAGAAATGATTTTATTTAGTTAGGATCTTTTGGGATTGGAAACTCTTTTACAGTTTTGATATTTTCTGGGTTTGGGAGAATACCGTTACTCGAGATAACGTGTCCCAGATATCCGACTTCGTGTCGCATGAACTCACATTTTAAGGGTTCAAGCTTGAGGTTACTTTCACGAATTCTCTTGAACACATTTCTGAGTTTTGATTCATGATCTTCGATAGAACTTGCGTAAATGACAATATCATCCAGATAAACAAAGCATTGAAGTTCTTGTAATCCAGACAATACCGTATTCATAAGGCGTTGAAAGGTCGCAGGTGCATTTTTCAAGCCAAAGGGCATCGTTATATATTCATAATGTCCCAAAGGTGAGGTAAAAGCAGTTTTCGCTCCTATGGACGCATATTTATCTGGTGGAATCCACTCGCGAAATCTAGAGTGGTAAAATATTTGGAATGCCCAATTTGATCTAGTATATCTGTGATGTTAGGTTTAGGTATAGGGAAGACATCAGATTTTGAAACGTTATTAAGTTTCTTGTAGTCAATCACCACTCTCCATCTGGTTTTTCCAGACCATGGACTGTTTGATGGTTGGATTATTTTTTGTTCAAGTATTTTATTTATTTGTTCATTTACTTCCCTTCTGTGGATCTCAGGATATCAATATATTTTTGCGGATATGGGTTTTGAATCAGTTAAATTAACTTCGTGATAGCACAACCCTGGGCTCGTGAGCTGATCTCCTTCTAAATAAAATAAATCTGAATATTCGTTTGTGATATCTTGATTAGACCTTTTTCTTCCCTGTTCAGATGATCCAAACTTAACGATTTTTCAAGCAAAATTTTCCTATTTGGTGAGTCAGAGGAATTAGAAGGTTGGTTTGCTTGAGGTTGAAATGATTGATTTGAGAAAAAAGTGAAAATTTTGGTTTTCCTTCAGAGGTTCTGAGTTCATTAGATTTAATACAGGATTTAGAATTTGACATAGAATTTGATTTTGATTTTGAATTTGATTAAGGATTTGTTTTTGGTCTTGATTTTGAATTTGATTTAGGATTTAATTTTGAATTTGATCCTGATTTTGATTTTGTGAGCCAAAATAGAAAAAAATTTGGTTTGGTTTATTGATTGTGACCTCACCATTTTCGATTTCTTCGAGACATATTTCAGGTAGGACAATGTCCTCCTCATGTTCGTTGATGTTCAGAATAGAGACAAACGCTTTATTATTTTCATCAACGGCAGTCAAAGCTTCGCTGAGAAAGATGCCGGGAGACAGTTCTTTTCGATTCACAATACCTTCTTTAATTTCGGGATATTGGATATTTACTCTGGTAAAGCTTATGGAACGCGATCTTATAGTAAAGATTGTTGAATCAGAGGGGCCTGGTTGATTTCGAGAGGATTCAGATTCCAGAACTCAGGAGTCTTTAGGGGATTTCGTATACCTCGATACCCATTATATTATCAAAGACTTTTCGTACACCTCGCGAGAAGTCCAGGGTACAACCGTAACTGCACATAAAGTCACGTTCTAGAACTCCGTCACCGGGTATCTAACCACTATCAAGGACCACATAAAATCTCTAATGCAAGGTTTGCTGCGGGAATACAAGTTCCATTCGGAGAATCCTATCGCTGAAAGTGATCCGTTAATCCCCTGAAATTTCCTCCCTTCTGCAGGACCCACAAGAGTGTTACCTGTCAACGATTGGGCTTTAATGATTGAGGACGATGCGCCTGTGTCAATTAGGAATCTGAACGTTTGATATTTAAATTTGCGCATCGGAGACTGATGTAAGGAGCTCGACCACCCGTATCATAAAGGATTCTTGGGATAGTTAATTGGGATTCAGAATCTCTTAAATTGTCCGAACGCCCTGGTTCGGAAAGGTAACCCGGTTTTTTGGATTCGATGTTAAGTTCAGAGTTTCGCTTGTCGTATTATTTTTTATTATTATAAGCACGTTTGCGACACTCTTGAAGCAGATGCCCCTTTTTCTTGCAATAGTTGCAAGTTTTTTCAACCGCAACGTTTACGTGGTCCACCGAATTTTTGTTGATTTTCGTATAACACTCTGATGTATTATGGTTCTTTAGTTTACATAAACTACAAAACTTGGTCGATTTAGATGGTATAGGCACACTTCTAGATTTTAAAAGATTTGCGAGTTTCTCCTCTTCAATTGCAACTTGCATTGCTTCAGTTAGTGTATTATGTTTCTGGCGCGGAGAATACTACTTATGGAAGGAACATGTAAAGGGTAAATGTGTAAAGGATGAGATCATCCATCGCGGCTATTCGTCCCTTAACTTCACTTTCGTCCTCGATTGATTGTTTTACACAAATAATCACGTTTTTCGCGGCGGTTTCTACTCTGACTTTAAACTGGGATATTGTCTCCTTCTGCATTTGTTTGCATTGCTGCAATTCGAGCAGAAGATGGTTGTAGTGTTTCTTGTCGCCATATAGCAATTTTAGAAAATCGCAAAGTTGCGTCCAATCTTCAAACGCATAATTCGACGCGGCCGATTCAGCCTTACCCTCTAGCTGGGTTATTGCGCAATATAGCAAGACAGGAGCTTGCTCGGGATACGCGAGTTTGAATGCACGATTGCAACGAGTAATATAAGAATTTAATTTTTCGCGATCGCCATTAAATGGTTTGATAAATTTCAATAGGATTGAAAGGTTCACTTTTTCCGTGGTTACTAGTTCTATTTCACTTGATGAATCTAATTCAATTTCATTTGAATTTGCCGTTGCCATTTTTACAAAACACTTTTAACTTTTTACGTACACAACACAAGGTAGATAGATAAAATTAAAATTAGAACATGCAAATAATAAAATATAGTGTGTGTGTTTATAAAGTTATAACTCACTTATTGTTAGCTCTGTGAGTGCATAGCTGGTTCAATTCAGGAAGTTGGTGATGAGGTATAGTTGCAGCGACGGATGGTATATTTGGATTTTGAATCAGCAGGACTTTCATGATTAATTCAGCAGATTTTCAATTCAGCTTGAGTCGGTTGAGGTTTGCTCGTAAATTGATTCAGCTACTGATGCGTCGATGACTTGTGCTGTCGGTTGAGGTTCGCTTGAAAATTGATTCAGCACTCGTCCCCTTTTCAGGACTTGATCACTCAGACAGTGTCGGCTTTCAGCACAGTGACTAAACCCACTTAGTTGCCTGTTAATGATCCTTGGATCGACGAATTTCCTAAGGATGTAAAAAAAGACTTTTAGTGAGTTCGTATGCTGGCTGATCCTTTTCCTTGAATCATTCCACTTCTGACACCAAAAATTGAATTAGCCTGTTATGGCCTAATTAAAACTCAGTCACTTTCTTTTTCCTTTAATTTTATTCGCACACACTTTATTTGGTTTTTATAAAAGAGTCACAATAAAATTTAAACTATGTTTAAAACACGGAACTCGACTTAAAACTGAATTTTACAAACTGACTCCAAAACTGATTGAACTGATTTTAGTGATCGAACTGATTTACTGAATTGAATTTATCTTACATTTTGCAAACCCTTTTATAGGGCATTTTTGTTTATATTAACTGAATGAAAATAGCAAAGAGCAAATTCAACTTTTGTTTATAAAGATATTCTTTTACGCGTATGCGACAGTTCTTGGATTCGCGTTTCCCGAGATGCTTATTAGGCACATGCTTATGTTTTGGGATTTGATTGATTTCGCGATGATTTGTTATCGCGATTTCTATTATTGCAATTTGGCGTATTATGGTTTTGGGACCGGCAATAGTCGCAATAGTAATCTTTCGTAGGGAATGTTTGTTGATGGTTAATTTCCGGTGTTAGGCATCGTAAGATTTCTGCAAGGATTGATGTTTACTTTTGGTTAATTGATTTGAATTGGTTTTGGGAAACAATTATTATTGATTCTAGGATGTTGATATTCTTGGAATCAATTAAGCAATTGAATATTAAAGCAGAATACACGTGGATTGCTTTTAGAATATTATGCGCAGTTATGAAATAGATTTAATGAGATCATTATCTCATTATGATGCGGTGCATTAGATATAGGTGAGTGTGGTGGACAGGGTCCATAACAGCACGAAATCTATTTTCTACTGTTTGCTTCGAGCTGCCTAATGCATCTGGGTTTTCTGTGAAGGGTAGTTTAACTATGAAGCGTCCAGACGGTGCTCTTGACGTATGCTGTGTGAAATGGGTTTCACAACGTTTTTCTGCCGATGTTAACGATGGTCGAGATTCATTCACTTCCTCTAATCTCCAAAACCTCTCAAGCAATGAATTGGTTGCTTGTTCTTCACCCGTTAGCGCACCACATGTTGCCATACAGGTTGAATTTAAGTTTGTTTTCCCAAACATCACCCAATGAAATATTGTATTTTGTAATACTGGCAGTCCCTCGCCAATGTGTATTTGTCCTGGGGCTATCATTTAGCGAAAGAATTCAGCATCCAGTAGAACATCAATATTTTTTGGTTGGTTGAAATTGCGGTCCGCCAAGGTAATATTTGCAGGAATCTACCCTGTAGACATATCAATTGTTTGTGCATGCTGCATTGAAATTAAATGCTTCTAGTCGTGCTTCGAAGTCACTGAATTTCGTTTTCATATTGACATTTATTCGATGATTGGCATCTCGTTTTTCCTTGCCAATGCCTTCAATGCTTACGACCGACCTGACGTATCATTACTTTTTCAGTGACTAGATTCATTTGTGAACCGGAATCTAGCAACGTCCTGCATTCTAACGTTCTTCCATTGTTTGATGAGATTATTTTCGCCGTTCCAAGTAGGAAATAACCGTTTTCATTCTACTTGGAAGCTGTTAAACTGGTGAGAACAATGGATGTTGGTTGCTTGCTGGGTGATTGATTTTTATCTGTGGCTGTCTTTACTGATTGTTTTTGACCGATACCTTTGCTATTTACTGTTTCTAGATGAAGTAATGTATTGTGTTTTCTTTGGCATTTGTGCATGGCCGAGATGAGCAAGTGCTATACTTATGTCCCTGCTTCAGGCAATTAATGCAGAAATTATTTTTTTGAACAAACTGCAATCTTTCGGTGGCACTGAGTTCCAAAAACTTTTTACATGCGTACAGTCCATAACTTCCAATCTTACACAATTTGCACGTTAATTCGCATTTTGTTGTAACTGAAGCAGATGTTTTTACTGTTGCAGGTTTCTCTTTGTGGCTGATTGCTTCCAACGATTGAAATCGATATTCTAAGAATTTTAAAAACTCATCGATTTTTTGGTTGTCCTTTGGTTGCTTTTATGATTGTTCATATAAAATGTTGCTATAGCGATCTAGTTTCTTTATCATAATGTGTAAAATGAATGGATCCCATGTAGATGTATCTACACCAATGTTTCTCAAAGCGAGTAGGCTCTCATGGCTGGTGTCATGAAATGTCCGTATGGCTGTAGCAGATAGACTTTCAGACGGCAAATTGGCTTGACCAATAATTTTTTGGATTCAGGTTAATGTCAATATTCTCTTATTATTATAACGTTCCTTCATAGTGGTCCACGCCGTATTATAATTTCCTTCAGTCATGGACAAATATCGAATCAGTTTCTCAGCCTCTCCAGTCACGTTTGATTTCAAGTACCACATTTTGTGTATAGTCAATATTGGCTGTTTGTCAATCATTTCTGAGAACAAATTTGAAAACTGTGGCCACTTGAGATAATCGCCATCAAATTTCTCTATCGATATTTTCGGGAGATCGACCGCTGTTGCTGCAGTTGACTTTGCCAATGGACCTTGTATTTTTTCACTTAATAATGCTAAATGCTCTCTTGCCGCGTCTTCTATCATGTCATAGTCCTTAGAACTATAATCGAAGGTTTGGGGACTTTCAACTGATTCCCAAATGTTGAAATTCAGTTCTTCGATTTTTTGCCACAACTAGGATAATGTTTTTTGCTGCGTGTTTATGTATTCAGCGGTGTGGTCTTCATATCCTTTTGATGATCGGGCAAGCAATCGCTTCAGAGATACCATCATGTCTTTCTGTTTCCGAATCATTGGAATCACCTTGTTTTCATCTCCGTCAATCAGAGATTTTACTTGCTGGTGCTGTATTTTTTCGACCTTTTGCTATGATTCATTTTCTGTGGCATTGTTAAATATGTCCAAATAAGGATGAACCAAGTCACTCACTTCGCTGTAGTATTCTTTTTGGAAGTATTCATGATCAGTGGCAGTGGGGCACAGCTTCCTGCTTTCATTATATCCAAATTCAAACTTTAGCCATAAATCGTCAAGTTGTCGTCGTCGAGACTCATAATTTCATTTTGTTGTTCTTCGCTCTGGGCCATCTTTTTTGTAGTTGGTAATTATCCTTTGGGCCTCGCGTCCATAATCCAACTGTTTAGATGCAAGCTCTTCCATTATTGCTTTTGTTGTAAAATTCCTTTGTTGCAAGAATGGACACGGATGGCACGATATCGCGACGAATCGAATTATTAAACACTGATACAAGATACGAATGTTCAGCTTGAATAAATTCTTGAATTGTCCAATGAAACACGACACAACTTGTTTGCTTTGTTGTATAGGCCACTGATTACAACACAAATGATTGGGATGCGTGTTCAAATATGGGTCACCAAAAAAGTATAAAAATAATATTTATTTATTTGTTATACAAGCACTTTATTTTGGTAACAACGTTGTCAGAATAAAAGGATGTAACTAATTGGCACTTGAACCTATAGTTACCGTCGAGAACTTAACCCACTTCTTCATCAAAACAACACTTAAGCACTTGAACTCAGTGTCAAATACAAATACGTATCAGTATCAGGCACTTGAACCTGTAGTTATATCGAATGAAACGCCCGAGTTGATATCGTTTGATCAATTGATTTATTAATACAATATTTTACAATTTACAAGTATCTGTTTTAACTGTTGTCAGCAAATCATGCAAATTACATTACTTGCACTTTACCCAAACGATGGAAAGTGCTTATCACAACAATTAAGGAACATTCCAATGAGTACAATGTATTTAATAGAAAATGCTTATTTAGAATTTCCGTTCGAATTACATAATTGATAAAACAATTGAATGTAAATTAAGGCAATGAACTTTATGATTAAATTATTTTGTATGATTATGGATTTGAATTGTAAATCTTATAGGTAAGTTTAAACAAGTTAAGCTTATGCCCTTGCATTACAATTATGCAAAATTCGCTTTTATTTTATTACTTTTTGCAGCACTTCAAATAATGTATTGTAATGCTCGTTTCAAATTTTCTCCCAGGAAACCCAACAGTCAGTGTCGAACACAACAAACAACAGGCAATTTTTCTCTATCGCTACGTTAGATGCAGAGATAGATTCGATCGATGTATACCTTCAACTCGAATTATCTCATTCTACTTTTCTGCTTTTCATTTTGCCCCAACTTAAATATGCCATACCAACATTTTTTTTGCCTTCTCAAACTCTTTCTTTATCGCGTGCAAGCACTACAATAATACATTGCACCAAAAGATATCTCAATGGTACAAATAATAACTTTGAGGTAATGGGACATTTTTCTCATATAAACTCATTTTGCCTGCCAAAACTTCACTCGCCTCAAACGATTTCTTGCAGCTCATCATTATTTGTCACATGCAACCGATACATTGCACCATACTTCATCTCATTCATGTTAATTGGAGGAAAATGAGTTAAAGCAGTAACGTGGTACAAATGAGATTTTTGAGGTATGGGACATTTATCTCATGATGAATGGGACATTTGAGGTGCATCTTGTATGAGTTGCACAACACTAACTGAAACTAACTTTTCAATCTTTTAGATAAATTATCAAAACAGTGGGCTACGTTAGAGAAAATCCACAGTCGAGCCAGCAAAATACGATTAGATGACAAAGCGGCCATCATCAACGCTTTAAGTGGTCAGTCGCAAATACTCCTAGATACCTTCATTTTAAGCTTATTGTCTCCGACAGATATTCCACTATATATGTATCATGAGTTACGATTCTTGAGGGAATAAAATGCTACTAGTTGGTAAATTTGCTATAATTTGATTGATTCTTTTTAGGCGGAGTCGCACGCAGCGAATACATTTGTGTGCTATGGATTGTGAGAGTTTTTTCCCCTCAAATGGCCAGTAGCTTTGCCTTGCTGCGGCTGAAAGAGCTTGTGGTCCAGCGTGAAGGGTTGTATTATGCAATTCGGTCATTAGAATAACTACCTATTCATCCTTGTCAGGAAAAACCATGGGAAGTTTGGCATCGTGCAGAAGGTTAGCCGCTTGTCATCTTCCTCCTATCCTTATCATTCCCGTTTCGTCTAAAAATGGCGATAAGAAGGATAACTTGCTCTTGGAGGATATCAGTTGCCCCTTTTTGAGACCTTTAATTTCTTTTGTGAAATGTTGTTCTTAAATGTTTGTTTACCACCCAAAGCAAAGTTTCACGAATCTCAATGGGATGCAAGATTACACTATTGGATCGTGTTTTTCTTGAACCATGCCACTTGCTAATTCTAATGAAGGCTACAATAGAATATGTAGCAGTGTTTCAAATGAATTTTGATGGTTTATTTTCGCTAGAATATTATAGCTTGGTTTGATTGTGGCGGAAGAACTTCGAAGTGCAACGAGATTCTCGGCACATGTGTCTGTTATATGTACTTTGCTGGTTCAGAGTGTAAGAACCGAGGGCTCTCAATCCACAGGTTGAAAGATAGTGATTGAGGTGCGCTAAGGCCTCTAGAAATCAAGCCTGCAGGAATTTCTTTGGAAGAATGCATGCAACCTCTGCTTTGTTTCTGAATTTTTGATGAATATATGATACACGGTCAGCAATGAATTTGCTTTGTGATGATGATTCAAAAATATTTCAAGCGAGGGCAATAGTGAAGTCACTCTATAGCCATGCTAACTAACGGAGTAACTATTGCTTTGACTCGGCATACCAGTTTTGCTAGTATGTAAACCGCTGATAACTTGAGACGCGGGAGGGTTGTTTCTTTGATGCAGTGGTTCTTAACCTTTTAGTGATGAGGGAGTTGACAACATTTTAATTTATCACGGACCACCGACCGTTTGTCGATAGTAAATCTAATGAATTAAGGGATCATGTAGCTACCTATACAAATAATACACCATAAAGTTGTTCAAAATTTTTGTTTTATGTAAATTTTACAGTACTAATTATGCTAGTAGAAAAGTAATACTGACAAAGTATACAGTCTCAAAAATGTCGCAAAAAATTTAATGTGATTTTTGTGATTGCGCACCATTTATTAACATCTGAATTCTAGGTTCTGTGCTACTCAGAGCCAAACGCATGTCAGCAGTGGCATCCAACCGATTCATGTGCTTGTTTTTCATTATGAGTAACGCTGAGAATCCCTGCTCGCATAGATACGCCGATGAAAACAAAGTTCAGTATCGTATGGCAATATTTCTAACCATTGGAAAAGAAATTGTCTTTTGCCTCCAGAAGTTTTCCAGATTATTTCCTGCCCAGAATGTGTCCCCAGAATGTGTCCTTCCAAGTTACTGTCGTGTTGCATTTCAATCACTTCTTGAATTTCATCAGGTATCTCATAAATGTTGACAATAAAAATATTGCGGATAAGTTTCCGAATACCCTTGTCCACTCAGTCAGGCAATTATCGGTTGAACTCACTTTTTAAGTTTTCAAATGCAGAATAATATTCTTCTTTATTTGGACTTTATCATCAGCGCACTGCTCATCACTAAGTTGATTTAGTGTATCAAATACTGAATAATTTCGGCTTTCAATTTTATTGATCCATAGATCTTGTTGTATCTTTAACGTGGATGGACCAATACAAAGAAAGTAAAAAATTTCCCTGAAAAAATTAGGAAGCAGGACTAGAACTATGGCTAGGTACCTCTGGACAAAGCTCGTTTCCTTATATATATATTACTAATATTAAGATTCTCTAATATCAGGCAATAATTGTTACGCAGGTATCCTGGGTAACGCAGATTATTTTACTCTCACAATATTCGCAAGGTCGCTCAGGCGAATACTCCTAAGTATGGGATCAATACGCAAGATTAGAAAAAACGACTCACTGCGTACCAAAACAATAATGCTTTATTCTTACTACCAAAAAATTCTTAAATACTAAAAAATTGTTTACATATTCGTGCGTAAAAGCAACATTGCAAGTCTGGCATTTCGTTAATTATTTCAGAAATGCTAGAATTGCTTACATACATAATGTTGCGACTGCGTTGACCATTGACTCAGATTACCTCACGTGAGTCAATATTCCACGAGGTAATTGAACATAAACTGTTAATTATATCAGGAAATATTGCTATTGTGGCATCTTGCATTTCTTTAATTAGGTCTCAAGTGCCAGAATCGTTTACACATATGAAGCAATCACCGTGCCGAACTCACAGATTTACATGAGCCAATGCTCCCAGCGGCAATTGAACCTAAATTACAACTTAATCAAAATGATTCTAAATTATATGATATTTATGTAAATTGAAATATTACAATAGAATTTCATAATTTTCTTCGATTCTATTTAAGACATAATATGAACTCAAAATTTGCAGAAACAATGACGGATAATAGTTTTCATTATAACTAACTAAATCTGAGTCTACAAATGTTTGCCTTAGAGGCGATTGCTGAACATTATTTTGAATTGTAGCGAAAATATTTAAAATTAAGTTAATTTTAACCTTTCAACACTTATTGGCCTAAAATATTGTCGTTTGGGTATCTGCGCAGCAGATACTAAAAACAGATTCTAAATAGATCTTTTTTTGCGATGAATGCGCTTATTTTTACTTGATATGAAAATATATTGTTCGTGCCTTCTAACTTCAAATCCCCTGACCCTTGCAGTGTCAGATTTAATTTATTTAGCTGTGAAAAAAAAATCGACTAGGTAAGCGAGGCTTATTTGAAATTTGGATTAACAACTCTTCGTTCTTATCAGTTAAGAATATTTGTATTTCTTCTCTTAGTTCATACATCCTCGACAACATGCTTCCTTTGGAAAGTCAACGCACTTCCGTGTGGAAAAGCACAGTTTCATGTTCAGAGCAAAATTGTTTGAAGAGGCAAGTATTAAATGCACTATTTTAAATGAAGTTAACTCTCTTATAGATGTTTTCATCTGGATATCAAAGCATTTTGGCAGCTAATGCTTGACGGTAAAAACCGCAGTGCGTCGTAATCGCAGATTTATTTTTTGTTTTTGTCCACGCTGCAAGTCCAGAGTGAGAGCCAAGCATGGGTGGGGCACCATCTGTACAAATCCCCGCAAGCTTTCCCCATATAAATCCATGTTTCCCAAAATATTGACTTATTGCATTCATCACATTTGCAGCTTTGGAACTGGTTTCCAGGTCTTGAGAAAATAATAACTCCTCTCTATGGTTTTATTGTCACTCAAAAATCTAATAAATACGAGCAATTGGCAACATTGTGCAACATAGGTAGATTCATCACAGTGTGGCGCAAATTAAGAACTACATTTTCAATTTTGATTTTTGAATTCGCGACTTTACAGTATCGTTTGAAAGTGGGTTTTCATAAATTTTGTTTTGAGCCTCCTGCCCTAAAAGCTCTTCTGCGACGTTAAGCATGCAAGGTGTTCTTAGAGACTCAGCAATAGTGTGTGCTTTTTTGGATTTGTCAATCAATTTTGAAATTTCAAACAATGCAGCTAATGTTTTTTCGATGTTACATAACTTGGTCCACTGTGTCCAATTTTTATTTTTTTTTTTTTTCAGATTTACTAGTTTGCCTTCGGAAAATTCTCGCGGACAGTCACAATAATTCGGATGTAGGGGTTTCAAATGACACTCTAATTTTGCCGGCTTTAAAGTGTCATCGGAAAGAACAATTGTGCAAATTACACATTGAGGCCTGGTCTCCCCATTTATTTCTATTGAAGTAAAGCTCAGATTAATATAAATATGTTTCAGTGGCACTTTTCTGCAAATAACGTATGCGTTAATTTATTGAAAGTTATAGAAGAAATAAATATAAGGAGACACTATAGTAGACAAGGGGAAAAAATATAAAAGCAATAACTTTTTAAGTTAAGTGCGCTAGAGTGGTGCGATTCCAGGAAAGCCTCATTTGCTAAATTTGTCAACTAGCCAGTCCACAAGCGAAACATCATATGTACATTTCTGCAATTTGCCGCCAAAACCCTGTGTCTATTGAAAAACCCAAAATCGATCGGCGAAAAACTGGTGCAAAACTTGCAAGTTAAGGATTTTCCCCGATTACTAGCTAGCAGAATAACTTTTTTTAGTAAAAAGATATTTTTGTCGTGATCCTCAAAAGCTCAATTTTGCTTAAAGTTTCTTCGACATCAGTAAAATTGTTTGCATAATTTGTTTTCTTTTAGTTATGTAAAAGCAATTTGTTTATTAGAGAAGAACACTAACTAAATTTATAATTTCTGCTGTAATTTTATTCGTACATTTCATGTAAAAAATATAGGCGCGTGTACTCTAGTGTTAACAATGTAACCAACATAATAAAATAAAGTAATATGCGATATCAAATTCAAAACAAATTTACTTGGTGGGTCACAATATGACTCTTAAACAGCACCTACTTACTCAAGTAGAATCAATGTGTGACATAAACAACAAATAAGATTTAATTTACTTACATATTCAATATAAAAACTCTTGAAGACCGACGTTCATATTTACCCTTTTCTATTGAAATTTAAACTTATTAATAAACAAGGATTCAAAAGAAAACAACAAATGCGTTGATTATAAAGACCTTGGAAGACCGAAACGTTTATATTTGCCATTTTCTGTTGAACTTCAAAACAAAACACCTTTACAAGTCAACTTTTACTCTTAATAGACAAATAAATATTTACAAGTCAACTTTTACTCTTAATAGACAAATAAATATTTACAAGTCAACTTTTACTCTTAATAGATAAATAAACGTTTATAAGTCAACTTTTACTCTTAATAGACAAATAAATATTTTGATGCGCTGCGAAGATCAGCCGCGGGAGCAGGATCTGCTTGCGGCGCGAGGAAGATGTTGTAGTTGGGGCGTCCCGTGCCGCCACAGTCACTCCCTCCCCAGTGAGCTTCGCGGTAGCTGAAGGGAGTGAGAACATGACTGATTTCATCGTAGTAGTAGGCGGTAGCTGTGGCGATGCCGGTGATGGAGTTGATGGCTGGTCTTCGGACTGCTCTAGGTAGGCTGGCTTGAGGTGGTCGGTGGAAAGGGTTTTGGCGACGCCGTTAACATCCACGACGTAGGTGCGCTCGTTGACCCTTTCAATTACTCGATGAGGCCCGGAGTATGGCTGGTCGAGTGGCCTCTTGATTGCGTCGATGCGCCGAAATACGTACTCGCAGCTGCTTGCGGTGCGAGGAAGATGTTGTAGTTGGGGCGTCCCGAGCCGCCACACACCAAACGCAAACTATCACTTCCAAATGAAAACAAAAACCAATTTTGATGATCGCTCGTTGCACATGCGCTACGTATACTCCGCGCCCCTTGTTCTGACCGCTCGCACTTGCCACGATGCGCACAACTATAAAGGGCCCCTGAACGAAAAACCACTGTTGTGGTGAACCGCACCAACCTCGAGACATTAGGCTCGGCCAATGTCTCGAGCATTACTAACGCTTCACACATTGGTTCTCGAATGTATACTGCATCATGCGCAAAGGCTTGAGAAGTAAGTGTATGCGTGAGTATGCCATATACTTCGTGCTCGTCCACTTAGCTTGGCATTCACCAATCCACAAATCTGTGCTAAATGGAAATAATACACATAGAAAATCACTTCTCGAAAAGCTTAAGCATTGTTGCTAGTCACCGATAGATGGCCAGGTGAAAATTTCCCATAACAATCCACTGACCTAATTTACTATTAATTAATCTTTATTTTAGTTGACTCAGCAAAGAGGTAAATGCACCCAATATGTAATGCAAATGAATGAGAACGAAGGCAAACTGGAGGTAAGCACTATTTTTGTATAAATATTCATGGCCATCAACAAACCAAAGACTCTTGATACTACGCTTGTCCTACTCAAGGCCTTTGCCCGAGTAGAATCGTCTCAAGGCAGTTAGCCCGAGGCTGACAATTTCAAGAGAGTACCAGCCAG
>OZ017740.1:149584795-149782618 GCA_963969285.1 Odontomyia ornata | reverse complement strand
CCCGAGCAGTAGTTTCCCTAAGGAATTTCGCTCAGGGACGAGCAAATTAACGTGATACCGATCCAGCGATCGCGCGGACATAGCAATTCGCGCCAAATCGCCATCCGCAACGAATTTACTAGCTCGCATCGCCAGCAGCCACCACAACCGACACGCATCGCCAGCAGACCCACCGGCACCACCCATTAGCATCGTGCGGACGTAACAATTGGGCCAAATCGCCATCCGCAACGTATTTACTAGCTCGCACCGCCAGGAGCCACCACGACCGACACGCATCGCCAGTAGACTCACCGGCATCACACATTAGCATCGTGCGGACGTAACAATTGGGCCAAATCGCCATCCGCAACGAATTTACCAGCTCGCACCACCAGCAACCGCCACAACCGACATACGCGGGCGGCGACTGGACAACCACCACCAGCAGCCTGTGATGACGACACAAACCCGTCCGTCGCTCGAGGAAGCAATTGCTGCCCGGAGCGGGTCCGAGGCCAATCACAATCGACGAGTATCGGGCACGCTTAATCAAGCCGCTCGATACAACGGTCGACGCGCCGAAAGAAAAGCGGCCCAGAGGTGGGCGTATTGTTGAGTTCCGCCGCAAGAGCAGTGATCTGCGCCGATTGGCACGTCTTGCGGTGACCAAAGCGGAGCGGGAGGCATTTCGAGCAGAAATCAAAGCGTTGGAGTCGGATTTCAAGGCAGAACAGCGCCGTAAAAAAGTTCAAATTAGAAATTGTAGTTGTTAGATAAATAAATGTATTTGATGGAGGAATCGTGTGTTTCATTGGGAAAACTTTGAAGTGGAGTTGAGTGTAGCTTACAGGTATTCCAGAGCAAGCGCGTGGATACGCATACGCACCAAATAAATACAAGTGGGTATTTTGGTGCTACGTCCAGCGAAACTCGCCCCTTGGTTGGTTAGGCCTCCGTAATAGTCCTAAGACCACCAACACAACATGGGAACGAAAATCCAGTTCATGTTTGGTTGGCAAACTAGGTTTTAAATGTTTTATGTAAATTTCTCGCGAGAAATCAATCTATTGCGGAGAGTAGCGAGTATATATATTTTTATATACAGTGGCTCACAGCTTATTTGATGCAGTTGAATGAAAACTAAACAAACCGTTGTCTTTATGCAAATAAATATAAATTTACAAATATTTTGAAGAATACAGACAAGCGTACTACTGATCGCATCTTGAGTTTTAATTTTCTTCAGTAATAATAATTCAACTGCGTTCCTTTGTATTTTCTACGTCCGAACGAGGAACCGACCTCTCATCGGTTCTAGACGTTAAGTCTGATTAGTACCAACGGATGGTACCAACCGGTCAACCAATCCGTGCACCGTAATCCATTCACGCGGTGGCTGCTTGTCGGCCAGCTAGATCGCAGAGGATTTCGGTCGCGGGTCTCCGAATGGATTACGCTCATCTACAATCTTCAGTCACCAATACATGCCCGTTTTCAAACGAGTCACGAAACAAAACCATACGGAGAGGAAACCTACTTTGCGTTACCCCGTATTTCTTCATTTAATCAGTTAAGGACAAAAATCTAATTTTTACTTCGCGTTCCCGAATTTCCGACGCGGTACCGAAAAATATGCTACGCTAACTCAACCCGACGAAAGCTACGCTAGTAAAAAGGCAAAACAACAAAGGTACCGCGTACCGCGCGCAACTCGAAACCGACCTCAGCGGATTTTCTCAAACCCTACCCTCGCGACGGCATACCTACCCTGCACTCTATTTCCCGCTGAAAGAGAGAACAACTGGAAAGGAAGGTCGTGTGGTTAGTTAGCAATTCATCTTATTTTTGAATTTTTTTTTGTTGTTGTTGCATAATTTAAATTATTTTGTAAGATTTCAACAGGGTGCAATTTCTCTACATAATTTAAGTTAATTTATCACTATTACATACTCTTCGTATTCACTAGCAAATAAATTGGTAAATATGTGTTGTATTTTACTTTATAGTGTCTAGAAGTTTTTTCATCCTCAGCGCATGTTACTATGTATGTGTTCTGTATCTGTTTTAATTGTTTAAAAAAATATAAAAAAAATTAATGCTAACAATTAAACTCGATTTCAATTGTACTTGATTATTTAAGCCAATGTTAAATAATTAAACCACGGTAACTTTCAATATGATTATTTCTATTAAAATTTCACTTAAACAAATACAATGCAATGACAAAATGTCCCATATATGTATAAGTTCTTTTCTTAGAAAAAAAACGCTGGAACAATAATTCTTTCAGATCAACTTGTCTTACTATCGGCCAAGAAAGGCAAAAAAAAATCCTTACAATTTTTTTAAAGCAACGAACTTACTCTTGAACCGAGTTTATGTCTACGAAAATAGATTTAATTTTCTTATACAGTAGGAACAATAGGTTATATCAAGTATTATAATTTTAATCAAAATCGTTAAAAATTTATTTGGTTAAGTTTTCTAATGAGATACTCTATCGCTAAGTGAAGGCCCGAAAGGGTCTGTTATGCAAAAAAAAAAGTTTTGCAATACTAATACCATATTCATTTTGTTAAGAATTTTGCGTTTTTGGAGCCACTTATTAAATATTTAAATCATCTTTTTTTCTAGTAATGTCACCCTTGGAAAGCCAATGAGTAACGCACAGTCTACCTTCCAATTAAGAAACTATAAAAATACATTATTAATTTTAAAGGTATACTTTCCAGTTAATACATGTGAAGAAATGGTCCGGTGGTACCCAGGCAAGTTAGTAAGGAACAAGAAAATAATGAAAAATATAACAAAAGAGCAAAAACAATAAAATGTAACTCGTAACTAATTTCAAATTCAAAGCCAGGTAACAGAAAAATAAACAATTCTTTAAGCCATTACATGTTTGTCATTGTCTTTTGGATGAAATGTTTTCGTAACATTATTTACACTACTATATAATTCACAGTTTTTTCCTAAATATTCCGAAAAATTTATTCCAATACTGCATCCTAGCCAAATTGTTCCTTGTCTATAATCTCCAATCCATGCTAGCGCTAACATGTTAACCAACATTTTATGTTTCTTTCCAAATAGTTACGAATAACATTTTATTTCTAACCAGCTATTAAAAATCAACCCTTAGAGTACCTTTTAATTTTTATCAACAGACCGCTTCTGACCATCTTCAATAAATGTTTTCCTTAATCTAATTTTTTTCTTAATAATCAACGTCCATGGATTTCCGTCAAACCAATGCAGTAAACATTTACATTTATAATGTATATAAAAAAAGGAGGCATCTCAAAAGAAATGCGCTGTGTTCTTAAAATCAAACAATCTTTGGTGTAGCCTCATTATACCCACAACAAAGTCGGTTTGTTTTGCTGTTTATTTGATCGGCACAATTATATCCTGTGTGAACCACATCACACGCAACATAATCCAAGCAAACCTAATTATCTTGATAGTTCTGAGGCCAAATGGTGGGAACATTCATTGGCACACTGTAGTACTGCTAAAACGGCTGGTACGGCATTGAAGGTGGGTATATTGTTGGCATACCTGCTGTTGGGTAGACTGCTGCAGACTGATCAATAGGTATGCTGCTTATCGGAGCCGGTGGAGTAGCGGCATACTAAACGGCACCATTCGTTGCACATATAGTCTGTTTCTAAATAGCAGGAGGAATCCAAAAAACAGACCATTGAAGCGGTGAACGAAAGCTCACTAATGGAATCGTATTTAAAATGCTACCTACCTTTTCGGTTGGTTCGTACACGGATTCTTCTTGCCTTTTTCCAAATTCCTGCAATCCGACTAGTTACTGCTTTTGTTGTCGCAACAGTTGGTGATCGAATCGAAGCGTTACTATTTGACCTTTGTGGAACTGTCGGCACACTCGGGGACTTCTTCATGGGTGGCGGCCACTACGTGCACACTTCACTCCCATGTGGCTGTCAAATCCTCTTGACATCCCACGACAAAATTGACGTGGGATGTGCGCTCGTCGCAACCAACGTGAAATGACAAGCCACCTAGCAGCAAGGTGTGTTAGTAGTGGTCGCCAGCGGCGTCTGTAGTAATTGAGGAGTATGGCTCTAAAAGCCAGCGCTGCCACAGGCACACAGCACAACTCCGCACGAAGTACCACATAGTGCTGGAGCACATGCTCCACCAACCTTACCTCCGTCTCAGGCAGTCTCATTTCAGTAGTCCGCGCGATTGTGAAATTCAATTCTAAGATTTGTCAGTAGGGCGCTTAGCGGCGCGTAAATAATTCATAATAATGAAGAAAGTTATTCAGCCAAATGTTCGAAAGGGGTACGGTGCACCTAGTGCCCAACAAGAAAGCCAAATGAATGCAGTACGAAAAATACATAATTTGCTATCAAGGGGAGCTGTAACAGTCACAGGACCAACACAACCGCGTATTCTAAAACAAAAAATGGGTGTTACGTCGAACGTTTCACTGTCAACGTCCCCCGGTACCATCCAAAATAGTCAAACACAAATTGTTCAACAAGTGCCCGTGTCGCAAGCAAACAGATGCTACGTATGCGATGAAGTTGTGGGTAACCAATGTACACTTTTATCAGAGTCTGTGACGTCACACTCCAATACAAAATTACCAAATAAAACAAAATTTAGAAGATGTAATATGTAAGTGATGCGTGACGATGATAAACCATCTGGATCGTTTGGAAATAGACTTTGAAAGGGTCAAATCGAGTTATCAAATTTTATATTCGAAAAGTATGGTCTATTGGATGAAGATCGCCTCGCAGTCACCTCGCCACCATCTAAAATGCAGAAACTTAACACTGGCAACGCAGTGAAAAAGCTCGTAGACGATGAACAAGAAATGGGAACACGTAAAATATCAACCCAAACCGTTCAGCGTGATACACTCGATAATCAAATGTCGAATATGTTTGAAGGCAATGAGAAGCTGGCACAAACCCAAAATTGCAAATCAAACAACACCCCAAAATCAACAACAGTCGCCGGCACGGAAGGGCCCAATTAAAATTTACAAATGCATGTCGTGTGAATTTAAAACAACAGATTTGAAGCAATTCCCGCCGCATTATGAAACTTGTCGTCAACAAAATGGATTCCGATGTAAAACATTTAAAAAGATTTGCGTAAATATGACGACGTTAAACAGCAGGTCGCCGAAAAACATCCTAATGAATATAATTGCAATATTTGCAACACAAACTTTTTAAACGAAATAACTTTAAAGCAACACATGGAGCTGGATCATTCAGAGAACAAGTCACCGAGTGGTGGTGTCGTGGCCGTTGCACAAACACTCCATTCCTGCAATTTGTGCGAGTATAAAACAACCGATAGAGAAAACTTCGACGACCACCAAAAGAAACATCTGTTCATCAAAATCTGAGGACAGACACACAGAAGGGGAGTCGAGTGGAACAGCGAACGCGTGCGGTCGCGAAGAGAGGAAATTTGAAATATATTTGCAAAAGTTTTAATGGTGCAAAGATAACTGTATTTAATACCTTCAATCGAAATTGGATTATGTGAAGAAACTGCAAAAAAAAAAATACAGTTTCCATATTATGTTTCATTCCTGTGCCATTCTAAGTGAAAGTAAATACCGTGCAAGCTTATTAGGGGCTGAGAGGTGAAACGTCTACAGTTTGGATATACTCGGATGTCCGCGAACATGAAGGCATCGTGTACTGTTGGATTGTTGCTGGTGTGCATGTTGTACAGTTATCAAAAGAAATAATTTGTCAGGTTTACATGGAAAAATATCTTTTCGCGTGTCGCGAAAAATCCACCTTACGGGAAACGTGATTAGCTAGTGCTAAATATTATCTTTGGCGGAATTCCGGAAAAAGTTCCAAACTTATTGGAATCGGAATTTGATAACATACGTACTTCAAATATTCATTGCGTTCATGTTCGGAAAAACAAGAGAGTGCGAGGTTAGCTGCAGTTTGAGAGGAGTAACCAAAGTGACGAGCGATGAAAAAGTGTAATTTTATCAAGAACTTAATGAAACTTGAAAACTGTGAGGAGTGCTGTGCTATGTGATTATCGATACAGAGTTGTGCAAAGGTCTTGCCGGTTCCGAAGTTCAACTAATCACTGACGAACAAGGGATGACGATTGATATTGAACTTTAATGGATTCCATAAAGTTTGTCTGTCGGGCGAGTGACGGTTTACAATTTATTTAAAGAAGCATACAATCATTTTTGTATTAAAAACCACGGGTAGATTCCATTTGTCCCATTTTCTATCAATTACCAAAGTATTTCGTTGCCGGCTTTCGACATTTTCTCCCGTGTTCTGTTAATTCGCGTGTTTGAAATCCAAAACCTGGAAAGTGGAATTGGCAATCAGAGGACGACAGGCTGAGTAATTCGGGAAATAATCGAATTTTTAATATTCGACCTCAATTTGACGTTTTGCTCTGAAACTTTCTTGCGTGCTGCTACTGCTGCTTTTCTTTGATCGGGAATCTTGTTTAGCTGGTGTTTCTATAATTCAAAATAATTGAGCCGCGAGTGCAGTGGCAAAAGCGGGAAAATGAAAACAAGCGGAAAGTGATTGAGAACGAGTGGAATTGTTGCGGGGTTTCGCCGGGACTATCGAATTAACAAAATACAAATGCGAATGTGAATAGGAGAGTAATTTGGTTTCTTGAAATTGCATTGAATACAACTCCACGCTTTTACAATAACACCGGAAGTGAATGAATGAATGAAGCACTTCAATAAGTCGCCGGGTTTATTAGTATTTATTTTTTTTGCATGGACTGTTTTAAATGATAAATAATCTTTGTTATTCTTTGTTATTCCTTGTGAGTCGAGAAAAATTTTATTTTTGGATTTTCCCGAATTTAACAGAAGATACCTGCACCCATCGAGCGCTCGATGGAACATGCAGGTGAGTACCCTTCGGTTGCCTAATTTTGTATTTATATACTTTTGGTTACATTTGTTTTATATCTATTTTTTACATATTTTTTGTATACGTTTTTATATTTGAGTTTAAATTCTTTTTCTAAATTAATTAATTTAGATATCCGTTTAAAATTTTTTTTTATGCGTTAGATTTTTTTTTGGCGCTTACCTTTCAAATTTAATCAAATAATTAGTAAATTTTAGTTTTTTTTGGAAATATATAAATTACTTTTAAAAATTGAAAAATTTATGGGATAATATATTAAATAAAAATGAAGTAATAACGTACCCGAGGGTCTTTCCTTTCCTCCATTTCTAATCGGGTATAGGACCCGGTACGGTGGCAGGCTTCCATCCCAAAACATGAGCCAGCCGCCGGGTACAATCTAATTCCTCCTTTTGTTTCAGGAAACGTAATGGGTTGAGTGGCCCCAGCAGAGTGCCTTTTTATGGCATAGATTTATGCAATCCAATTGTATAATTCTATGACATTAATTGGTCACCGGGGTACTCCCCTTCTGATGGGAAGGTTCATACAATTCAAGTTGTATGAGTTTTCCACTCAGAAGAGGAATACCTGGTCACTTCAACAAGCTATCAATGGATTTATTCCAGTTGGGTGGGTATGAAGGGGCTCCACCACCACCCGGTTGCCCCTCTTTCATTTGTGGGCCATGAACTTCGTTGGGTAACGACGAGGTCACCCCAAGTTCGCCTTCCTTCTCAGGTTTCACTTGTTCTAGTAACAAGTACATCTCCTTCGGTGAGGTTATCTACAATTTTGCGACTTCGGTCGCCTTTTTGATCTGAAAGCAATTCGTGAATGCGAAATTTTTGTAGTGGGTCCTCGTGCCGGGGAAACGAACCCGCCCCACGACACCGCAATGCTAGCCTCTCAGCGCATTCACGCGTCTCCGGACGAGGGCATTCTCGGCAGATACCTCCATCTTCTTCTGCCGGGGCAGCAGACCATCGCTGTAGTCCTTCACGGACATATGAACAATCATAGTTCACTACACGTCGCATGATTCATTACACCTTTCATTTCGTCAGCTGATGTTGTATAATTTATACGTTACTCAAGCTCAGTCTTGAGCTCTACATATGCATCCCTCACACTCCTGAAGAAACACAACGATTCGACAACCTTTCTGGATCGAAGATGTGAAGCACCCTAGCGCAGCCTCTCACTAATCCTAATCAAGGCTTGGATCTGCTCTATTGGGGTCACCAGATGTTAACAACTCGTTTATTGCTTAGTAACTGAACTTTTTTATTATACTAAATTACATTTCCATATTTTTGCTTACTTTGCTAATTTCGAAATGAAACATTCCATACATCTCATGGGAATGTAGATGCTTAGTTAACTAATTTGGATAGATACATTCCATACGTGAGCACGTAGATGCTTAGTCAGCTAATTTGATAATCGTTAATGCATGGAATGTTGTGTGAATGAAATTTATTTTGACTGCAAAGTATCGTATGAACAATAATGGCATGTAGGATATGAGTTGTGGGATGATTGTTAGAAATTTGTTTACTCATTCTAGATATAAAGACTAATAAGAGTATATTCGGTTTTTTATTAATTGAAATAAACGGGGCTCGGTTAAAGAACAAAGGCCTTAACCCATTTTTTAGAGGGCAGGTTCTGAATTTCAAAAAATGCTGAAAGTCACATTATCTTATTATATTTATCAAATGAAATTACTGGAATACTTTTCACGGATTGGTTATTCCGCTGTTCACGACTATTGTTCTGCATAGTTGTAACGAATTTTTGCAGACTTCTCACTAAATTCTGCATTGCCATTGCAATGCAAAACAAGCGACCGAAATTGAAACCGACCGAAATTAAAAGCGACACGGTCCCACGTTTGGCTCTACTAGAATTCCTATACTTGCCTGTAAATTGCCCTATGGCTCATAGCACCGACTGTACCAATTTTATATACGTGGTTGAATGCGATTTCGGTAAACAATATAGACTTATTCTAATACTATTGTTCGCATTGTTATGCATACGTCTGTCAAAGCCGGAAACGATTTTCCAAGTGACCAGTTACACTATGGCCAACTTCAGATAACACTGTGCTACAAAAAAAAAAAAAAGAAATACACCTGAAAACTACATAGTGTGGGCTGTTTATATGGTCGAATGATGCATAAAAATATTTTTGTTATATTTTTTGTACCCTCCAAATTTTATTTATTTACAAAAAACCCTTTTCCCAGCCTTTCCGCGGTAATCTATGAATATTTCAGTCATTTTTTTAACGATTTTTAATATGAAAATTGTTTCTCAAAGAGCATTGTCAAATCTTTCGAATGATGTATTGAAATCTATTGTTTAAACAAATAAAGTGTAAGTGTTTATTGCATAAACCTTGAAAAAGTGATTTTTTTCTCAATTTTTCTAACTTTAACCGTTTTTTATTGCATAATGGAATAGAAAAATTATTTAAATTAAGTTATATTCCGAAAGAAAATTTGTTCACGAATAAATTGGTGTATTGTTTTATAAAATTGGACCAAAACTGCGGATTCTATGCTATTTTTCGTAACTAGAAAATATGGCCTATCATGTGTATGGCAGTGTTTATAATGAATTGCGGATTCTACGCCGTTTTTTCGTCACTAGAAAATAAAGCCTTGAGTATGTATTCATTTCAGAACCATACTTTTTGACTTTAATGCTTTACTTCAAAAAATTACAATATTGTTTAAATATTGAGAATTAATTGTGAAGAGTTAAAATGTATTTCAACTCATAAATAACAATGTATTCCATGTTTTTCGGAATGTCAATTCAATTCTTATTTATAAAATGATACATTTTCATTTTTCCTTAATTGGCCTTTTTTTCTAGAGTCCTTAAAATTCTATAGCAGTGTAAATAGGGTAACGTTATTTTTTACATCATACTTGATAACGGGACACAAAAAAAACGTGTTTCATTTCTTATCTTTCCTCCGTTTTCTTGGTGTCTGTCCAGATTTATCTTCCTCATCTGGAAATCAAGATAGGTATTCCATTAATGAAAAAGGAAACTCGTATCATTGGTTAGAATCTGTGTTATTAGCTCATTTTTTGCGTGATTGGAGCAGAAATGCAAACCTATTCATTTCAAAAACATGAAAAGGTACAATGGTTCCAGACAAATCGTTGACTAGCAGTGCCTTTTTATGTTCTTCATGCGAAAGTCGAGTTTTTCTCAAGTGTGCTTTTTGTTGATATTGTCAGTTGAGGATGTGTGACAAACGCAATAGTTTCTGCTACGTTTGTGGTTTATTTGTGGATAAGCAACATCGCCGTGAATTAAAAACAAATAGTGCCGTGGTTGAAGCGTACAATCTTCACTTTGAGCGCAATTATAGTGAGAGTCGTTGGTATGAACCGGAATTCATATGTTCGACGTGCTCTTTAGCACTAAAAAAGTGGAAATCTAGTCAAAGATATGAAGATCGTCTGCCATTTTCAAGTCCAATGGTTTGGCATCATCAAGTCATCCACAGACCAGAAGACTGCTATTTTTGCGAAACAAACCTCCAAGGTCACCGCTTCAAAACGCGTAACAGTATACAGTATCCCAATGTGCTTACCGTTACAAAACCATGTCGAAAAGAAAATGAAAAGAAGCTAGCTGAAATAAAAGAAGTAGAAGTTGATTTCACATGTGCTGATGACAGAGCATCTCCTAGTTCACATGATGAACCTTTTATCGCTGGATTAGAATCAAAAGAGCGGCATTTTGTTTCGAATTCAGATATGAATGATATAGTGCGCGATCTGGAACTATCATGGAGACAAGCAGAAATTTTGGCATCACGATTAAAACAATGGAATCTTGTGGAAAACGACTTCAAAATAACATTCACAAGAAAAAACACTGAGCGGGCCATTTTCAACAACAATTTTGAAATTGATGGCGATGATGAAAACCTTGTTTATTGTAAAGATGTTGAAAAATTGTTTCAATGCTTTGATACAGAACATCAATCGACACATTGGCGGTTATTCATCGATGGATCGTGTAAAAGTAAGTATGTCATCGATTTTACGCTTGAAATAAAAGAGAATTCTTTGTAAACATTAGTCGTTAATTTGATGTATGGTTTGATGTCAGGTTTGAAAGCTGTGTTATTACACAACGAAAATCAGTTGCCATCCGTACCTTTGGCATATGCTACCAATATGAAAGAGACATACGAAACTTTGGCGAAGATCCTTAGAGTGATAAATTACTCAAAACATGAATGGGAAATCGTCTCTGACCTCAAAGTTTTAACGCTTCTTTTTGGAATGCAAGGAGGTTATACTAAATATCCCTGTTATTTTTGTGAATGGGATAGTCGTGAAAGCAACCACTATGATCGACGAGAGTGGCCATTGCGAAAGTTTTTCCAAATCGGAAAAAGCAATGTTGTAAACATTCCATTAGTAGGAGCTGATAAAATCATATTACCGCCATTGCACCTGAAACTAGGCTACATGAAGCAGTTCGTAAAAAGACTGGATAAAGACAGTGAAGCTTTTTTACACTTAAAAGCGACTTTTCCTAAGCTGAGTGACGCCAAAATCAAGGAAGGTATTACACTCAAATATCAAAAAGTTTCAAAAAAGTTGCAAACAATTTTCCGAAATCAAATAAACTTTTAAATTATTTCAAAATTGTTTGCATATTCTATGAAAATATAATTTATAACATTGTTGTATGAAAATTTTCCATGATTGCAGGGATATTTGTTGGCCCGCAAATTCGCAAAATCACGAATGATGGAAATTTCACTGAGAAATTGAATCAGGTGGAAAGAAGAGCATGGATCAGTTTCATTTCTCTTTGTGATAACTTTTTGGGCAAAACAAGAAGTGACGACTACGTTGCCATCGTGGATGAATTTTTGCAAGCCTACGGAGACATGGGATGCAAAATGTCCATCAAAATTCACTTCTTGCATTCACATTTGGACTTATTTCCGGAGAACCTTGGGAAATTCAGTGATGAACAAGGAGAAAGGTTTCATCAAGAAATGGCGTCGATTGAACAGCGTTTTCACGGAAAAAACAAAATACACATGTTAGCAGATTACTGCTGGTTGCTCAAACGCGAGACGAGCGATTCTTCTCTGAAACGACGAAGGTCGGGTAAACATTTTTAATAAAAGTGTTACATGTAAGAAAAATAAATCATGTAAATAACAGACTGATTTTTATTTCTTCTCTAAACCACAACAACTTAATCCCAATTTTTTGAATTTAAATAAAAATTTGAGACGAATTCATTATAAACACTGCCATACACATGATAGGCCATATTTTCTAGTTACGAAAAAATAGCATAGAATCCGCAGTTTTGGTCCAATTTTATAAAACAATACACCAATTTATTCGTGAACAAATTTTCTTTCGGAATATAACTTAATTTAAATAATTTTTCTATTCCATTATGCAATAAAAAACGGTTAAAGTTAGAAAAATTGAGAAAAAAATCACTTTTTCAAGGTTTATGCAATAAAAACTTACACTTTATTTGTTTAAACAATAGATTTCAATACATCATTCGAAAGGTTTGACAATGCTCTTTGAGAAACATATTTCATATTAAAAATCGATAAAAAAAATGACTGAAATATTCATAGATTACCGCGGAAAGTTTGGAAAAACGGTTTTTTGTAAATAAATAAAATTTGGAGGGTACAAAAAATATAACAAAAATATTTTTATGCATCATTCGACCATATAAACAGCCTACACGATATAGTTTGCCGGGTGTATTTTCAGTGTTGCACCGTGTAATTAATAACAATGTGTGCTCACAATAATATATGATTGAAAGTGAGGAAAATATACAACATATATAATGTGTAGCAGAAGAAACGTATGTTTTTGACATCTCAATAACTTCGATAGTTTTAACGACAGAAAAATAAGTTTCAAATCTGATAACAGTATGTTTTTTTGCATTTTTGAAAAACATATATTATGTTCGAAAAATAATGTCATTTAGATGACGTCTTTCTTGGTAGACACTAATTTGGATTCTTTTGTGGAAGGTATGCACAGTTCTCTCGTAGCGGATTGTTTCCGACATGCAAGAAATGCCGTTCTCACTTTGTCCACGTTTTCCGAACTACGAACTGGTGGGGAAGACCAGGTGGTTTCTGCATCATCACAGATCCAGTAATTCTAAGCACGGCAACCATCAGATTACAGTGTTTCTATCTGGGGTTGCACTTTGACGTCTGACATTAAACTTTCCACTGTAAAGACAGTAAACCGTGACCACAGAATCATAGAATCTAAAGAACTGTCGACCGCAAACACACGATGCTCTACGCTTCAAAGCCCCGTAATAACTGAAACTGCATTGCCTGGGATGTCTGCTTAACACTAGCTTTAGATCAATCCCCCATTTGCCGGCAAGTACAAGCTGTTTTAAAAATTTGAAATTTGCGCGTTCTCTACTCTCTTTATACAATATATAGATATATATATATATATATATATATATATATATATATATATATATATATATATATATATATATATATATATATATATATTTATATATTGTTTAGTAGAAGATTAATAGCAGCAATGAGTACAGTTGATGGACTTACAATCGGGAATGACATGAGTTTATTTTAACTTGACGAGTTTATACAAATACAAATTATGCTTATTCTAATCAAAAAATTATAACATCGCTTATTCATAGTAAAAAATGATAACATTGCTTATTCATAGGTCGTCGCATTAAATAATGGATAATAAGAATTTGTGTGTATTGCAATTGAATGCAATGACCTATGAATGCTTGCAATTTGGTTCACGCGTACATGCATATGCAATTCATACTCAATGAAATGTATGGAATGTGCATCATGCGTGCACGCGTCAAATATGAAAATTATTATTAGTTTGAGCATTATATATACATATATATATATATATATATATATATATATATATATATATATATATATATATATATATATATATATATATATATATATATATATATATACACACATATATATATATATATATATATATATATATATATACATATATATATATATATATATATATATATATATATATATATATATATATATATATATATATATATATATATATATATCTGTACCTTGGAACAAAAAGGGCCAATGTCCATTTTCGTCAAATTGCAGGAAACCCAATTTAAGTTTGAGAAATTCCAAGAATCTTACTACGATTTCGGTGCTAATTTTTTTCAAAGTTGTACCTTTCAATTCAGTGATGTTTTTCTCACTACAATCTAACGTTAGATTGATTTAGTTTTTTTACCATTTTTCCCACATTTTCATGGACATTGGCCCCTTAATATTTCAGGATTAATTTAGGATTAATGGAGATTGGCCTTCTCAGCCATACAAATATGAAGAAAAACAACGGTTTTGATGAAAAAATTGTTTTATTTACAACAAAAAATTACGGTAGGAAATGGTACAAAAATGAAATAAAAAACAAACTGGCTAATTCTTATCATTTCAACTTCTTCAAAAGAAAAAAAAAATAACAAAATTCAGTAACGATTCGAATTTCTAATAAAGAAGAGTTACATGTCTTCCTCTCCCTCATCATATTCAGGCCCGTAAGGTAAAAAGTCGACTTCTAAGTCTGCAGAAGATCTTAGATTATTGCAATAGGGCTGATTATAGCTGCTAATGTACTTCTGGAGAGACTTCAGATTTTTTTATTTTGCTTCATCGAACGGTAACGGTTTATTGTTTAAAGGCAGTAACTCATAACTCTCGTGCTCAGAAAGTCTTTTTCGCAAAGAACCTTTCCTCAAGTCAACTAACTTAAGTTCCTCTTCATGTGTCGATCTGTAGAAGTACTGATACTCATGGTCCCGATCAAATTTTAGTTCCTTGATATTAGGCCACTTCACTGTCTCTGAATCCTCATTAGTGGTTTTTCTATTGACGAGCCTGTAATGTGACGCCTACGCCCGGGAATCGAAGTGATTCCGATCCCGAACCCTTGCAACCGGCCAGATGGGTATGTCCTCGAAGTGCCAGCGGACTTCATCTGTCGTGCGGATATCGTTGCGCAGAAAATATTTCTTTTCTTTCCAAATATTTAGATCTGTGGATATAAATATTCGAAATATAAAATTAATCCAAACCCCGACACATTTCGAGACATATCCATCTGGGAATGCCCCCTCCGCCGTGGCCATCGAAAAACTATGGCACTGGCGACAAACGGAGAGGCACATTGCCGCCATGTGGCGTTCCATTCCACACACATCTGTTTTGTCCGATGAAAAAAACAGAGTGGTCAATTTTGACAAGTGAAGAGTGTTGAGAAAAAAGATGGCGAGGAATTAATTATCGCGTCTTGTGTGACTGTGTTAAATGAAAACATCGCGAAAGTGCTAATAAATGTCGATAGTAAGTAATGTTAATGGAACTACGAATCGTCGCGAGTCATTGGTTTTACCTACAAAATTAAATCCGGAGACATATGAAACAGGCACAACGGTAAATACACATGGATTATTTATGAAACCTTTACAATAGAACTGATTCCTTCCTGATAGCTTGCTACACATATCATAATTGGCAGTACTGTATCAAGTGGAGAATCGCTGGAAAACTCGACGACTGTGGAAGCAAATGCACCTAGTGTACCGTTGTAGGAGGCTGTGGAGGATCCTAATTGCCCAGCTAAGTATCGTTAGAAAGTACTTGTCCAATTCTAGGCTCCGGGAGCCTCTTCAAGGGGCCAATATTATAAGGTCCCATGTTAGTTGGTGGGTCAACGATGTAGAACCCCATAAAAATCTCCATTCTGAAAACGATTCCAGTGATGAAGAGCATCCGTTTGAGCGAGTCGTACCTCAGTATGATCATATTATCCTGGACCAAGTGGTCAAGAAAAATCTGAGTCACGTCAATTTCACTAAAAATTTCATGAATAAGAAACTGAAACGAGTGAAAGCTGAAGAGGGAAAGACATCTCTGCATCAGCTTGGTGAAGCTGAATGTAGCGCAGATTATAGTCATAATACCGTATTGAAAATAGGAAAGTGACAAAGCGAAAGCGGACGCGTACTTTATCCGCAAATAATGATTCACTGAATGAAGATGGTGACGCTGATAAGAAGCACAAACATCAAAGACGGGCGGATAGAAGCCAGAAATATATTGACAACGGGGACTGAACTCACAGAGTGAAGCCCTGCGCCGGAAGCAAAGGCGAAGCTCGTATCGTTCACGAATACGAACGGTTAATTTACTACTCGAAAAGTCCACATTCATGGGCACTACCACGTGAATGGAATAAGATAGTCGAAAAGCATCCATCGCTCGTACGAAATAAGATAAAAACAACATCAACAATAAGTGATAATATGAATTTATCTGCTGATAATAGCATAAGCACAATTAATGGCAACGCTAATGCTATCACTACCAATTTTTCTACTACCTACTACATTAATTCAACCACCAATGCCAAAATCGATTCCAATAATTTCATCACAAACACAGCTTCTTCATTCACGGCTTCGACTTCGCCTATATCAAATAATTACAATAATAACAACAACATTAATAACATGAATATAACTTATATGAACGATAATATGAATATTGTTCGTAAGGTTTTTTTTAGTCGTGAAATTAACAGTATCGATGAAAGTCAAAGTGAATCTGAATGTTCAGGTTTAATGTATAGTAATAATAGTAGTAAGGATGTTGAGGATGAGAATTGGGGTCATGATGAGCATGCTACTAATATGACTAATATATCAACTAAACCTAAACCAAGAATTACACGTGATTTAAGATCATTTTCAACTGCTGACTAATTTATCGTTTGGCTTGATTTTTGGTTGGTTTGATTAAGAGAAGGTTTGGTTTTATTTGTGTTTTGCTTTGTTTGTGTAGTTTGTTTGCAAAAATTGGAATATAATCAGATTTGAGTTTTATCACGAGAATATGCTATGACCGATTTGTTTAAAGTAGTTAAGTATATGAGTAAACGTCAAGGGGATAAGAATCAAAATTCAATTGAATTTTTTTTTTCTCGATGACAAAGGTCATGACCTACGATTATGTTAAAAGAGAAATGCAATTAAATTGTATGGTTGTAGTTTATTTAGAGTTGAAAGTAAATATAATTTTCAATGATGAAGAGCGTGAAACGGTTTGAATAATTATTGCGGCGAAGATGCATCGACTTTTTTTTACCATTTTCCTGCAAGTTTCGATAAATGACATGTTATGTTATTTTCTCTCATTATCAAGTTGGCTTCATGTAAGACTTATCTATGGTAGTGAATTGTGCACGTTAAATATTTGTTTGAAAATGAGTGCGCTTTCATTTTCTAATTTTAGATTCTAACAAATTTATTCAGTCTTACGAGTAGTCTTAGAGCCTTAAAAATAATTTTTTTTTATTCATAATTCTACAGTTATAATCAAAAGTGATCTGTATTTTGTTTGATGTTGTTCTAATAATGGCTCGCCTTCAGAGACAGATATTTTTTTCAATAAACTCCCTGATAGACATTTCAACTTGTAAATTGTAATATTACATCAACTTATTTGGTTTTATTGTGCGTAATTTCTGTAGAAAAAGGCAACTAAACATACAAATAGTTAAATATTATATTAAAGCGTATTTCCTAACACGTAGAAATTTAATGAAATTATTATTTCTGTTTTTAAGCATTCAAGATATCGTATGTTTGTTTGAAGGATATCTGTACAATTTAACAAATATAACAAATTAAGATTTTTTGTTATTTCTTAATTAGGATACAGATTATCTTAAAGTTTTTATACAGATATAAAACTTGAACATTTAGAAATTTATTTAATAATGCAACCGCATTTATGAAATCATTATAATCATAAGGAATAAGGTTAAAATAATACACTTAAATGATAAAGCAAAAATTTTGAGTAGAATAATATAACATGAATTGCTAAAAGTAAACACGACTTTCTTTTTCGGTGGTTCTTCCTGTTTCAGCGGGAAAATGAGTCCATGGTAGGTATGCCGTCGCGAGGGTAGGGTTTCGCCAAATCCGCGGAGGTCGGTTTCGCGTCGCGCGTGGTACGCGGTACCTTTGTTGTTTTGTTATTTTATTAGAGTAGTTTTCGTCGGGTTAATTTCGAGTAGCATATTTTTCGGTACCGCGTCGGAACTTCGGAAACGTGAAATGAAAATTAGATTTTGTATTCTTAACTGGATGAATGAAGAAATACGGAGTAACGTAAAGTAGGTTTCTTCTCCGTATGGTTTGGTTTTGATAACGCGTTTTGAAAACGGGCATGTTCAGGGGGCTGAAAATATTGTAATTGAGCGTAACCCATTCGGAGACCCGCGACCGAAATCCTCTCCGAACTAGCTGGCCAACAAGCAGCCACCGCGTGAATGGGTTACGGTGCACGGATTGGTTGACCTGTTGGTACCATCCGTTGGCACTACTCAGACTTAACGTCTAGAACCGATGAGAGGTCGGTTCCGCGATCGAACGTAGAATGTTGAAAATCATTACAAGCCTAGAACGAATCAAGGAACGGACATCTAAAAAGTCACATTGAGGCACTTCAATGACATTCAATGGCGGTGATCTCGGTATTGATTTTATAAAGTTGCACCAGTCATGGGGTACTTCAATATCAGCATTGGTCCGTTTTTTAGCTGTCTCTATGGAAGCACGAATTGTGTCAGCTTCCATGTGAGTGTGACCTGATTCCATAAAATGATGAAGAATTGACTTCAATCGACTTCTATTTTCATGCTTCATTTCTATCATTAAATGACACAGCATCACGACCATATATATATTTTTATTTTGGCCAAAACATGAGTCGCTGTATAAGTGTAGTTCCTCGTTTTCTGGAGAAAGGGATTTAATAAATTGTTGAATACAAGAGTCAATTTCTTGGCCTCCACGGCTTGCGACAGTTTCATTCCACAGATAACAAGACCCTTGACTTCCTAATAGGCTGGTGTGATAGACTGTGAGGTTAAACGTCCACAGTTGTCTCTTGTAAAAGGAGACACCATTTTTTAAATAAGGCGTAGGCAAACACTTCTCAAGGTCAAACGAAGCAGTCGCATAATTTGTATTGGATTTACTCTTTTCCTTATCTTCCTTTTTCCTGTTATAAGCATATTCTGCTAACTTAAGATGATCTTGTTTCTTTTTTTCTAGAGCCAACTTTTTTTCTTTATCGCCTTCATCGCAAGCTTTAATTGACATTCCATAACTGTCACATTTAGCACATGTGTCGTTTTTCGGTGGATGGAAAGCAAAGTTGTACTCGTTAAATATTTTACGGTGATAGCTCAATTTCGCTGCCTTATTGTTGTCTTGTTTGCACCCATTCTCGTATAGCCTGAACATTCTTGAAACCGATAAGTCGGGGCTAAAATAATTTTTTAAAGACCTTTCTCGAGAATAGTGACTCCTGTATGTTGGAAAACTTGATATATGCATTCTTATGCCATGAATTATTTCCTGTTTCAATTTCACATGATTATTGTGCCTACCTCTAAAGTTCGGAGGGCAGATTTTGCTTGGCGTCAGTCTTTTTTTTTCCACAATCACCCTAACCTTTTTTAGAGTCAGAGCGAATGTATTGATGTACATTTTTTGGCACACCTCAAACCTTCCACTGGTCAAGTCAAAGAAATATTTCCTTGAAAATGTTCTTCTACTAGCAGTGTTTTCTTCAAAGTGAGTACGTTCTCTGATTTTTCTTGTCTCCTCGACCGTGTTAGCAATAAATTGATTTTGACCATCAGACGTAGGTGTATAAAATCCCTAGTGTAAGGCTCTCCTTTGGTCGTGTGTAATTTTTTGGTAGCATCTCTTTCTACACGTGCAAGGTTCACTCATTATCTTTGCTTTCCTTTACACTCCTTTTACTGAAACATACGCTTCCCCTTTGGTCTTTTTATCCTTACGTATATTTCGCTCCCACTTTTTTCATTCCTACAACGTTTTCGTGTTTCTGGTGCATCCGATTTTTTTCTACCTCCTCTTTTTCTCTTTGAAGGCGTTTTATCGTTTTGTACAGAGTCATCTGATGTTGAGTGAAGATCGTCAATGATAAAATCGGGGTCTTCATCAGAATCATCTTGATCATTTAGCAGAAAATTCATATCCTCGATAATTGATCCTATAGGGCTTGTGCCTAAAATAAGAACATGCAGTAATAATGATCAACTTTCTTAATGAAATTTAAAGCAAAAAAGTAAGAATAATAAAATGGAAAACGGAACTGAGATTATCAATAACGGAATTGTTTGCAACAATACCACATCCAGAGGCAGTTATATCTAAACACAACAGAAATTCTAGCTGAGAAACGATAACACAAAATCTTAATACGAATTGTTAAGCAGTAACAATGATTATTTACTATTTAAATAATAGTATTTTTAGATAAAAAAAGCTTTGAGAGAGTGATTGAACGAAAAAAGCCGCTTTAATTGCATTCAATCCCACGGCAAATAGATTTAATTAAGAAACAGTATTTAAGTAGATAGAATAGAATAAATCACAGTATATGAAATAGACAGCCGTTAAACCTAAAATGTAAACAAAAGCGATCGCACAGCTAACTTCTGCTAATGATCCTTAGTTTCAACCGCATTCTTTACTCAAATCGACTACACTACTAGCGCCGCAGAACAAATTGATAGAGCTTCTAAAACCGTGGAGGTAAGAAGGAAGTGCAAGACTTTATGCCATGTGCGTTTGGAGGATAGACGTCAAAATGAGTTTCTGTCTGTGGGCACATATGAAAGATTACCTACTGTCTATTTCATATACTGCGGAATAAATTATTCAAATCATTCTTCCTCCTGAATCCATTTTATTATAATAATTACAACACCACTTCAAAATATAAAAGAAAACTATATCTTAGGTAGAAGTAAAATCCAAACATCCACTACATGAAGTCAACAGATGGAAGGGATCGTTCGGTAGGGCTATGTTATCAGATTGGCCTCATAATGAGGGAGCCCTGTTGAGAAACTTTTCGCTAAAAGGGCCAATGTCCAACTAGCAGTGACATTGGCCATTTTTGCATTAACAGTAAGTAACTTTGGCCTTGACAAAATATTTGGGTTTCAATGATCTAATAATGGGAGGGCTTTGGCCTTTTTAATAATTGCTTTATATTGCATCCTGAATTCCTTTTTGTTCCAAGGTACAGATATATATATATATATATATATATATATATATATATATATATATATATATATATATATATATATATAAATGTATTTATATATATATATATATATATATATATATATATATATATATAAAGGTATTTATATATATATATATATATATATATGTATAAATATATATATATATATATATATATATATATATATATATGTATAAATATATATATATATATATATATATATATATATATATATATATATGTATAAATATATATATATATATATATATATATATATATATATATATATATATATATATATATATATATATTAGAAAATAATTACTTATTTCCCTTTCAAGGAATTTCTCGTATTTTATCGGGCTCGAATGGCCGTAAGGAAGAAATACCTGAAGTTCTATTACGAACGGCGACTGTGCGCCCAAGTTCTTTTTCGCAAAAAACCTTAAGAAAATATGTTTTCTGCTGATAACCCTCTAAATTCAAATGCAAGTAGCTATTCAAGAATGGATATTAACGGCCGGATAAGACATAATAGCACGCACAGTAACGAGAGGACAGACAATAACTTATGGGGACACGCTCTATTCCTTGCTTCGAAAGTCGATCGTCGGTCGCATGCAAATGTTATGATGAAGCTCGCTAATAAGCTGTCACTAAATGATCCATTGCAAACTTTGTATCAATTAATGAGTGAACGTGCACCTTCTTCTGTTAAAAGTGTGCAGGAAGAGAAATGGGGTGATTGGAGGCCACATTCAGCTATGATCTTATCAAACACATCTCCAAGACCAGATTTAGATCGCAAAGCAATCACAACGTGATTCATTATACAATCGTGGTGATCTGTTTGGCTACCAATTTTGTTGTTTAATGGTACAAGTAGATTTTGGACGTTATTCTTCTGTTAATCAGAAATCAACACTCATGTCCAATTCCGCCAATGCAATTAGACTTGTCCTATTGGGCTCATCACACCATAAAACATTTAGGGAATTTGCAACAAACGAAGCAATTATAATGACGGAAATTTATGAATATGCATGTGCATTAAATGACGAAAAGTTTTCAATAGTTGAATTTCAGCTTTATAAATATCTCTTGGGTTTACGTATGCTGGATTATGGAATGCAACTAAAAACCTTGATTTATATGGAACAAATTCCGGGACATATTCAACTCGAACTATCTAAATATAATACAAGTTTCATTGAAAAGGTATACAATCTATCTGAACGGCTGAAATTCGTGGATCCAATGTTAGAAATGTCAAAAGATGACCAAGAAAGTGCAGAAACGAATCAACTTGAAGATTAACCTTGGCTGCAAAATTTGCGTGTCATATTTAACGAATCTAATACAACTGTTCTGCAACAGACGACGGGGCTTCCATCACGATCGCAAATCGACCAACGATTTACTGAGGTTGATCAACAAATTAATGCGCTGAGTATGCAATACGACAATTTTGAATCAGGCATGGACCATCAAGAGCAAGTGCAACATTAGCCATCGTATCCTGGTGCACAGCCGCATACCGATGCGAACTATCAAACACAATACCAACAGCACACGTCGAATAGTGGTATTGACGGAACTCAACAATCTCTTTCGATCAATAAGGAAATTATTACAATAATCAACAACAAATGCCATCAGTTCCTGGACAAGAAAATGCTACTTCTGATTATGATAGCTATGGGCCGCAAAGCAATGAGCCTCAATCAAATTATACTCAACATCAATACCAGAACATCCCACCAACGCATAACCAACAGCAAGAAGGAGAATACGGCTATTGGAATCAACAAAGCCAACAAGTTGAGCCAAGCAGTCAAATTACAACCGATCAGGTATCTGCTACTCCGCCACCGCCACAAATAACTACACCATCATCCGTTCATGAGGCTTCATCGACACTTAGTTCTTCCATCGCTACAACATCTACCCCAAATCATTTAACAACCCATAATAGAGCAAATGAATCCCCAACATTAACTAAGATAGCTGATACGAAACTAAAAGAAAAACAAGCTGTTAATCGACTCCGATCGGTTCAGAGTAACAACAAATTAAACCGAAACGGTCACCTTGAAAATTAGAGGATAGTGATGGTAATAAAGTTGCTGACGATTTGGTCGGGAATGAGAATCGGTCAAATTTGCCTCCACCAACAACCGATTGTAGTGAAAATGAGGTATACCTGTCCGTAAAGGACTGCAGCGATGGTCTGCTGCCTCGGCGAAAGAGGTTGGTAATATCAGTCGTGATTGGCCTTGTCTGGGGACGCGTGAATGCGCTGGCAGGCTAGGGTTGCGGTGTTGTGGGGCGGGTTCATTCCCCCAGCATTCGCATTTCACGAATTCTCCGGTCTCAAAAGAAAGGTCGACCGAAGTCGAAAACTGTAAGTAAATAACGAAGGGGAAAATTGCTTGCTCAGAGAACAAGCCGAAACGAGTCAAAACAGACGGACTTGTGGAGACTTCGTTCTTACCCGACGATTCTCATGGCCCACAAATAAGAGTAGGCCAACCGGATGGATGTGCTGCCCCTTCGAACCCGCTCAACCGGATCAAGATCCTAACGATGACCTGGTCGTACATCTCCCGTTTGAGCGAAAAACTCATACGAACATCCTCTGTATGAGCTCTCCCATCAACGGGAAGTATGGAGGTGACCGATTTATTTTACAGACTTATGTGATCGGGTCACTTAACTCTATGTCATAAAACGGGCACGTGAGTGGAAGGCCACTCAACCTGGCAAGAACCCCTGAAACCAAGAACAGGTGGAGCGCGCCGGATGGCTAGCCAATTTTGGAGAAAAAGCCTTCCCACGTGGCGGGTCCTTTACCCGGTCAGATTCGACGGAATGGAAAGACCGAGTTGTGTCGCTTAACAATTCATTGAATTCATTATTAACTATGACTGTTCATGATGATCCAATGAGAAGGAAATATAATAAACAATATAAAATAAGAGATAACTTAGCTAGGAACTTTCCTAACCCCTTTAAGAAAAGATGAAACAATTCTTGCTAGCTCATTTAAATACTAATTTTCTTTTTTAGTTGCATTGTTTACTCCGGTCAATCGGGTTTGGAAAACGATATGAGTCAATGTTTGAATCACTATTTAGCCACTTCAATCAGTTACTCGATTCTATTTTTCTCATTTTTTCCTATATAACAAAAACGATTAATTCTACATCCAATGGCTTTCTATTAAATCTCGTTTTGATTTGTTGTAATCGAGCAGGTACGGTTGTGAACCCCGTCCAATACGCGACATGCACACTGTAAAATACGCCAGCGCTAGTCCCGAATCGGATTCGCCCAGCGTTACAATGCCCCAGAATGAAACAAACTTAAGGACTGCAGAATGCGCTGTCATTGAAAAGCCCAAGTGATATAATCGAAAGGAAACTTTCTAAAAGTCGTATTTGATACATATAATGACGATCGATCAAAATGTTGTAAACATTTCTTGTTGACGACGTGTTACTTCATCACAGCGCATGGAAGTAAAATTCTGATTGTTAAATACATATTTAGTGTGTCTAGGAAAATTTCAGCTGATCTGTGAAGATGGAGACTCCAAAATCGCGCACTAGAATCCGCACGCCACATGTTCCGACTCCAAAAATGTCTGAACGGAAGAAAAATATCTTCACGACGACACCAAAACACACTACACCTGTCCACGATCCATCATCGCGAGCTGATGTTGAAATGAATATTATTGATGCCATGATGCCTTTGGATTTTGAATCGGCAATTCATGTCCAAAATCGATTAAAATCTTGTCTGCGACCAAGGGTCAAGAAGATTCCAGAAAGTGTAACAACTATCCTTATAACCAGTCGATTCCTTCGCCAGACAGTAAAAGTCCGGACAATAAACAGCCTCGAATTGAAAACAAGTCCCCCGTCACTCCCAAGAGCAATTCAAAATCTAAAGATCCAAATTCAAATACGGACAGTCCAAGTACAAATAAGAATTACATTAAATACATCGAAGAATTTTCAATCCCAGCTATATCATTTTATTCATCTTCGCATAATAAATCACCCATTGCATCGCCACGGTCTACAAGACCTCGTCTCTCATTGCCTGTTGTAAATTTGAACAAGTCAGCACCGTCCGCAAAAAAACCACAAAAATCCAAGTCTAAGAATGATGTTCGCTTGGCAAAAAACATATCGCATGGGATACGTCGCGCAGTTACACAAACGCTTAGCAAATAAATTCATTCAAATAAATATTTCTACGAGTTCCGCAAGAGACGTACAGTGGAAGATTTAAAATTTCTAAAATCAAAACAGCCCGTCGTAGAAGAGGAAGAAGAAGAGTCTGATAAAGAGTGCGAGACGGAAGATTCACTTCAGATGTCCGTTTTGCCACAATCCGATCGGCGAATTGCGACGAGAAAGGGGAGTCCGCTTCTGACCGGGACCGCGATCACGGCGGGGAGAATGCGATCGGGGGTGCTTGTCTGACTGTTCGGCCATTGTTTTTGTTCCGGCGAGTTCTCGCGGAAAAAACTGCTTGGATGCAGTGCAAGTGATGAAGATTGTTTGGTGTGCTAATTTCCCATGTGAATTTTGCTTGTAGCCTGTTTTTTTCTTGTGGAAATTAGTCGAGTAAATCGTCCGGGGGCCCTGAGAAAATCGATGCCTTCTGGGCTTGGAAAAATGTGATGGCGAATATGCACGTTTCCGTATAATCGGCAAGAGCCTAGAATAAGTTTTGCGCGTGGAAAAACGGATTGTGATAAACTTGATGGAGAAATTTGGAAATAGTGTAACAAGCATCGTGTAATGAAAAGAGTCGCGAAATTCCAAGAACGAATATTCATTTCGAGTGCATGAAAGGGTGAAAGAAGAAGGATCGCAACAATTTATTTTGTCAATTAGACACGTCTTCAGTTTCGCGCGCTATGGTACAATTGGCGCTTTACAACTAACGGTGTCGCGTAGGAGAATGTTCGAGTTTTGTACGCGAAATTGTGAACTGATCCTGCTCGAATTGGAAGCACCGCTAATTATATGCGGTGATATACATGGACAGTATACAGATTTGTTGCGAGTATTCGAATACGCTGGATTCCCACTAGCAGCCAATTATTTAATTTGTGTGATTATGTCGATAGAGGAGAACAACCGCTTGAAACAAGTTGGTTGTTGCTTGCCAACAAAATCAAATACCCGGAAAATTTCTTTTTACTGCGTGGTAACCACGAATGCGCCAGTATTAATAGAACTGATGGATTCTATGATGAATGCAAGCGACGGTATAATGTAAAATTATGGAAACCATTCACTGATTGTTTCAATTGTTTACCGGTAGCAGCGATTATTGATGAGAAAATATTTTGTTGTCATGGTGGTTTAAGTCCTGATTTACAAGGTATGGAACAAATACGTCGATTAATGCGCCCCAATGATGTTCCCGACACTGGCTTATTATGTGGTCTATTATGGAGTGATCCTGATAAAGATGTACAAGGATTTGGATTTAATATGTCGTTCGCATCAGGTCATTAAAGTTGGATATGAATTCTTTGCGAAAAGACAACTTGTTACGTTGTTTTCTACCAAATTATTGCGATTTTGAAAACATCTGAAAAGATAGCCAAATACTTATATAGCGGCATAAATTCGGGCCTACCGTCAACGCCTCAACGTATTACACCAACGACAGCAGCCAATAAAAAGAAATAATACCACATTCAACAACTTTCATATCCATAAACGTTTTTATTTAACTATAATTTTAAAACAAAAAGTGTGCGAAGTCAAAACAAAGCTAAAATAAAAAGTGAACATACTAATGTCGTAGATACGAGAGACTCGAAAGAAAAAAGCAAAGAGTAAACATAAAGTAATTTAGATGATATTTTAAAATATATGAATATAGTCTAAGAAGAAAACAATATAGATGTTGTAAGAGGGTACATGTTCCCATATAAGAAAAACGATTCAAAATTGGATTTAGAGGAGCGACTACATACAAATCACGAGTGTTATTGTGCTTTCATAATTTCTTCATGTAGGACCATCTGCATCGTCGTCGAGCGCTCGGAGGACCATGCGGGTGAGTACCCTTTTATTTTGTTATATATACATATATTTCTTTTCTGCATATTTTGTTATATATATATATATATATATATATATATATATATATATATATATATATATATGTATGTATATATATATATATATATATATATATATATATATATATATATATATATATATATATATACTCGTATATATATATATATATATATATATATATATATATATATATATATATATATATATATATATATATATACATATATATATGTATGTATTTTTTTTTTCAAAGTTTGTTTACATATCCATTTTAAATTTTTGCCGTTTTTTTTTGTAGTTACATTTCAAATTTTGCCTTTCGTTCTTCTTACTTATATTTCAAATTTTGCTTTGATTCTTTTTCCGTATATTTCGAATTTTGCTTTAATTTTTCTTATTTCAATATCAAATTTGGCCCTGGAAGCCACTAAAATCGTGTCGCGATATCTAAGCGAGATAATGTTTATAGTTGTATGGGAATCAAATGGATAATATAATGGAGTGCTAATTTTCCCACAAAATCGGTCTTTCCTTTCTTCCCACTCTAACCGGGTATAGGACCCGGTACGAAGGTAGGCTCCCCTCATAAAACATGAGCCAGCCGCCGGGTACAGTTTAATCCTTTGTTTTCTCTTTGTTTCAGGTGATATCGCGGGTTGAGTGGCCCAAGCAGAGTGCCTCTTTATGGCATAGCGTTTTGCAATCAAATTGTATAATTCTATGGCATAAATTGGTCACCGGGGTACTCCCCTTCTGATGGGAAAGTTCATGCAATTCAAGTTGTATGAGTTTTTCACTCAGAAGAGGAATACCTGGCTACTGCAACAAAATATATATGGATTTATTCCGGTTGGGTGGGTGCGAAGGGGCTCCATCAACACCCGGTTGCCCCTCTTTCATTTGTGGGCCATGAGCTTCGTCGGGTAATGACGAGGTTACCCCAGCTCCGCCTTTCTTCCCAGGTTCCACTTGTTGTCGTAACAAGTACCATCTCCCTCGGTGTAGTTAGCTACACTTTTTGCGACTTCGTCGCCTCGTGGGCAACATCCAATTCGTGAGTGCGAAATTTTTTTGTAGTGGGTCCTCGTGCTGGGGAAAATGAACCCGCCCCACGACACCGCAATGCTAGCCTGCCAGCGCATTCACGCGTCTCCAGACGAGGGCATTCTCGGCAGATATTGTCAACTTCTTCTGCCGAGGCAGCAGAACATCGCTGCAGTCCTTCACGGACATTTTTGAAACTCTAAAAACACTAAAGATTAGTTAGCATTTTGCGACACGATGGACCATCAACAAAAATAATCCCTTTTTAGTTTTACTTTTCATATCTGGTGCAAAATTATTTATACTGTATGGATTTTTCAAATATTGATATTCGATTACTGTTCAAATGTAAATTTTGTTTTTATAGTAACTATATTCTATCCCATTATTTATGCTTGTATTCTTGTTCACATTAAGTCTTCGATGTCTTCTCATTTTACGTAAATCTAAACTATCACAATTTGATTAACCGGGGAACAGCGATATTCCTTTCGGCCGTAATTAACCAAAAAATTATATATATTTACAAATGTTTGCACCAGTTTGCAATGAATACAAAACAAATTGATATCAAGAGTTTACACCTTGCTTAACATGATGATTAGATTATTTTGAAAGTTTCTATTGAAATGTGTGCATTTTCACAAAAAAAAATTTTTTTTCTTTTTTTGTATATAATTATCTAATATCTAAGCAGGGCACTCGATGTGAACAATAGTTATGCGTCAATACAATATTTTCTTAGTTTTGATTGATTGGACTTTCCTATTATTAATTTGAAAGTATTAAAAGCGCCAATTCAACGTATTCCCACATTGGTTGGCACGAAAAGCAGATCATGAAAGATGTACGTTTATGTAGGATCTAATTAATCAGATTTAAAAAAAAGAAAAAAGAAGGAAGAAGATATTAGCGTTCATTACTCCAAAATAATGAGCAAGCTGCTTGAACGTTATCGCTAATACAGTCCGATAAATAATCTTAGATATGGTGTATAAAGAAAAATTACTCATGATAAGAATATCTATAAAATACCTATGCATATGCATGTGTAGGTGTGCGCAGTATTTCGTTTACATTTTATATCTCCTTACTTCCCTTACTAAACGCATCAGTTAATTCATATTTGTTATCAATACTATCACAAAAACCGATTTGAGAATTTAGATCCTACTAAAAATCCGGGCAGTACTCATTATTATTTTACTTTAACAAACATTTTTCCAATATTTGAAAGTGGGGAGATTATTCAACTTTTCCTTTGAGACAAGGTGTGATTGTATTTTAAAATGCATCGCCCTGAAATTCTTCTTGTTACCATGCAATGTGCTTTGTTGTGGTTTTTTTCCAGTTAATTCATTTAAAATTTTATTCCATTAATTAGTAATACCCCCAAAATTTAGCTAAAATTGCCTCTCAAGCTAGTTAGTCTTGAAAATAGAGTGTGCTAGGTATGCAATACGGCAACATACGATTTAATAGAATTAATTCTTTACGAGATAAGTTTCGTGTAGGTGATTGACTTTACTCACTGCATTTGCAAACCCTGGGAGCCGATTACATTTTTTTTGTTATATGTAGATCTCGTCGTTGTTGCCACCGCCACCGCTTTGTCGTCTTCGTCAATGCACAAGGGCTCAAACAGCAACCCAGCCATTATCCTAGCACAGATATACAAATCCTGACAGATGCGCGACAAGTCCTGGTTCTCCACGTGTGGATGTTCCAATTTCTGCGTTGCGGCTTCTACAAAGCGGAGCGCAACAGGAGGGCCATCATATGACAGAACCGTCCCATAGCTTCCGACCAAACGAAACCCTAGATTGCGTATGAGAACAACTGTCGCTTGAGGGATGGATTCTTTGCGTAGCTGGTGATCAAGGAACCGAATACTGTTCCGATGCCTGCACCAGAACCAGCGACTCCTGCTGTGGCGGCAGCACCGATGAATTTGCTGCTGGGTTGGAAGTCATTTAGCATACAGTGCCCCAAAATATCCCAATATGTACCTACCTGGGTTTCCAAACAACGCACCGCCAGTGGTGAATACAACCTGGCCGAAGGTGTTAAATATTGCGCCTTGCCCTTAGGCCGTGCATCATTTCGACACGGAGTGCAGACTGCCGAATTTAGCGCTCAACTAAATTTGCGTCTCGTGTTCCACGCTGTCAAACGTCTTTCACACAGGAGTACGTTCACCACGAAAGCAAACAATAAGAAAACGAAAAGACTAAGAAAGTAAAAACTGAAAACACGCACACTCCGTCGTCACCGGTTGAGGAAAGATTATCGACCAGCGGCCATTTTCCTCACTTTTCCTCGTGCTGTCCTTTTGACGTCCCTCCACTACTTCTGACTTTTAGTACACCGGTGGGGCGTATCCGATCAACATTCCTACACTGCTAATCTAATGTGGTGGATTTAAACTGTACTAGATGAATCCAATTTGAACGAAGTTAAGAAAAATGAATAGAATTTTTAAAAATAGTAATAAAAATTATATTTCATGAAAAATAAAATTAAAGGAAAACGTTTAAATTTAACAATAAGGAAAATTGATATAAAATTACATTTAATATAAAGGGGAATTGAAAAAAAAGTATTTTAACAATAATAATGAAAAAGAAAACTATTTTCCAAATGACGATTATGAACGGAATTAATAAATTACTTTTCCAAATCCGCCACATAAAATTAGAAGTAGAGGATAGGGAGGTTTTCCAGCAGTTGGCTTGAGGAGCTGCTCGATTAATACACGCTCCACCAACTTGTCTGCCTAATAATATCAAAGATTGTGAAATATCAGCGAAAATATTTGAAGCTGTAAGTAAGTTGACATCGACAACTATTGGATGAGCGCAACGCGAGTCGTGATAATAGTGAACAGCTTTCCGTTGCTAATCGTTCTATAATGGTGGAAACTCACCATAGTTTTAGTAGTAGTGGTAGTAATGTAATATCGAGTAGCGTAAATCTAGTCACAAAACATGTAAATTTCAATTTATCGCCACACCACAATGACGCGAAGAATACCGCTGCGAGCAATTCAGAAGTAAACGCATATAGTCGTGCCGCCAATAATTGCAGCCGCAACAGTCCCTATCGTCCAAAAACTGTGAAGAATATTGTTTTAACGGCACTTATCCAATTGATTTTCCGTTTAAAAGTCGTTTCGCCACGAACGATATCGATCCTGAAGCCGGTCGGCCGTACCGTAGTCGGTATTCAGCGTATCATGATTATGATTACGATGATGATGAAGATGGAACGAGCGGGGAGTTCATGACGAGCGATGACGGCAGGAGGTCGCGAAGCGGAGCTCGTCCGGATCGTAGAGTGATATTCTCCCCTTTGCATTAGATTTGAATTTTTGTGGCTTGCTTGTGAGCAGTCAAGTTTTATTGCCGGCGGGTATAGGGGTGAGAATCGGTCGGTTCGGTTACCGAACCGCACCAAATCAGCTAAACCGAAACCGAACCGACTCTCTCACAGAAAACCCGAACTGATCCGATAAATGGCAAAACCGAACTCAACCGAACCGATAAAAATCGGTTCGATTCGGTTTTTATCGGGTTTAACCGAAATAAACCGAAAACGATAGAGGGTTGATTAAGAATATCCATTAAAAATAAAAAATAAACAAACCTGCCTTCAATTTGTACATAAGAAACGAAATATAGTATCTCGATATCACAATGAACAACTGAACCAAAATCTTCGAATCTTAAGTTTAAAATAAGGTTTATATAAATTTTCATTTTTTTAAGTTTAGATAGATACTTTTTAAGTTTAGATATATATTATATTATTATATTGTACTGAAAACGAGTCAAATGAAATTTTGATTATACAACAAACAATAAAAATATAATTTCTGCAATCTTGAACCAACCAACAGTAAATTCCACCAAAGTTAATATAGGGGAGTCATCAAATTACTACAAATACAATTACATTCTCAAATATTGTAATATGAGGAAAAAGTTAAAATTTTTATCTATAGACGAAAATCTTCATAAAAAATAATAATAAATTTGGATGAATATTTACACGCCTTACACGATCGTTCATGCTGATTGATCAGTATGGGAAGAGCTTGCACTAACTCCAATATTCGGTAGGTCTAAAAAGGAGAACAAATAAGCAATGAGATTGATATTAGAATAATATTAATACCTTTTTTGAATTTCTTAATCTCCTCCAATTGCTCCTCAATGCATTTCTTTTGCTTTTGTGTTCGTAGCCAATCTTGTACACATATTAATGATTCGACAATTTTAGGAGTTAAAGAACTCCTGAATGGATCCAACACACGACCACCAGTACTAAACGCGGATTCAGAAGCAACTGTTGAAATTGGAATTGATAAAATATCACGAGCCATTCGTCCAAGGATAGGGAACCTTTCACTATTCAATTGCCACCACCTCAACAAATCGAAATCCTTTTTATTATCTTCAACTAGGCTTTCCTCCAAGTGTAAATCCAGTTCTGATTTTTTTTAATAACACCTTCCAATTCTATTTTCTGCTTCTTGAACTTTGCTTTTTGTAAATGAATAAGGTTCACTAGTTGATTCACTAACGCTTGATTTTGAAGACGAAGTGATGGCCAATGCACCTTCGTTTTCAGAGAAATACATTTGCTTATACTCGGAAAATAACACCGCCATTTCATTTCTGACCTCATGAAAAAATATTTCACCTGTTTCTTTGCCAAACATCTCACTGAATGCATACACTATATATTCACATTTCTCACGTGAATCCACAATACTTGCGAAGAAGATCAGCTTATTCATTTTGCTTGGTTCTTCCAAATATTTGTCGAATTTCAATTTTATTGTATTTCCTAAATGTCTAGCTTCCAAATCATTACTGTTTTTCCATTCATTTAAAATGCAGCATACATTGCTAATATCATTGAAAAATGAATTAGATGTTACATACGAGTATAAGGAACCTGAAATCCTCAGTGTAGTTTTGTAGAAATATTCAAGCATGGTAGCCATCCTTCTTGCACAAGCCCAATCTTCACTTGTAGGCACTCCATCAATCCCTAAATCAACTTTATAATTAAACTCCATCTCCTCAAATCTATCAAATGCTTTTTCAAATTTTTCAGCAACGCTTAACATTAAAAAGGTTGAATTCCACCTTGTAGAAACATCCAAACATATAGATTGCTTACTATCTATTTCTTCCCATGTTGAATATTCCTTAAATTTAGCAAGTCTAGCTGGAGACTTCCGAATGTATCTTACCGCATTCCTTATACGTTGCACACTAGGGTTGATATCCTTCAACCCATCACAAACAATCAAATTAATCACATGCGCAATGCATCTCATATGCAAATTTTTACAATTTGATAAGGAACCACTCCAATTATTCATTTTCCTTTTCAAATAAGAAGTCGCAGTATCATTTGAGCTTGCATTGTCAACTGTAATAGTGAAAACATTGTTCAATCCCCAGTCCATCAAACATTGTTCAATGGCTTTAGCAAGATATTCACCCCTATGGCTAGTCACAAGACAAAAATTGATAATTTTTTTGTGTAATTTCCAGGAATCATCTATGAAGTGTACAGTAATACACATGTAATTAATTCTTTGCAAAGATGTCCAGGTGTCAGTAGTAAAACTAACTCTGTGTGCATTGTTTTTCATGAACGTTTTTAATTTCAGTCTTTCATCGATGTATGATTGAAAACAATCTCTAGAAATTGTCCACCGTGAGGGAATCTTGAAACTAGGACAAGAATCTTCCATGAATTTCCTAAAACCATCGCCCTCAATAAATTTAAAGGGAAGCTCGTCAACAATAATCATACGAGCAAGTGAAGATCGTATTAGGTCTTGATCAAATTTCCAAGTACTGATTTTACATGGAATCCAAACGTTATCGTCATTTGCTTCCTTCACATTCTGTTGCAAGTTTAATAATGTTTGTCGTGTATCCATTGAGTGTGGATTTTTTAAGCAACCATTCATGTGATTCTTAAGGGAAGATGTACCATTTTTCTTTGGATGGCAACAAAAAACACTTCTGCAATAATTACACCTAGCTTTCACAATACACCTTGTTCATCTTTGATTTGTTCAAAGTGATCCCATACTTGGGACCTTAATCTTCTCGTCTTCTGGGATTCATTCGGTCTGCCATTTTTCTCAACTTGAGAACATACTAAAGGCAATTCATTGCTTTCAGTGATATTTTTATCATTTTCCATTGTTGATTGTTGAGATTGTAAATCAGACATCTACAATGCAACCAAGTAATGAAGATGCATCAGTTTTTGGGCCAAAATAGTTCAAATGTGGAATGTAAAACAATCTAAACACGTTCTACTCACATAATACTTAAAACCTTAACACACGAGCGCACTGAACATGGATTTGGTCCGGCGGATCAAATCCGTGTTCGGTACGCTTTGTGCAAAATAAGATTGGACCATCCAGGCATTATCAACTTTTGTTGCGCGAAATGTCTTCGATTTTGTCACCGCTACAAACTAGGCAACAGTACAGTCATATAAAACCGATAAAACAACAAATATGCGACCAATCAAATATCGCATAGACCACCGAAAAAGGTTGATTACTACACTAAAATATCTTGCAACAAGCAGAGAATTCACAACTGATGGATTTGGTCCGATCAAACTGTACACACGCGCGGATTTGGTCCGTAGCGAACCCGGTCCGGAAGAAAAACCATCGAACTCGATCGGACTTAATTTTTGTCCGCGGACTGCTATCCACATGACTGGATTTGGTCTGGTCCGTTTGTGTTAGAACTATCAAAAACATAAACCATGTTACACACCACAATCAAATCTAAATAGAACCAATCCATTCCAGAGATGGCATAAAAATAATATATGTAAACTGAACACTAGATTCCAAATGCGTTCCGCTAACAGAACCGAATATTGAGGAAACACTTAAGAAAGTAAAAAACTGAATACACGAAAATCCAATTGCATCCAATAGATGCAAAGTGCGGCCATTCATTTTTTTTAAATTAGACATTTATGTATGCAGCTTAAAAAATAATGCATTTTCTAATGATTGATTTTTTTTTTTGAGTTGAAAATTGACTACCAATGTTTAGGCTTTTAAAAGTCTTTCGTCAATTACAGCAAAAGTTGAAAACTGAAATAGCCGCACTTTTCATCTAATGTACACAATTCAAATATCAATTCCATAACCGTAATATCACAATTACAATTGCAGGGCAACTATCCAATAACTCGCGGAAACAACGATCACGCACAGCACAGGTATAGACATCAAGAAACTAAATGGGTGTGAAGTGCCTCAGCAGAAATCAAGAATTTTTGACCAACTATTGATTGTTTATATAAGCTAAAAATAGAATTTCTTTGTCCTTGCATACCACTCTGTCCTATTGCAACTCTACTCTTATAGGGCCCATACCTACACGGTCAACTTTGTCATCAACTTGGGACATCAACCTTGTTGTCGGTTGATGCAAGAGGCGACAGGTGATGTTGACAACCAAGTTGAAAACATCATTCTCGAGGCTGTGACCACTGACCATTAAGTAAAGAAGCCAGAGTATGAATTTTTCTTTATTTTGTATGCGTTGCGATACCAAAATACGTATCATACAAACGATTGGTTGTTTTATTTTATTCGCTTTTGAAACGCTTTACAAAATCGAAAGAATATACTAACGCATATTTAAAATTGCATCGGCTGCAATTCATATACAAAATTTAATATATTGAGCATTAATAAAACGGATAGAAATCCAAGCAAATGGATTTTGAGTGATAATTTCAATATAAAATATCGTTCTGTTGAACATTTATCCTGTAGCGTTCACAAAATATGAATGATGTTGACAATCTTGTCGTCAACTACACCATTCACGCATAACTTCGTCACCAACATCAGGCTCCACCTATCAAATATCAAATCGATTTGATCTACCTCAACTTCACCCTCAACATCGAATTTCAGTCATCAACATGCGATCAACTTTGTCATCAACGTGAGAAGTTTATGTCCATAGTTGATGACGAAGTTGATCGTGTATGGGCCCTATAACTCGTATTTAGTTGGAGTTGTTTATATTATATTTTAAATCATTCTCTCCATTCGCTGAAATATTTATCAATTCCAAAAGAATTCCTGAAAATTGGGTTTGCTTGTGAAAACAATATAGCTCACACAGTCAATTTTTGAAGAATTAGTTGATTTGATAGTTTAGAAAGAGGTGTTAAAGGTAGAATTTAGAACACATGGTGCTTTGCATAATGCTCTGGTCAATATGTATAGGTCGTTTTGTGTTTTCGGTCGGTTCGGTTTTGGATCGGTTTAACTCTGAAAACCGACCCGAAATGTATTTCGGTTTCCCATTTATTAAATCGACCCGAAACCGATAAAACCGAACCGAAATGGCCAAATCGGTCGGTTTCGTCGGTTCGGTTCGGAGTCCAATAAGCTCTGCTCAGCCTTAGGCGGGTATCGTCTGTTCCCTTTCGCTAGGAATATTATTTTTGGGCGCGGTTTTTGTATTGGCACTTTCGGAATTGTGTAAGAAATCTAATGCCTGGTTTAGATACTTGGCGAAAATTCGCCGAATAATTTGGCGAATAATTCGTGGACGAATATGATCACGAAAAGACCCGTTTATATATTCGTATATATTCAGTGTAGATTGATATGTCAAGCACGAAGGAAGTGCGACTTGCTGCTACGGCTTTATGCCTTTTCAAGGCATATCGTTTAATTCAAGACAACAAAAAGAAAAGACGACAACTGAGATGGTGGATGACAGCCGTCAACCGCAGCTGGAACTGGTAAATAAACTATTTCTACTATATGTGTTACATTATTTAATTGCACACCTCACCTTTTAGAGACGAAAGTTTAACAAAATTTTCACTTAATTGATTTGTTTCCTATTTTGTTGTGTGATGAAAGGATAGTAAATGGATAAAATAGACAGGGTGTGATTGTTTAGGTGCTTATCTTTTATCTAATTTGAGATTGGTTTTTAGGCACGGAATAGAGAAAATGATCACGGAAATGGTGTGTGAACCATCAGGAGAGTTCGAAAACTTTACCAGGATGCAAAGTTGAGCCTATAATTGCTAAACAAAACACTTCATTAAGAGATGCAGTACTAGCCAAATTTCGAGTTGCAATAGCACTGAGATATTTGGCAACTGGTGATACTTATAAAAGCCTTCATTTTATATTCAAAGTATCTGCTCCGCTTATATCACAGATTACACTCGAATTGTGCAAAGCATTGAATGCACTTTTCAAGGATGAGATAATGGTGGGTAAAACACTGATATGTTTTCTTTATAATATATTAAATAAAAATATGATAAATAACACAATAAAATATTTATTGTGGAGACTGAGCGTCATCTTCATAAAAGTGTAATTTCGTAAGCTTGTTGAACAATGTTTTGAGAACGCGTCGGCAGATTAATTATCGTTTGATGCCGCGACGGAATTATGGCTTCTGATAACATTTCAATCGTGTGCTTAGGTGGAATTCTTCTTCCCTTGTTTGGTGTTACTTGCATTGATGTATCGTCTGATGAAGATTGCGTTATGTTCTTTTTTAGTAGTTGTATTTCTATGCCCTGTGGGACTGCCGTTGGTGGATATGTTGGTGAAGGTGTTGATGAATATGACGATGCTTGGTATTGGGATGAATTTGTAGATGAATGCGGCGATGTTTCTGGTGAGTTTCTAAGTAACATTCCATCTATTTCGAACATCAATCGTTGCCAGTCACTACGTGAATATTGTCTTAGCTTGCAAGCTAATAACTTTCCATGAAGATCGCATTCATCCTCGATCTTATCATTTGAATCTCAAACTCTCTTTAGAGTGGTAAATGTTTCATCTATTTGGTTTTCTATTTGAGTACAATTTAAACGCTTTCTTGCTTTTCTTGGTGTGGAAGTAGGCACTGGAAATGGTTCATCCATAGTAGGGGTCACATCACTTTCATCTAAATTCACCTGAAGAATAAAAAGAATAACAATACACTATCGCGTTTTATTTTTTAAACACCAGCTTTTCTCAAACAAAATTTGGCCGTTGCTTCTGTTTTTCCGGTCATAGGGTTCCCATGTTATAGAATATATGAAATATGAAAAATAAACTATTTCAATACTTACATCTTCATTGCTTATCCTCCAACTTCCTTCTTCCGTGTTCATGGTCGGAATGCACTCGTACACAGGCGATCCATTACATCATATGCAAACCAGATTGGCGTATATTGTTCTTCTGCTCCTGCACCAGATTCAATGGATGCTTTTTTTCCGCAAATAAAACCTAAAGGACGTCATGAGCGAGTCCTTTTTCTTTTTCAATTCTATTACTGGAACCTTCATCGCTGGATCCAAGCATCGTTTACCGCTTTCTTATCATTGTGTAACCGATGCTTAGGATCCCATACCACTGATTCTCCCTGGTAAAATTCTATGAAAGTTAGCGTCTTATCATTCGTCCACTCCATAGCAAACAAATCTGTTCTACAAGCGCGACAATGATCACTAGTGAAATGAATATGTGATCCGATCACATAATTCTATGACATAAATCGGTCACGTCTATATTTCTCGTTTGATGTGAAGGCTCATGCAAAGCATGTTTGCATGAGTTTTCCACTCAAAAGGGAAATATACGGCCACGTCAACATTTGGATCTTGATCCGATTGGGCGGGTGCGAGGAGGCACCACATCCATCTGGTTGCCCCAGTCTTATTTGTGGGCCACAAGAATCGTCGGGTAACGACGAAGTCTCCACAAGTCCGTCTGTTTTGGCTCGTTTCGACTTGTTCTCTGAACAAGCAATTTCCACCTTCAGTTAGTTACCTACATTTTTCGACTTCAATCGACCTTTTTTGAGACCCGAGAATTCGTGAATGCGAAATTCTTTTGTAGTGGGTCCTTGTGCTGGGGGAAAGAACCCACCCCACGGCACCGCAACGCTAGCCTGCCAGCGCGAAGGCCAATCTCGGCTGATATTACCATCCTCCTTCGCCGATGCAGCAGACCATCGCTGCAGTCCTTCACGGAGATTTTTATACCTTATACCTACTTTTCACTACAATACATATATATATATATATATATATATATATATATATATATATATATATATATGTATCACTAGGTTTGAGATTTCAAAAGTCATTAGTGAGAAGCTTGAGCTTAAACTTTAGAAAAAAGATAATCAATAGACGGATCAACTCCACGAATACGCCGGGGCAAACTATTTTTCAGATTTTCATCAGGAAGACTGTCTCAAAGCTTTAATTTATTAGCTTTCATCGTAAAAAAAAACTGTTCAAATTGATGGTTACTGCCAAATGCGCCAATCAGCTTTCTTTCATATGCTCGCAGTTGCGGGTACTTTTTTCGAAAAAGTATAATTCATAGATGGTACTCACGTTTTTAAATTTTTACTTCAAATTTATGTTTTCATCTCTGAAAAGTTTTATACTAAAATAGTTGTAAAATCATAAAGCATAATTCTGCTTTTCACTTTCTAGAAATGGATGTATACAAATATGTAGTCTTGCGGCAATTATGTTTAGTTGAAGTATGAAATCGGGAAGGATTTGTTTTGCATCATGTTTTCTTCGTTTCGATGGTAAACCTTCGATTTTTCTTGCTTCCGATCGGTTTGAATTTAAAAGCATATATTCCATTTACTTCCCTCTAGAATTTGCTAGGGTTAAGCCCCAAAGTGGGCTCCAACAATTGAAGTCTCCTAATATTAGTGTCGATGCATGGAGTGTGTTGAGGTAAAATGCAAGAACATCTTGGTTTAATGTGTGGAATGGAATGTACATAGAGCAAATTTTAAATTTTATTGATGCTTCGATTTCTGCAGTTATAAATTGAAAAATATTTTTACTCCCAGAGTTTAAAATTTTATGTTGTAACGAAAATTTTATGAGGAGGGCAACATCATGTTTACCATAATTGTTATGAGGTGAATTATAGAAATAAGCGTGGTATTGAGAAGGCGGGAAGATTATTTCGTTGAATTTAAGGTGTGTTTCTTGAAGTGCAATTACATCAGGGGGAAATTCTTTGATTATTAATTTGAGGGCATATAAAGTGTTAAAGTAACCGTTAAGATTCCATTGAAGAATTTTAAGGACTATTAAAAAAGGGACAGATACACTTGATCAAGACGATATTTATTTTGTTGTAAATACGTTAGGAAAGTTATGCTCTAGTTATGTTATAACTTATTAGGTTTCTCAAAAAAATGCTAAAGTTCCTTCCACGGAACTTGAAATGAGAACACCTTTAAAGTTCACTTTTAAATACAACACTTTATTGAATATTAACTTATTATCTAACACTGTTCACTTATAGTTACTTAATAACTTATGCACTACTTGACACTGAGGTTTTTCCTTTGGATTAGATTGAACTTCGTACTAGAACTGAGAGGTAGATCAATTGTATCATCTTCTTTTATATCATTGATCTTCATCGTGGGTGATCTCTATCGTGAGATATGCTGACTTGGACTTTGGTCGAGGATGAGATAAGGAATTTAATTAAGTTTGGTTTGTTTATCCGAAATATGGGATGATGTGTCTATATGACAGGAAGTGGGATATTAATTAGATCGCGATATTGATATGCAACAATGTTGATAAGCGGATATGGAGACAATGTTGCAATTGTATACTTTGTTGCAATAAGAATTGAATATATGAATTGAATATATATATATGAATATTAATAGGGAAGTAATTTGTAAATGTAATATATCTAGGATGTTCAGGTGTTGAATCTAGTGGTAATTAGGGAAGGTTCAGGTAGTATAGGGTTTGTAACTCCTCCCTCCTTTGTGGTAACGTTGTCCTCAACGTGTTTATTACTTTGGGATTCAATGTCCTTTTCAGCATTTACAATTTTAATTTTTATGTTGTTTCTTCAATTTTTACAATACATGTATAAAATGAAAGTGATAGTTATAACAATTATAATAAGTGTTAATACAGATCCTACTGTTACAATGTTCTTTTATATTCGAATTTGGTTGCCTCGATTTTATCATAATTCTTTATATTTTCTAATTGTAGTTGGTCTAAATCTATTTTGTATATATAGTTAAATATGTTTCTAATTGTTTCTAACATGAGTATTTGCTGGAAATCTTTTACAGTATTGGTGAATGTTCGATTGTTAATTTCTACTTTACAGTTGCTAAATCTTACAACATAGGATCTAAAAAGAGTGTACATTTTTTCATTACATGTTTGTTTTAAGATTTCATTTGCATTTGTTACAAAAATTAGACCTTTTTCAATTTCTTCTGTTGTAGTTATATTATCTAACTTTACAATACATTTTGTGTTTTTAACAGTTCAATACGTTATTTAATGATTTTACATGTTTGTTATATTCAAAATACTTATTCTTGTAATAGATAGTTTCGTTTATATTGATGTCTAATGATTCAAAATTATCGTTTGGTAGTTTTCTTACATAATACGATAATAAAGGCTCAGTAAGTATAGGCAAATTGACGACAAATACTATTGTACTATTTTGAATAAGGACACTAATCGATATATCTCGCAATTCTTGAAAAGAAAGTCCGTAAGTATCAATTTCGTCATGAGTCAGTATTGATCTCGACATAATACCGGATTTTGCAGAATTGACATTATCAATTATTTTTTCCACTTCATCTTTGATTAAATCAAGGTTATGATTTGACTGTATGTCCATAAGTATTTTGTTTATGTGGTACGTAACATTATTCATGTCGTCAGCTAACTTTCTAATTGAGTTATTAGTAGTATTTATATTTATGAGTATTTTATTTAAGCTATTTTGACAAGCATTATTTATTTGCAATTGTTTATTCATGATTTCTATTACAGCGTGATTATTTGAATCGATTATTTTTAGATAATCCATTATTTCCTCGTGATCATCGTTATCCAGAATTCCAATAAGCCATTTATAAATTTTTCCCACAGGGTTCATTAAACCTCTTTTATTTCTTTTTAGATTTTCGCATATTTCAATATGTCCGGGCTTTTTACCTAATTCCGAATTACATGTTTCTGTTAACGGGCTTATTGTCTGAGTAATATTTTGTTCGATTATCCTTTTGACCTGTTTGTTTTGTTTAGATTTCCGTTTTTTGGAAGACTCTTTGTTTCTTTTGCTTGTTTTCAGAGTTTTTATCGTCAGATGTCTCTGTTGTATTGTAGTGAATTGAATGTTCAATAATGTCCGTCAAGGACTGCAGCGATGTTCTGCTGCCTCGGCAGAAGAAGGTGTCGGTATCTGCCGAGAATGCCCTCGTCTGGAGACGCGTGAATGCGCTGGCAGGCTAGCATTGCGGTGTCGTGGGGCGGGTTCATTTCCCCAGCACGAGGACCCACTACAAAGATATTTCGCATTCACGAATTGGACTGCTGGAAGTCAGGAGGCGACCGAAGTCGCAAAAAGTGTAGATAACTACACAGAGGGAATTAGAGCTTGTCATGAGAACAAGGGGAACCTGAAAAGAAAGGGGAACTTGGGGGAACCTCGTCATTACCCGACGAAGTTCATGGCCCACAAATGAAAGAGGGGCAAACGGGTGGTGGTGGAGCCCCTTCGTACCCACCCAACCGGAATAAATCCATAGATATCATGTTGAAGTGGCCAGGTATTCCTCTTCTGAGTAGAAAACTCATACAACTTGAATTGTATGAACTTTCCCATCAGAAGGGGAGTACTCCGGTGACCAATTTATGCCATAGAATTATACAATTTGATTGCATAACTCTATGCCATAAAGAGGCACTCTGCTTGGGCCACTCAACCCACGACGTCACCTGAAACAAGAAGGATTATTAAGTACCCGGTGGCTGGCTCATGTTTTGAGGTGGAAGCCTGCCACCGTACCGGGTCCTATACCCGGTTAGAATTTGAGGAAAGGAAAGACCAATTTGCGTTACTTTACACAAACATTATTATTTCAAAAAAAAATTTCAATAAACATCTTTCGACAATAGCAAATTCTTCATTACGTTACGTTACTAATTTCAGTGTTAACATAATTTAGAGAAGTAATGGAGTCATTCTCTTGTATAAGATCATTTACCTCTAAAGAAAACTACCTCTAAATTTTGGTGAACAAATTTTACATGCAATAATAAAAAATATATATATATATATATATATATATATATATATATATATATATATATATATATATATATATATATATATCAAAAGGGTAACAAAAAAGACACTTACCCGCAGGGTTCTCCGAGCGCTCGATGACACATGCGGGGGGGTCCACTGAAATTATCATTAGTACTCTCTAATTCAAAATTTATTTAGGTTGTTTTCAAAAAAAACTACAAAAAAGAAAAAAACAATATCCTCCTTTCTCTCGGGCACGCCGGGTTAGTATCAAATCCACTTCAAAACCCGTAACTCAACTCTCAGCCCCATATCGTTTATTCGGATCAGATGAACAAAGCCGATGACCATCGAATAAATTGTTCCACTATTAATTACCGCTGTTGTAGCGGAAGGATGTAGTTTTGACAGTTCCGTTTTATAGAACCGGGCGGTTAGCGTTTGACGATCGCACTGCGATTCGTATAAGCATTACTGAAATTGGGGAATAAATTCCGTATACCAGCCATGGGATTCGGCTCCCCGCGGTGTCATCATTTTTCAAAAATTCCCTAAAGGTATTGCGAATGTCCCGCAAACATTGAGCAGGCGGGGAAGGGAAACGTTTAACTTTGAGTTAAGATAGATATCAACCGTAGTGGCACACTGTTATATTCACTGTCACAGGAAATCTCGATGACAACGGTCAACACTTGTTTTATTTAGAAACATTCAAAATTGAACTCAAATCAGACCGCAATGAAATTTCATATCACTCGGATAGAATTCAAAAAAAGATCTTGCACTTAATATTTTATTCTTAAAACATTTTTTTTTTATTCCAATCACCAGTCTTGCACTCGGGCCGTTATTCAAAATAATTTCCACGTCGCTTGCCAATATCTCATTCCGCAAAACATTTACAACAAACATTCAAGCACTTCTTTTTTGTTTTTATTTCATTTACTTTTTATCTTATTTCCCGACGAAGCGTGACATATGGTCGCGTTATATAACGTTTTTCCGCACAGAAATTTACTTTCTCCAACCTTGGTCACTCGGAAACAACCATCCGAAAACGCTTTCAACATCTTTTTCTCTCACTCACGATAAGATGCAACCACCCATCCCGTTTAAATTCAGGTTTGCACATTAGATTCACGTTAGTATTTCCGTTACTTATAGGTTGGTAGTGCACTCACGAAGCACGGAAAAAGGGAAATATGATCGATTTTTACTCGAGCCTCGACTCAATCCTGATTTTTCCATTACTCCCTTTTCGACGCGTCGATTCGAACCTAATTTCCGCTAAATAAAATTGAATCTCCCCGTATCGCGCGGACCTCGTGTCACAAGCTCTCATTCCAAAAACTTTCTTTCCATTCGCGTCCGAAGTGACCGCCGTCAAAGTCAATCGCAGACTCCCCCTGATCGTGCACATCGACGGTCAAATCCATCCCGCAATCCACTTCCTCCACTCTTCCGTGCACATCTCAGATTCTAAACCTGATCCATCATTTTGCTTTGTTAGTATTGCGGGAACCGGTTCCTTTTCTGTTTTCCCTTTTATCTCTTTTTCTTTTGTTAAGCTACTACATTAGGAATGGCAGCATCAAATAAATTGTAAGTATTAGAGAGAAACTAGAGAAAACAAAGAACATAAATTTTGTTGTACTTATGACACGCACTAGAAAATATCGAACAAACTTTTGGTAATATTGAGAAAATATATAAAACAATGTTCAGAGAACAGGTTTTGTCGTACGAGATCTATCCAATTTCTTTCTTCACGTGAATTCAATTTGAATATGAAGAGGCGTTTGAAGCCATGTTTGTACAATTCGTACTTAATCTTCGTAACTATTGAGAATGAGAAAGATTTATTTCTGGTGTAAGTGCATATTTCTCTTCCTGTAAAACAAAACGATACATAATAAAAAGACTGATTGGGGCATAAAGAAGAGGTGAGCAAAGCCGACTACTTATCAATTTGTATTACAATCGATCAGAAGTATTAGTGAATTAGTATAGTTCACAAATAAGAATTGATGATAATCGAATATGCTCACCTTTCATAAAAGCAAACATGCTTTAAATGTTCAAGCTTCACAACCCGGTATGGTCAGAATGAGTAGGATAAAGTGGACTTGAAACTGAAAGTTCAGATTTATTCATTCTCCGATAATAAACTTACTTTATTATTTTACGTTAAATCATTAAAATTATAAAAATGCGTTTCTCTTTCAGTTACGCGAAGAAAGGAAATTGATGAAAGATTTGTCTCTATGAACACAATGTAGAAAATTATAAGTATATAATCCTTAACTATATATAGAACTTATTCTAACTACTTTTAGTGAAAATATTTTGCTGAATTGATGTGAATTGTTTCAATTGATACGAAACTTCTTCTCTATTGGAAGTTACATCGTCCTCAGTGTAAACTTCTTTTTTTGATTGAAGTTATCATATCTCTGTATCGCCCTTTTCCATTTATTTTGCGGAACTTCTTCGCATCCGTTTGTCCAGTTTTTTCTGGATTTCGCTCAATATGCTTTTGATATCTAAACGGCAACGCCCAGGGTTTTGCAAGATCAGATGGCAATGGTTGTAGTGATTCGTATGGAACCTGTAAATCGCTGCCTCCCATGTACCAATTTTTAAACCTCTGTTCCTTTCTCACCTCGCTCCATGCATCAAATTCAACGTTACGATATATGTCTGGATCAAGCGCTTTTGCTACTTTATACGGAAATGGTGTTATTCCATCCTGTAGCAATTGTTGAACGCATGAAATGAATTTTTCGGGTAGCAAAGAATCAAGAGTTTTCGTGATTTTCTGATTATCATATTGAGAGGCCTCAATCATATGCATATCGTGTTGCAAATCGTCCGCGAATTGTGGAAAGTTCGGATTATGGAAATGGCAAAGAAGATTATTGTATAAAATACAATTTGTTTCTTGTGGTGTGTTCCGATCAAATTCCCGACCGTCAGCGTAGATAACTTTCTTCGGATATGCTCCAGCATATTGTGTTTTAGATTTTACAAAGTCCAGTGAGTTTCCATGCAGCATTTGTTCCACAACGTACATTACATCGGGTAATTTAAAAACGTTTTTATACAAAATTTCGTAGCATATGCCTTGACAAAATGCCGCAGCTTAATTTTCAGGAATTCGGCAAGGGAATTATGTTTCGCCTGCTTTTCGGAATGTATGGTAGTGGTTGTTTGAACAGGCTCCTCTACTTTATAACTTATTTGACCTGTTTTTAAAGTCTTTCCATCCAATGTCACTGTGTATTGTGGATATGGTTGCCTGGTTTCCGTTACTTGGCGGCTACTCCGACGGATATCAAATGCAAAGTTATGCGCAATCTTAGGCGGGACCGAAACCCGACCGACTTCAACAATTGCTCAATTAGCACTCCTCGATTACTACAGTATCAAAATGTTACAGCTTTAGTTCACCTTTTATTGTCTTTATTAGTTCTTCTGTATAAGGTGTCAAATCTATTTGTTTAGAGATATCGTTCAGGGCATTCTCGTATTGTTTTAGATCAATTCTATGATAAATTCTTATAAAATCTTTGATTAGTCTGACAGGGTCTTTCTTAATTAGAACTATTCCGGAATTGGAGTCGTTTTTTTCTATTGCCATTTCTGATGTTGTTGATGAAATTGCAGTAAGAATAAGGATTAGGAATATCCATACTCCAAACTTTGAGGATGATGTCCGAAATTTAGGAGAGGAGTTTTCCTTGAGTGATTTCTAGGATCATTCTCGTCCTAAGTTGGGGAATTTGACTTTGATAAAAGTTTAAGTTATTATTCCTTGAGATTAATTCGGCTATTATACAGGTTAAAACTCCGCAATCAAATTGATTTTCTTGTTCGGGTGTTTCTAAAACATTCTCTTCAATAAATATAGATGTATCAAAAGGTAAGTTGCGTTTAGCAAGAGATTCTTCTTTAAGATATTCTTCTAGAGAGTTTAAAGGTGGGTATTTGTAATACCAAGAGAGTCATAATATTTAATACTGTTTTCTTTGAGATCTATGACAGTTAAATACCAATGGTTACCATTAACGTGGATTGGTAATAATAGTAGATCGTAAGAAAATATATCAGTTTTTCTTGTCCATCTAGAAATTGAACTGTAACCTTGCTGTAGGTATCTAAAGATAAAGAAGGTATTGAAACAAAATGTTTTTGGTAAGTCAGCGTTATTTCGGCTTCGCCCAGAAACCAAATTTAACTAGAAATTAATGATTTGGTCCTTGAGCCAGTTTCCTTGTCTTAGAGTACATATGTCTTTTCTTGTAATATTAAGACTGAATTTTGAGATAAGGATATCAGTTGGTTGTCCATTGTTTAGGATTTCTTCTACCTTGTCTATTTGTTCGTTTGTAAGATCGTTCAATGTATCGTACGTAGTTTCATCTTCAATTTCGTTTTCTGTGGGCTTGTATTGTTCGTTATAATGTTTCTTGAGACGCTTAATTCTTGAGGGATGAATTTTTGCTCCGCGTTTATTATTTTTGAAAGAAATTATGTCGTCATTATCGTTTTTCGTAATTGTCACCTTTCTGTATTTCGGTTCTTCTTTATGTCTTTCGTTCGCGTAATTTTTAATGAAAACGTTGTCATGGGAAGTTTCTTGTGGTTGCTCTCTGTTTTTATTATGGTATTTTATCCACTTTCATTTTTTGTTCTTAAGTACTTCATGAATTTTGTTTTTGAAGAAGAATTTCGATAGGTTTGTATTCAGTACTTGAGTGAATAGAATTGTTGTAACATTCTGTAGCTTTCAAAATCTTATCTGTTATGGAGAGATTCGAGCTTGTTATGGTCAAGATTCTAATTTGTTCTAGGAGAGTGTTGTGACATCGATTCATGTCAGAATTTCCTGCATGAAATTTTGGTGAAGTAAAATGAATTTCAATATCTTCTTCACGTAGGAAGTCTTTGATATTGACTGTATTAAATTCGTTGTCTGCAACGATTTTGTTGGGTTTACCTCGAATAGCATTTCGTTCTTTAATCAAATCTATAAACGTTATAGTGTTCTTGTCCATTGTCTCTTTGGTATATCAATGTTTCGAGAAGCTGTGGATGGCTGTAAAGTATTGTCTTTTGCCTATGGAAATTATGTCGATTTGGACTATTTGGTTAATGTCTGTTGGCGTCTCCGTTAGCTGAAATTCAGGTTTCACATGTTTTCTATCGTATTTTGCTAGGTTACAGACGTCAAAGTTATTCATGTATTTACACTGAGAAAAGAGATTATTTATAATAAGAAAAATTTATTTATAGTTAATAAATGATATAGTTGATAATGGCAAAATAAATATTTAGTTACTATTAAAAAGCCACATATTTGATGATAAAGTTTGCATCAAACTTGTGTTTGTTAATAATAAATATATTATTTTATTGCAGGAAATGAAAACTACACTAATTCAATATTGTTGAGAAATATATAAAAGAAGTACTTATTTAAAGGAGAATTATGTAAGTTTGAAGTAATATAACATATCTTTGAAAAGAATAATCAAGAGAATCATCCAAAAACAGACACCATTTGGATGAATTGTATAAAGTAATTGGAAAAATAAGTAGACATTCTTTGTAAAAATATATTCTCTTGAATAAAATGCCGGAGGTTTCAACGTTTATAAGCATGCAGAAGCTGCAATGGGCTAGCCAAGTGAATCGTATGGCAAACAACGGATACCTAACAAGTTATTTGTGGGGAGAACCGAAGTGCGAACACCAGTGGCGAAGCCGAGGAAGCACTGGGCCGACTCTATCGACGAGGGCACTGCATCGCTGCTTGGATTGCAAAACTGTAGGACGCGGTCAATGGACCGAGAAAGTTGGAGTCGCTGCTTGCTGGAAGCGAAGGCCCGAGAGGGGCTTTAGTGCTATGAAGAAGAAGCATATAACTTTTCAGTTGGTTAGAAAAATACAAATGGAATGAGTGAATCTGATTTTGTTCGAATTTTATAAACTCCCCATTGTATTAAGTAACAAAAATTTTCGCACTCTAACGGATAAACTAAATTGAAGACTAAATATATTTTGAAAAGAACATCAATAGCTTTTAAAAGCGATGGCAATTCATGTGTAATGGATTCAAATCTAACATATGATTTAGTAATATTTGTTAAATCATCACCTACTGCAATTACTATCGGCTGTAAGTGTAAACCTTTTTTCAACAACGTAGCTTTCTTAGAACGTATTCGATTTTCTATGTCACCGGCAACCTGTAAAAAATCATAATATTTTTCTAATGTTATACAATATTTATGGAGATAGATGTTCTAATCTTTGAGAATAACCAATGATATAACAAAAATAAGCAATATTACATTAATATATAAAAAAAACAAAGTACATTATGACATACCTTCACATGCAAAATAAAGCCTTCTCGTGACTCAGCAATGCTGGGTTTCCAAAAGCCTGAACGTTCGTTACTTGTCAATTTTGGGATTTTTGTCTGCCTTGTTTTGTTGGATTTTGGTGCCATCAACTTTGAAATTAAGTGAAATTGTATAGCTGTTTTACTGTCTACAATAAAAAATATAAAATTGAGCTCATTGAATGGAGTTATTGGTTTAGTAAAAATTTGAACTTTGTACCTGGTTGAAACTGGGTGTCTTTATTGTTTAATAGATCGACGTATACTGAATCTTGATCCGTAACTTTTTTCCATATAATTTTAATAAGTTTGGGAAAAACGTATCCCATTCTAAAATAAATGCACTGCTAGCATCATGGTACTTTTTATCAAAGTCCTTTTCGATCTTAAAAAACAAGCACTTATGAGTTCAAATTGAAATTAAAGAATATTATATAGCAATAAACTTGAATTAGACATACCAGTTCAAAGTTTTTTGATTCCTTCAAAATCGGCCAATTATTTAAAATATCTTCAATATTTGCGTACTTCTTATCATCTAAATCTATTTCTCGCAAAACATAAGATAAGTTCCAGTGATTTGATACTTCGGTAGATTCCCGGTTATGCACAAGCCAAACTTTACTTTTTTCTGCGGAAGCTATTTCTGAAAAATAATATTGTTAATTTTTGCATTCATTGAACATTGAATTTTATTTTTTTTAATGAAAACAGTTTATAACTTATGAAGATTTTAAATATACTTGAATTGTGAAAAGAAATCATAAAACCCTTCTACCCCGTAATTTTTATCTTCTGAATACGTTGTCACTTCTCTTCCAAGATGAGATGCACTACGAATAATTGTTCGCATATTACGAAGCTTGTCTGGTAATTTCCCTTTCGAAAGTTCCGATTTATTAAATCGTGAGTGCTTTTTCCTAACAGGTGGAATAAAATATGTTTCTCCACATTCCAAGTTCAAACAACAATACAATTTGCTTGGCAACTATGTGAAGATCATCATTGGTGACATGGCTACAAGAAACTAACCATTAACCAGCGGGTCGACAGTAAAATAAATTAGTAATATGAATAACAATCAATCACTTACTGTGGAATGCGCAAAAGTTCGCAAACAATAATATCAACTATCATCGATTGATATTGCGTAGTAAGTTTCTTGTAGAACTTTGCGATCTTTAAAAGGGCTTTGCCTATAGGATGATCTTCTAATATTGACTCAACCGAAAACTTAAACGTAGATGATTCAATATTTCGTTTTTTAGTTGGTTGTTCAGCCGTATTTTGCTGCACAATTTTTGGATCATCCATACATTGTATTGAAATCTCTGCGTTATTCCCTGATGGTCCTGGGTGCGTATTGATAAGTTCTTCAATCAATTGAAGCGGTAAAGAGTTTACCAATCCGCCAATATCAGTTACTGGTACATCTTCAACAACCTCCTTATTAGCTTGTACCTAAATTAACAGATAAAAAATCAAATCACTAAACAGGGTCATGTAAATCGTTAAAATAAAATTGATTTAAAGCTAACAGATGATATTTATATTTAACATATCATGTTTACAGTTAATATCATATGTTAACTATTAAAAAATTTTATTCGTCTTTCATATATCTCTTTATCTGATCTTTCTCTCATGAAAAATGGAAGTTACACTTGTTAAAGTTTACATAGAGAATAAATGAATGTGAAAATGATATAATTTAAAACAATATCAAATGAAGATATGAATAATGAAACTGTCACATACGTATTATCGATATTTCTTTTCCAGCTTCAAGCGTGTGCCGACACTCGTTACAGCGATCTTCCTGTCATCTGGATGAGCAACAAGCTCTTCCAGAGTTTCGAAATCGTGAATTTTATTTTCTGAAGATACGCGCCAAGTTAATTATGCATATGAAAGTGCATATTATGCAAAAGAAAATAAAAATTAAGACTAGAAGAGGATAATTTTCATGAAGCACCACATGCATGCCAAACAATAACATAACTAAAACGAAAGGATTGCAAGATGCAATTTAAACGAGAATGCAGTAAAGTGATCAGCTTTAAAGTACCAATTATAGAAATACAATAACTCGTAATTTTATATTATGTTAATCTACATACCTTGTAAAATTGATTGTAGATCGGTGAGTTCACTTTTTATCAAAAACTTCTCCATTGCACTTTGCACTTAACAAAAACACTTCAATTTAGTTCAACTTCCACACACGAAATGAGTTAAACTGTGGCCTAACAAGTAGCGACGCATCGCTCGGGTTTGGATTAATTGGTCTGTAGAAAACTGGTTTGTTAGCTATAAATAAACGGATGTTTGAGTGAATGCTACTACAAACATACATCACATTAGCTGAATGTTTATCGTTCCATCACAAAACTGCGTTTTATGGTATGGTTATTCTAAAAACCCGGTTTGTTTACATAAAGATTATCCAAATACTATGTTAGCAGATTTTGTTTTCCTTACATGTATCAATACACGTATCACTCGGTTTCTATTGCGAAGTACAGTTTGCTCGTAAGAACAATGCTAAAAATTTATTTGTAAGTATAGCACGTTAACTATTAATAAATTCATATTTAAAAGAATATGTTCGTTTTCTAAATATGACTCTTCGATGATTTTGCTAGCAAATAATTTTATTTTGCTTAATAATAGAAATTATTATATGTTCTAATTCGTTTACTTCAACGAAAGTAAATTAAATCTCAGTATTATATACTATAAAATTTTTTCTGAAGTATATGATTTGTTTATGGAGATTAAACCTTCCAAATAAATAGCTTCTTTATTACAAGCACTCAGTATATAGAATTTCAATATGCAATGTGATAATATTTACTAAATTTGTTAATAAATACTTAATATTTGGGGAAATAATACAAATAAATATATATATATTGCACAGACAAACTCTTTTCTCAGTGTAGTAATAAGTCGTATCAGTCCTTGGTAATAATATTTATTTTTTAATTCTTCATAATTTTCGATGATTCCGCGATGGTTGCTTTTTTCATGGACATTCTTAATTTTGGTAAAACAGTCTTCTTCAGTCAAGAGGTCAATTACATGGTCGGTACATTTAATGAATTTTAATTCTCGGTTATTTGAATACAGTTTAATGATGACTAATTGGACTTTGTTCCAATCGTGATCATTGAGGACACTGTAGATGCCGATTGTACCTTTACCTGGTATATATCTTCTAAGAATGTCAACCAACGCAAATATCGTTTAAGTCAATGAAAATTTTTCGTCTATTTTTAATTTGTTCTAATTCCTTTTTCTTTTTATCCGTAATAATAGCTTGTGGTCTATATATGTTAACGATACCGTTTTTAATTGGAATGAAATCATTAAGTTCTTCTTTACCTGAGTCAGAGCATATATACTAACAAGCAACTGCACCAGCTGTTTTTCCGATTAGAAAGGGACGTAAAATAACATAAGAGAAATGATTTTGCATTTCTTTCTTTCCTTTCTAACAATTTGAGAGGAAAATAAATTTTACTCAATACATCCACAAATCAATCTCTAATTTTACGCAATACATACACAAATCGGTTTTTACGTTAACTACCGTTAGATGCGAAATTTGTTCTATGTGAAATTGCTTGTTAGTAGATATGCTCTGCCTGAGTGTATAGTTGCGATGTTGCTTTCGATGTCCATTTCCTCGTTGATGTTTATTTCATTTTTGTCTGCGTTTATTCTGCTTAAGAAATCGGCTACATTATTTTCCTTGCCTTTGACGTACTCGATATTTAAATTATATTCGTTGAGCTTAATTTTCCATCTTTGCAGTTTACTATTTGGCTCTTTCAGGTTGTTCAACCAGACCAATGGTCTGTGGGCAGTTTTTATATCAAACTTGACTCCGTAAAGATATAGCCGAAAGTATTGACATGCCCAAACGATTGCTAATAGTTCCTTTTCTATTATAGAGTAATTCCGCTCATGTTCGTTGAGTGTTCTACTTGCATAGGAAACAGGATGTCCTTGTTGTGATAAGACAGCACCTATAGCTGTGTCTGATGCATCCGTTGTAAGAGTGAATTTCTGCGAAAAGTTTGGATAATGTAGTATTGGATGGTTAATCAAAAGACTTTTTAGTTTTTCGAAAGCCGCGATATATTTTTGGATCATCAACATTGATTTTATTACTTTTCTTTAACGAATCAGTAAGAGGAGATGCAATCTTCGCATAGTTATTTATAAACTTCCTATTGTATCCGGTTATACCTAAAAATGATTTAATTCTTTTTGTTGTATTTGCAATTTTGAAATTTTGGATTACTTTAACTTTATCTGCATTTGGTTTTATTCCTTCAGGTGTAAGTATATGTCCGAGATAACCTGTTTCTTTCGTAAATAATTTGCATTTGTCGATTTGTATCTTTAGTGCGTGTTTCTTTAGCGTTTGTAGTATTTTCCTAGTATTGTCTTCCATTTCTTGGAGTGATGTCGCAAATATCAAAATGTCGTCTAGGTACACTACGCAAATTCTGTTTATATAAGGTTGTAACACTTCATTCATCATTCTCTGAAACGTAGCAGGGGCGTTCTTCAATCCAAAAGGCATCCGAATGAATTCGTAATGTCCTTGTGGGGTTGAGAAGGCAGTTTTATGTCGGTCATTTTCGTTGACTTTAATTTGATGGAATCCCTTAGCTAGGTCAAGAGTTGTGAAATATTGAGCTCTTCCTAATTTATCAAATATTGAGTCTATATTGGGTATCGGGAATTTATCTTCGATTGTTTCTTCATTTAATTTACGATAATCAATTACAATACGCCATTTAGTTTTTCCAGAATTGTCCGTTTTCTTCGGTACAATCCAGATAGGTGCATTGTAAGGCGATGATGAAGGACGAATTATTCCTTGTTTCAGTATGTCCGCTATTTGGGTTTTAACTTCTTCATCATGTACTTGAGGGAATCTATACGTTTTGGTGTACAAAGTTTTGCTACTTTTCGTAACAATCTCATGCTTTGTCTTAGTGGTGCAAGTTAAGTTGTCACCTTCTTTATAGAATGAATCCTCAAATTCCTTAAGGATACTTCTCAAAGCTTTTGACTCCTCGTAATTTAATCCTTCAAATGATTTATTTAGTGAATTGCTTTTTGGTGCTATTTCACATTGCACATTTATTCCGCAGGTGCTGTTCAATTTTTCGATACGTAATTTATAAATATTCATGCATGTAAATACAATTTAATTCATTGTTTTTATTTTTCTATAGGTAATTTATAAATATTCATGCATGTAAATACAATTTAATTAATTTTTTTTATTTTTCTATACGTAATTTATAAATATTCATGCATGAAAATACAATTTAATTCATTGTTTTTATTTTTCCATACGTAATTTATGAATATTCATGCATGTACATACAATTTAATTAATATAAAAATTGGTACTCACCAACATACACTCCGGGCGCCCGCTGGTGATGTGTTGAGATGCTAATAAAACATGCTGAAATGTCAACTAATTGTGTCTACTCATTACGACTATAACCGTTTGGGAGCCGCTACAATATCCATTCGGAAACAATCAATTGATGAGCCTTCTAGTCCGCTCCACTGTTGATAGTATCACTTAACATCAATCCAGCACTACACCAACAAATTGGTAATGAAATTTTGAATGAGATAGTTTTGATAATGTTTCAGTTTGACATAGCGATTTCTATAAACTGTTTCCAAAAGAGCCGGGGTCGCAAAAATTTTATTTGTTATTGCAATTGATGTGTCCAAAACGTTTAATTGGATGTAGGGGGGTTTATTTTTTTCATACTCGTGCAAGCAAAAAACTATAGGTGACTGATCACTACTCCAAATAACTCAGTTAAGATGCTGCCATACCAGTTGGAAGATCAAAAAAAAGTTTAATCGCTAGTTTAGGACGCGTACAAGAACTTCGGATATGGAATATGAATTTAACGGCAGCACAACACTGTCACTTCTTACTTAAACAAAAACTCACTCCACGACATCGCATGTGCAATGCAACTCACATGCAAGCATATCCAATTTGATAAGGAACCACTCCAATTTGATAAGGAACCACTCTAATTAATGATTTTCTTTTTCAAAAGAGAAATCGCTGTATCATTTGAGCTAGCATTGTCAACAGTAATGCTGAAAATATGGTTCAATTCCCAGTCCCTCAAACACTATTCAATGGCTTTAGCAACAGATTCACCTCTATGGCTTGTCACAGGACCTAAATTGATAATTTTTTTACGTAATTTCGAGAAATCATCTATGAAGTGTACAGTAATACACATGAAATCAATTCTTTGCAAAGATATACATGTATCAGTAGTTATATCAACTCTGTGTGCATTGTTTTTCATGAAAGATTTTAATTTCAATCTTTCATCCATGGATAAATGAAAACAATCTCTAGGAATGGTCCGCCGAAAAGCAATTTGGAACCTAGGGCAAACATCTTCCATGGATTTCCTAAAATCATCGCCCTCAATAAACATAAAAGGAAGTTCGTCAAAAATACGAGCAAGCGAAGATCGTATTAGATCTTGATAAAAGTTCCATGTACTGACTTTAGATGGACTCCAAACGTTGACCTCACTTCCCACCTTCACATTCGGTTGCAATTTCAACAATGTGTCCTGTTTCCATTAAGTGTGGAATTTTTTAAACAAGCATTCATGTGATTCTTAAGGAGAGACATGCCAGTTTTCTTTGAATGACTACAAAAAACACAAGTACAATAATTACACCTAGCTTTCACAAGTATACCTTCTTCATCTTTGATTTGTTCAAAATCATCCCATACTAGACATCTTAATCTTCTAGTCTTCTAAGACTCATTCGATGTGCCGTTCTTTTCAAGTTGAGAACTTTGAGGTTAAGAAGATATTAAAGCCAAATCATTGCTTCCAATCATATTTTATTCATCATTATCCATCGGTGAAGCTGAACAAAAGATTCCAAATGCCTTCCGCTAACAGCACTGAATATTAAGGGCATGATGAAGTAAAAAACTGAATAACAGACACCTAATTCCATAATCTTAGTGTCAGTCGATATATGTTATTGATAAGGAAATGAAAATTTTGTGGTCGTGATACAAAAACGAGAGACTAAAGGGTGTAACTCCAATTCCATGACACAAACCGAAAACCATCCACCAAAAAAATCAAAAGGGAAAATTGTTTTCCATTAAATTACAAATAAACAAATGCTCTAGTTACACAAAAGCTGCACTTACGATTTCAGGATAACTTTTTCTTGGCAAGACAACTAATGCTCGGAGACAACGAACACACACGGGCAAAGATATCGAGAGACTAAATTGACGCGAAATGCTTGTGCAAAACTGAAGCATTTATGACAAACTTTAGTTTGTTTACATAAGCTGAAAATAAAATTTCCTTATCCTTGCGTTTAATTCTGCCCTATTGCAACTCTAACTCGTACTTACGTCGTAGCTAGTTGGAGTTGTTTATATTATGTTTTATGCCATTCTCTCCGTTCACAGAAACGTTTATCACTTTGCACAGAACTCCTAAAAGTTAGTTTTGCTAATGTAAACAATAAAGCTCATCAATATAGTCCATTTATGAGGAATTGGTTTATTTAACAGAATAGGGAATAGCGTGAAAGGTAGAACCGTGGACAATTGCATATTCCTCTTGTCAATATGCATTGTTGTATATTTTCGGTCGGTTCGGTTTCGGCGCGGTTTTCAACTCTGAAAACCGACCCGAACCGAAATGTATTTCGGTTTCTTATTTACTAAATCGATCTTAAAACCGAAACCGACAAAACCGAATCGAAATTACCAAATCGGTCGGTTCGGTTCGGAGTCCCATAAGCTCTGGTCAGCCTCACTTGTGTGTAATGTGGCGGTGGCTCGTTTGGTTCCTTAATCGGTTTAGGCTGGTACTCCTCTGACACGCTTGAATAACTTATCAAAGACTTGGCCGATCAAATGTTTGCTTTTCTCACTCAATTCTTTATTCAGCTCATCATCGTTGTCAGAATTTTTGAAGTCCGTGATCGCAGGGTCGGCATGAAGACATAATAGGAATTTGGTAGCTGTAGGGAGAATTTTTGTCTCATATTTTACGTAACCTAATTTAAATTACAAACCTATCTAAGCGGCTCTTGGCCGCAGCGAGTGTTGGCGAGCCCGGAGCTCACTAACGCCATTCTTTCTAAGTTGAAATGGGAAAGAAAAATATATACTATTGCACAAAGGATATGCAACTTCCTACCACAGTAGTAGAAGTCTACTGTAGCGACTTTTGCTTTCCATACTTACGCGCTGCAAGACACAGCGTAACGCAAACCAGAAAAACTTCCTTGCGTCGTTGGTATACTGGTAGAATTAATTCTTATTTTTCACAAACTAATAAAATTCTATAGTTTTATTGCTTACTCTTAGTACTTACAATATTTCTTACCCTTTCTACTCATCACAATATTGATTAGCCATTAATGACTGTGTTCATCATCACCCTCAACTTCATCGTCATCAATCCAATTCATTCTGCATACTTACCAGTAATTTCATAGTTGCGAGTAATTTGATATTCACATACTGTATTTTTCAAACTGAGAATTTTCCCGCAAGCAACCAGACGCATCGTCAGCAAAATGCACTAAGTCAAGTTCATGCTTACTATTACTTGTACTCGTGCACATCTTTTCTCGGATTGCTTTTTGGCTATGCGACACCTTGACTGCCAAATAGTCAAGGTGAATATGCATTTTGCTGACGACGTGGGAATTTTGTTTGGTGCTTATGTTTACTAGCAAGTAAGTAAAATTCTTTTCCTATATAAAGAATTGAAATGGAAATAAATTAGTTAGTCATTTAACTCTATTCGTCGCTGTTTTAATTAACGGAAAGCTCTACGAATTTATCTCGGTAACAAGTGCTGAAATTAAATAAAGTAAAGGACTCCTAGGTAATATCGCGGTAACAAGTGCCGTTTAATATTAACGAATTCTCCTGGTATTAAAAACAAACGATAACGCGGTTTTCAAGTGCCGTCGTTGTCTGGGATTGCACTATTCAACGCAATATCCCGGTTCAAGTGCTGTGGATATTGAAGAAGACTGACCCGTTCTGGCAAAGGAGCCAGATCGTAAACAGACTGTATGAGCCATCGCGTATGATTTCTTCACACTTCACACTTCAATTTGGCGAATTGTGCTCATCGGATCCGCAAATATCGCAGAAGTACAATCTCTCATATGGGATATTGCTACTTTTAGCTAGATTGTTTGCTGTGTTTGGCATTTTGTTACGGTTCTAGAAAGTTTGTTATGGCTAAAACAGAAGGGCACCAGTATTACCTCACCCCGAACACTATCGTAGCATCCGCGTGACTCGGTATAGTCAGAAAGCTAAGCCGCACCCGACTAGGGTTTGTTTGCCACTCCAAATTGTATTCATAATAGTAGTTTAAATACGATTATTTGTAGTTTTTAGCAAACATAATTGTCATCGAGCGAAGGTCAGAATCAACGCATGTTTGAAATTGGAATGTTCCCCAGAAATATCTCGGAAAAATCAAAACCTAACAATGATATTAGTCGCCCAGTGCATGACTCATTCCGACATACAGGTCACGGAAGCCCGTTTGGTCCTTCATGGGGTAGTCCCACATTCATTGACCCTGCTTATTGGGATGCGAATATTGAAGTGAAAGGAAATACATTGGACAATAAGGCTCTAGATAGACGAAGAAAGTGCGCTTCGTATCAAGTGAAGGAAAAGAAAAGTGATGCTGTGAAACAAGACGCACTGCCCGCAGTCATAAGCACGGCGGAGGCATTACAAATCAAAGGCTTGACCGATAGTGAACCAGCACCCTCTCAATCACCAGCCAAACCATCAACGGCCGCCCCTCAACCTCAACAACAAATAACCACTGCATCCGTATTAACGACAGCCACAACAACAACATCGCCACGTACTTGAACCTTAAATCAAAGAAGTAGATATAAGCTAGAATCGGAAGACAGTGGAGACGAATCAAAACCCATCAATCAATTAGTCTTACAAACACAAACACAACAGCACCAACAACCCACATTAGTACAACAAACACAAAAGCGTCCTGCGCAACGTAGTATTACACCGCACACGGCGCCGACGGTGAAACGTATAAAAAAAATAATGATCCTTTGGAAGGGACGGACGCAACAACGACAACACAAATTACAGTCCAAGCGGCAACGGACTCGAAATCGGCCACAGGTGAACCCGAATACATTGATCTGCCCATCGATTTGCCAGCAAAATCGGAACCGGACTATGCGGAAGAGGCAGCGGAGGTGGAAGGGGCCGAACAAGAAGCTACATAGGTTGAAGTTGATTCGTACGGGAATATGAAATATGATGAGAGCTATTTTCCGGAAAACGATGGTGCTGGCGGGGCGGACGGAGGAGCGACAACGTCGTCGGTGGCAGTAAAACAATCGGCATCATTCTCGGATTCATGTGTTAGGGATACAGGCGAACCACAACAACAAACATCGGAAGCTCAAGGGGATGAAACACTACTACTACAGCCAGGGGTTTGGTTAAAGAACGTTACATATTCTATATTACGAAACGAAAGAGGTCATGAAAATCTTATGTGTGGTGAAATGACTCTTCGCAAAGAAGCTGCATATAAAACATCAATCAATTGGATTTGCTGCCGGTCAGGATGCGACGCACGTTGTATCACTCGTTCGGATGATTCTATCAAGTTTAACAAAACACCGCATAACCACGAGGACAATAATTAAAAGCACTTTATTTTGAATATTTCAATTTATTAGTCTCAATATAGTCAAAACATGAAAAACCAGGTGAATTTCAAAACATGCGGTAATATTGGACAAAGCAAGTTAAATGGTTACAGATATATTGTTGCCATTTTAAATATTATATACAACTTACGACGAGATTTTATTTCAAGAATGAAAAGTTTTAAATTTAGAAAGTAAACAAGCACCACTGACAGGCCAATCTGTCAGTGAATTATGTTCAGCTAATTTAGCCGCACTTGGAGTGCTCACCACCAGAGGGGAGCGGAAACCAAGTGGCGGCAGAAAGAAATTACCACGCTGAAGAGGTGGATGACCGAAATGCGGAACATTAGCCGTTAGGAGGAGGCTATAAAAGCGCGAAGAATGACGCGCCTCCTCTTTTTCCTTTCTTATCGTGTGCGGCAAACCAGAAGTTGAGAAGTAGCAACAAGTTCGGAGGAAATTTGAAGTGCGGAGGAAATTCGAAGTGCAAAGGAAATCATAAGTACGAGACAGCGAGAATCAGCAGTTGCGGAAGAAAGGAAGATTAAAATCGAAGCGACAAGCAACGCCCAGACGTTGGAGGAATAATCATAAAGTGCACCAACGGATACAACCATCGAAGGGGCCCCTTGTAGGTACTCAGTAGAAGTAAGTTCTTTTTAGTTTTACCGTGAATCAGATGTTTAATTATATAGAGTTTACAAATTGTATTACATGTTTTGGAAACTTTACCCAGTCGTATTTCATTGAAGAAAAAAATTTACGCTTTTAGAGGAAATTTACGCTTTTAGAGCAAGAAAGGTAAAGACTTTTTTTTCAGATTGCAGTTTGTGACGGGTGGCAAGTCGTTGTAAAAGTGCAATATAACAGAGTGAAATTAGTGATATCTAAAAGTAAAGTGTTCGGGGTTGGTGTAGTGGTCCCGGCGAGGGTTAGTGTTAGGAAGGAGTATAGGGGTACGGTTGTGCAGGTGTAGGGTTTGAGTGATAGTCCGTGTGTGCTCGATAGTTAGGGTTCGGCCGAATCGCGACGGTGATTATTCCGGCAAGCCGCATTCTCGCTTGGCGGCTTATTGGGGGCCTTGAGAGACAAGCGAGTGGCGCCCCACGCCCGTCTCCGGACGAGCTAAACCGGGACCATAAGCCCCGCCGGAGCACCCCAATTTCCCTGAGGGCCATAGTGGCTCTCGTGGAATAAAAAGCGGGTGTAACAAGTTCTTATATTTGGGCTTTGATTAATGTGGCCGTCTCAGAATTAATAATTGTTTATGCGTTTGACGAATTGAAATTCTGCTAACATACGAAACTGGATACAAAGAAGTAAAGGTAAATACGTGGTCAATGTAAGATTTATCAATAGGAGAGTGAATGGAATATATGGTCCATAACAACACCATCGAAGCTTCAATTTTCACCAAACGCTACCCGCGTGTGATGTTTCCCCGAGCAAACCCGCTAGACTTCCTGAAAACAAAATTATATGTTCCAAACAAATTGATTAAACACACTACATTCTTTATTCGAAAGCTATATACTTGGGATTCGTGAAATCACAAAAAAGAAGCAATTTTCCACATAATTTACAAAAAGCAAAGAGATACGAAAAGTTTATCAGCGGAAATTCTTACAATTTCGACTAACCTCTGTCACCTAACGTAACTAATAAGGAGACCTCCTTGTAGAACTCCCGTTGTCGACGGCACGGTGAAAAAGACCCTGCGTTCATTCCATACACTCTTCCCGGGTCGCACTCGTGCATTGGCCAATTGATGTTATTTTTTCTTCCGGGAAAACTTGCCTTACTCCGGTGGTATTTGAAGCAGAAAACAACTTCTAATACGCTTTTCCTTTTTTCAATGCCTTTTTGAAACTCCGCAGTTTTTATAGAAAAATACTTTTTTGCCTTTGTCTCTTCTTCTCGTTCGGATACCAAAAAAGAGCTTTTCCTTTGTCCCTCACCCTTTTATTACTTCGTTCCTAACGTAGCACCGCTAATCCCGGAGTGAACCTTATAGTTCTCCTTTTCTTGCAAAAATTTTAACTCAGCTTGTACGATTGGGCAATTCCATCGCAATTTTCAGCACACTCCAACTGATGTTTCTGAAATTCGGAGTCTTAGATATTTTTCGGAATTGTCACTGTGACGGACATTTGACGTGTTATAGTCGTGATGCTATTGTTTACAATAGTTTATACAATTTTGAGAGGATGCTGGAGTTTTCGAGGATTTTCAGTGGCCGGACTTCACGGGGCGACGGGATTATCAGACAAGTAGTGCTTTTACATTTTATCCTTCGAGAAGACATTTTGTGTGCTTTTTTTCTTCTCTTCTAGGTATCTTAAGTCACTGTTTGAGGCAAGAGTTGGTACTCGGCTGGCTATTCGCTGCCATAAGAAATTGTCTAAGGACACACGAGCAACTAATTAGAAGTGGAGCACAACCTTGAGTAATTTACTATGTAGAAATTGGTATGATTACGAATATGAAGTATTATGTGATAGATTTAAGATGTTTGCGAATGTGTTTATTGTTTTGGAAATCATTATTACCACCGGTTCTTCCACCACCAATATGTTGGTTTGGTCCGCCTCCGCCGCTGCCTCATTTAAACGAATAGTAAACGGCATGAATCCTTGTTCCATATTTTCAGGGTCTATGTTATCACCATCGCCGCCACCTCCAGAGTTACGATTCATGTTGCCACCCGGATTATTATGTTTGCTTGCATGATCAAAGTTCTTTCCTGTTGCCTGCAACAAATTCCTTCACCTTGTCGGTTCATCCGAAGATTTCTTCCTCAGCATCCCTTTGACTCGTTCTTTCCATGGTTGTTGACTACAGATGATGTCGTTGTGGAGCAACCGTGCACATACGGAAGTGGTATCGTGAACTTTGTCGAACCTAATAATCGAAGTTGAGCTTAATTAATTTAACTTAAGAAAATAAAAGTCTACTCTACTGTAGCCATTAACATTAGGATTTATTCTGATTTCTAACTTTAGTAGGAATATGTACAATACATGGTAAAGTTTCCTATCCCAGTTTGGCTCGAGCATGCATTTTTCGTACCACGTTACCCGGTGGTGGTGTTTAAGTTGGCTTACTTAAGCTGTTCTCAAATTCCCCGTAACTCTGCATCAACATTTGCATCAGCGCATTTTCTGGATCCTTTGATTTTGGTGTTTCTGCTTCTCCCTTAAGCTTCGGCATGGTCAACTCATTAATTTTCAAATGTAAGCTTCGTGGTGTTTTTTTGGTTCGGCTTTTCTTTTTTGTTTCAACCAGTTCCCACGTTACATTTCATCATTGTGCATTTTAAAAAAATATTGAAAAGTTTTCACTTTCAAAATTTTCATTCTCACTTCTTCGTGTTATAGCTCGAGGCCGATAATTTGAATGTTCCCAGAAAGTGAAAACGCACTATCTTTTAAATTAAGTTAAAAGAGTTTATTTACTAAGAATGCACAGTAATTAACCTCACTATTTTACAAATCATACTGTTAAATCAAAACAACCTGTTTGTATTGATGATCATGTATGAATGATGATTTAGTAAGATTGTATAAAAGTATTTATAATTCAATTATACTAACATACGCATTCCTGAACTGCATTGAACATTTCCATTGAAATCTGCATATAAGCCAAAATATTGCACGCGCCAGGTAATGTATGTGGGAAATGCATATGCAAGTGTTAATTGATTTATTCACCCAAATGCAACGATTTAGGTGATTGAACCAATTTTTGCAATTATGCAGATCACGTGCCCGTTTGTTGGGTTGAACGACAGTTCGAGAATGCTTACAATGAATTTAAATGAATTTCATAATGACCATGAAATTCTTATGATTAAATTACAATGACCTTAAGAAATAATGAAATTATTGTTACATGTGCATGAATTTAGGAATTATATGATTGAAAAGAAATTTAATGAAATGAATTTCTTATAATGATTTAACATCCTCCGCCACCTTGAATTCTCGAGGAAGAACTTCAATTACGGATGATTTGCATTTTCGGCGAAGGTTCTTGATCAGGCAGTATCCACCGATAATGAATAGGATAGTTAAGGTACTATAGTTTAGAACGTAGTTGTGGGTGTCGTGCGAGGATAGGCGTTCGGGAAGACTGGCCGTTGATTCGTGCTTGAGTTGCAGTCGAACTTTATCCCATTGTAGGGATTTGGCTGGCCATGTTGAATTTAAAAGAAAGGTTGGCCAGTCAGTTATGTTTGCAGTATAGTTCGTAAAATCGATGAGAGGGACAAACGAGAAATTCGTGCTGTCTACAAACTGCGTATGTCCAGTAATGATCATTGATTGTTGATTGATCATGCAGTTTGGTAGTAGCTTAAGAATCCCACTTCCGTTTAGTCTTTCTGTTGATATCTCTTGTTGACATACGATATCCAATGCCACAGGCTTTCGGACTGAATATATCCAGCTATTTATGGTTTCTAACTGGATCCAATAATTATCGACGGGAGCAGTAAGTCTCTCGATGGCACACTTTGATGACAATTCGTTTGCGTGAATTAATAGAGACATTTCGCATCTGCTGATGTCCGATTGTAATGTATATACGGGATGGCGTTGGACACAGATGAGTGAGTCGGTTTCGAAATGTTGGCAATTGGCCTTTTCGGAGTCAGATAGAGTTATCACGCTTTAGTGTAACGGCTAAGTAGCTTGATGAAGGTCTGATTTGAACGACAGCTGTATCAGTGATTGTCGGGATGGGGTAGAGCTTCAGTAGTTGATAATGCATTGAGGTAATTAACGGAATTCTTATCACGATGATTATATTCCGTCGTGTGGTCCTAGTTTGTATTCTTGCTAGTTTGTATAGTTGTTGTGGTGAGTTTTTTAGAACTGGTATTAGTTGGTCTGATGGTAAATGTTCTCTCATAATTTGAATTTGTCTGTGCAATTGCCCTGCGTTAAGTAGCATTGGGTTGATTGTTCCATGGTAAGTATTGGTGATGATGTCCAGTAGCGTGTTCTGTGTACTTTGAAGATGGTTCAACATGAGGATAGTTTGAAGAGCAATCGTGTTGAAAATCTGGTTGGTTTCTTCAACCTTTCGAGTAGTCTCGGTTAAATGGTCTATTTGAGAATGTATGAAACTCAACTGACTGTTAATATCATCAATACTTTTTTTTTAAAAATGTGTACTGTAGTGTCTATGATGCTGGTTTGATTTTTGAATAGAGTTAAAAGGTGTTGCTCGTTTGTGTTTATTTTTTGTATTTCTTCTTCGTATTGCTTGGCAAACTCGTCATCAAGAATTCCGAATAACGAGTGAGCTACAGAGCCAATGACGTTTAATGGGGATCTCCGCTTCCGTCTGGACTCAATTGGATGTTGATACAAAATTTCATTCTTTTTTTGAATTTCTAACTGCATGTGATGGAGTTGAGATACGAAAGCATTGCACACCTTAGTCACATTGAGCAGTCTTTGTTGCATTGCGCAGAGTCCCATTATGTTTTGAATAGATTTAGTCAAGCCATCATATTCTGTCCAATATCCCGTCATGTCATAATAGGACACAATTTTCCAGCTATTATGAGTTAGCCTCATTGACCCAACGTGCTCAAAGAAAATCCCTGCGTTAGTGGTGAATGGTGTAATTGTTACTGATTTGGGGGGCTCTGCTTGAATTTTGGTAAAACATGGCAGGAGTACCAGGACACATACGAGAGCATTTGGTAGGACAAATCTTCCCCTTTTGGTTGGTTTTGACTTGCTATCTTCTGAGCTTCGTTTGTCTGAATCGTTGCTTAACATGGGGTAAGCAGATGTAACTGGTGCAATCTTTCTCTTTGATCTTACTGGGATTTCTTTAGTTACTTCAGTTGTTTCAGCAGGTGGAGAATCAGGTGTGGTTATGTTATCGGGCAAAGGGCATAGAGTGTGAATAACACGATCGAACTCTCCTGACGAGGTTTTAATTCTAACAACTCTATTATGATTGTCCGATCCTGGTATTTCCCTTATGACTCGTGCCATTTTCCATTGTAAGGGAGCCACGTTGTTTTCTTTTATTAACACTAGTGTGCCGGTTCTGATTTCCGGCTGAGGTTTTTGCCACTTGTAGCGATGTTGTAGCGTTTGCAAATATTCACGTGACCACCTTCGCCAGAATTCCGTACTCTCTATTGGTTTTGATGGCTCTGGAAGGGTAGAAAGTGGTTGCCCTATTAAAAAATGACCAGGACTTAAGGCTTGCAGATCATTAGGATCTGATGACAGAGGCATAAGTGGTCGTGAATTCAATATAGCTTCCACCTGACAGATTACCGTATGTAACTGTTCATAAGTAAGAGGTGCGTTTTCGACTATCCGTTTCAGGTCGTACTTGGCAGATTTTACCGCAGCTTCCCAAAGTCCTCCAAAATGCGGGGACCTTGGCGGTATATGTGACCATTCGATTCCGTTGTTGCAACAAAATGATTGAATTGCTTCTTGCCCATTCTTCTCGAACATTACTTCATATAATGCTTGCAGCTCCGATCTTGCTCCAACGAAGTTAGTGGCGTTGTCACAGAAAATTTTGCCTGGAAGTCCGCGCCTCGATATGAATCGTCTCAGAGTCCCAATAAATGCTGCAGAGGTCAAGTCAGATGATAGTTCCAGATGCACTGCTTTCGTTGCAAAGCATACAAAGGCTGCAACATAAGTTTTGACTGGTTGTTTTCCTCTAACTTGGAAATGGATTTTTACTGGTCCACAGAAATCGATTCCAGCGTTAAAAAATGGTCGGGATTGCTGTATTCTTTCGACCGGGAGATTTCCCATAACTTGGTGAATAGTTGTCGGTTTCGCTCGAGCACATCGGACGCAACGTTTAACTGTGGTGTTAGCTAATTTCTTTCCATTAGTACACCAGAACGTTTGCCGGGATATATACAATAGCGTTTGTGAGCCTGCGTGCAAATATTTTTGATGGAGATCCTCGAAAATTAGTTTTGATATGTCGTTTTTATTGGAGATCACTATTGGGTGTTTCGTACGATACGACAAATTGCTTTTAGGAATTCTTCCTCCAACGCGAATTATTCCATCTTCATCTAGAAATGGAGCTAGGGCTCTGAGATCGCTATCGTTTTTTACAGTCTCATTTTTTCGTAGATTCTCTAAACCTGGCGCAAAATCTTCGCTCTGCATTTTCTTAACTATGAGTTTTAGTGCCGTACTCATTTCTGTTGGGGTTGGTTTACCAGTTGCACGGTTGTCCTTTGGTGTTCTTGCATTATTTCCAAATCTTATAATGTATGCTAGGACCTCTTGCATTCGTTGAAAGTTGTTGTTATGACGAATGCTTGCAATTGTATCATAAGTTGCATTTGTAGCAGCGAGTGCAAACTTTGTTCTTTTCGTTTCAGGTAATGGCTGTATTGTGCTCAAGTAGTCAGGAACTGGGTTAACTCTAATTGGACAGCGAAGAAAGCTTGGTCCATTAAACCATAATTTTGAATTTATCAACCCGGATGGCAACATTCCACGAGAGACTATATCTGCTGGATTTTCTTTGGATTCGACATGCTGCCAGATTGCGGTATCCGTGGCTGCCTGTATCGATGCCACTCTATTGGCTACAAATGTCGTGAATTTTGATGGCGATGAGGAAATCCATTGAAGAGCAATTGTTGAATCTGTCCAAAAAAAGGTTTTCTCAATAGGGAGGGGCAAAATCCCTTTTACTTGTTGGGCTAAATAAACAAGTACTTGTGCTGCACATAGCTCTAATCGGGCGATGCTGCTTTTCTTTGTTGGCGCTACTCGGCTTTTGGCGCATATCAATGATGTCGCTATTGTCCCGTTCTCTCCTTCGGATCTTAAGTAGAGACAGGCTCCGTAGGCCAACTCACTTGCGTCTGCAAATCCATGGAGTTGAAAACTGCTTTTTCTGTTGAAAGGTTTGATTCTTCGCGGCACCTTAACCTTGTTTAAAAGAGGAAGTTGCATTCTATACATACCCCCCGTTGCTGTAACTCTTCTGGTAGTGGCGTATCCCATTCAAGCTTGATTTTCCACAGTTGTTGTATGAATACTTTCGCCAAAACAATCACTGGATTCACAAGACCAAGTGGGTCAAAAAGTTGCGACATTTCCGATAGAACTATTCGTTTCGTTATCTGCTTTTCACTCTTGAATGGATTGATTTTTATTAAAAACTCATCGGATGATGGGCTCCAAGTGAGTCCTAGGGTTTTAATCACGTTTTCGGATTCTAATTTTGCAATATCTACTTCAGTGGCCTTTGTCTCTTGCGGGTATAGATTTGAGCAGCTGCGCGTTGTTAGAGCACCACTTACGTAACTGAAATCCCCCTTTACTTAGCAATGATATTACTTGTTATTGAATTTGTGACGCTTCTATGAGTGAATCGCACCCTGTCAGCAGGTCGTCTACATAAAAATCTTGTTGGATAATTTTTTCTGCTAGAGGATAGGATGCACCTTCATCACAAGCCAACTGGTTTAAGCTCTTTATCGCCAGGAATGGTGCACTTCGCGTACCATAAGTTACTGTTTTTAACCTATACGTCTCAATTTAACCTCCAAGTTTATTCTGCCAGAGAATAAGTTGGACGTTTCGGTCTTCAGGAGCAACAATTACTTGGCGATACATTTTCTCTATATCTGCCGTAATGACGTATCTGTGGCACCGGAACCTCAGCAAAATATCGAATAAGTTATGCTGAAGAGTTGGTCCAGTATGCAAAATATCATTTAAGGATTTGTTTGTCGATGTTTAAGCCGATCCTTCAAATACAACTCGTAGTCTTGTAGTTTTGCTATCTGGCCTTATCACACAATGATGAGGAAGGTAAAAATGTGGTTTACTTTCGTCAACACCACTTACTTTTTCTAAATGTCCTAACTGCAAATACTCATCTATAAATGCAGTGTATTCTTTTTCCAGCGCCAAGTTCCGAGTGAATCTCCTTTGAAGAGCACTGAGTCGTTGCAATGCGATTTGCTTGGACTTTCCAAGGCTCGTTGGTGGTTCTGCAAAAGGAAGACGTACAACATATCTTCCAGTGGCAGTTCTTTGCAGTGTCGAGAGGAAAAAACTCTCGCACTCCTTGTTTTCAGGTGATATCATTGTTCCTGTAGCTGGCCCAACTTCTTCAATTTCCCAAAATCGTTCAAGTTGTTCATCCAGGTTTTGGGATACACCGCAAAATTTAGCATCGGTGGTTGATTTTTTTAGTTTCCCTAAGACCATCCATCCAAACACTGTGTTATGTAATTTTGGATGTTGTGGGCCAAGAGAAATTGCTCCTGAGATCATTATAGACCCGAACAGTTCTGCTCCAAGTAAGATATCAATATTTTGCGGCACGTTGAATGTGGGATCTGCTAGCGAAATATCCTTTGGAATTGGCCATTGCGCAATTTCCACATGTCGATCTGGATGCTTGCTTGTGATTTCCTTGAGAACGAAGCTTCAAATTGAGTGCTGAACTTACTGCATTTAGAGGCCATGGTTAAGTTTACACGCTTGGAAGATTGTTGTCGACTATTACCAACTCCTGCTATTTCCTGTTTTTCTGATGTGTAGCTTAGTTGTAGCCTTTTGTACAGTTTGTCTGTGATAAAACTTAGTTGAGAGCCTGAGTCAATGAGAGTTCTTGCGGAATGTGTCTGACCGTGAACGTCTAATATATTGACCACTGCAGTCCCCAGAAACACATAAGATTCTCCTTGCTCTGACAGCGTGGTTAATGTCACATTGACTGTTGTCATCTTATCTGCACTTTTTTCTGAATGAAGCACCGTATTGTGTTTCTTATCGCATTTCAAGCAACACCTTGAGCTACAAGTTTTTGCCCTGTGTCCAGACTTCAAACAGTTGTAACATGGTTGCTTCTTCGCAATGAAATTTCTCCGTGATGGTACTGTCAGTTTTAGAAATTCTCCGCATCTGTAGATCGAGTGATCCCCTTTGCAATTCAAGCATCCACTCTCCCCTGGTTTCATGGATGTTAATGACGTCTTCTGCTGCGTTGAACCTTGTTTTACTTGTGGCCGTTTAGTGCCTAGCGCTTCCAAAGACTGGAACCTCAATTCCAGAAATTTCAGGAACTGCCGAAGAGTTGGGAATTCTCTCGGAGCATCGAGAGACTGCTCGAAGAGAATGTGAGTAGTTTTGTCTAGTTTCTTTACAAGTAAAAAAATCAATATTGAATCCCAGTGAGTGATTTGGAGATTCAATGCTTCTACGCCTCTCAAGCATTCTTGTGTAACGTCACGGAGTAATTTTATTTCTTGGGCTGAGTCACCTGTTAGATTACGTTGTGAGACAAGTTTGTTGAGGATAGCGTTGATCAACTATCTCTTATTTTCAAATCGTCCCTTGATTAAGTTCCACGCAGGCTCATAATTACTATCACATATAGGTAAATGCCGAATTAGAGCCTCAGCCTCACCAACCAAATTCGTTTTTAAAAACCAAAGTTTCTGTGCAGGGCCGAGTGTATTTTGGTCAATCAGCTGACTAAATAAGTCGTGGAACTCGCGCCACGCCAAATAATTTCCATCAAATTTTGGGAGTTCTATACGCGGCAGCCTTACATTTGTTTGAGTTGGTTGCCTCGAGGACGACGATTTCTTCATCAGCTGCAATTTAATCGTCTCTACCCATTCCTCAGTCTCATTGTACGTTATTGAGTTGCAGCCTTCTGCTACACTAGACGCCTCCAGTATGTTTAAGTGCTTGTCTCGTATTGATTGCCAATGACGGCTGATCGCTTCCAATTGGCACTCCCTATATTTCTCCGGTTGCTCAGTTTTCAATCGCTCTTCTGTCCGCTTTAGAAGATTCCGCAGCGTTTGCAGCATAAATTCCTCGCAACGAACTGACTGCAGCATTTGCTGCGCTACTAGCCCTGAATTCTCGATCTCGCTTTTCTTTGACTTCCTCAAGCTGGTTATGTTGTCTTTGAGCATGTTGACCAATTCCTTAATTTCCATGTAATAATCGTTTTTGAAGTAGTCCACATCACGGAGTTCTTCCTTCTTGACCAATAAAGCTTCGTTGTTATTGTCGAACCTGCTCCATAAATCCCCGATTTTTTCTCCTTTCGCTTGAAGGTATATCTCATTTTTCCGCTCACTTGAGTCTTTTTTGTAATTTCGTTCGTTTGTCCGTTCGGTTTCCGTGCCGATCTCTAGCTGCTCACTTAAGATTGATGCCATCTTGCTGAAATTCTCCTGTATGATAGCACTTCCTTGATTGCGCTTGTCGTAGATTGCTTGGTTGGATTCGCCTGTTTGTTTGATCAGCCTTGAGTTTTATTTCGCCTTTCGTCTCCACGTTATCAGCCTGTCTGATAATTGTAGTTGCGCTTGATTGGTTGGATTCGCCTGTTTCCTTGATCAGCCTTGAGATCACGTTATCAGCCTGTCTGATAATTGTAGTTGCGATTGCTGGGTTGGATTCGCCTGTTTCCTTGATCAGCCTTGAGATTAATCTCGCCTTCCAGTTGCGTTTCTCCTAAATATCGGGGTCACCATAATGTTAAATCAAAACAACCTGTTTGTATTGATGATCATGTATGAATGATGATTTATTAAGATTGTATAAAAGTATTTATAATTCAATTATACTAACATACGCATTCCTGAACTGGATTGAACATTTCCATTGAAATCTGTATATAAGCCAAAATATTGCACGCGCCAGGTAATGTATGTGGGAAATGCATATGCAAGTGTTAATTGATTTATTCACCCAAATGCAACGATTTAGGTGATTGAACCAATTTTTGCAATTATGCAGATCACGTGCCCGTTTGTTGGGTTGAACGACAGTTCGAGAATGCTTACAATGAATTTAAATGAATTTCATAATGACCATGAAATTCTTATGATTAAATTACAATGACCTTAAGAAATAATGAAATTATTGTTACATGTGCATGAATTCAGGAATTATATGATTGAAAAGAAATTTAATGAAATGAATTTCGTATGATGATTTAACACATACTTTAGTGTGCTTTTCACTTGTCCGATCAATTTATGTTTCCAATGTCTTCAAATATATCACGAAAAACCTTTACTTCACTTTCAATCAATATCGCTTTCAACTCGCGCTCTATGCTCATCGCAGTTTTTACTATCGCCGTTTTACTATTACTCCATCCCCCATTCATTCAGCTCGGCTTTATATAGGGTCTCTACTCAGACAATCCATTTCTCGTATAGTGACGAATGAACTACCTGGTAAATTCGAGCAATTCTGAATACCCGCAGTGACATCACTTTCATATATTGATCATGGATCTACTTGGTCCATTCTTATGCTTTCGAGTACATTCGTTTACTTTTCTTAGTTGCTTCTTTTCAATCAACATAGATTATTATGTTATTTATAGTTGCGACAACAATTGCGACAGTAGCTCGCTGAATTGTTTAGACATGTAACAATATCGAACGCCTTTGAGCGACGGGTTTGAGGCGAATAAGTGGGGCAAAACTAGGCGGAGACTATTGGCGAATTCAATACGACCATGAGCTGTGTCAAATTTTTGATTAGAAAATGGGCTAGCCATGTGAATGGTATGGACGAACAACGACTTATTAACTGTATTTTCTGAAAAGGATTTGAACGGTGAAAAACCCGTTGAGATGTGGAACCGTTTATAATGAGCTATGATAAGTAATAACATTTATGGATTCGTTTTCCATATTCTGGCATCTGTGCACCACATGTTATTTTCGGGGATATTTCTACCACGTGCATAGATCCAACATACCTTGAAAGAGTATCTTCCACTGCAGGTCAAACGTGGAGAAGTTAAAGTGATGCTATGAAATTTGCAAAACGATTGAAATTCAGTTATCTTAGTGTTTAATAAGATGTGATACGAATTGAGTTGCTAATTTAGATACAAATGAAGTTGCTTAGTAAATAGAGTTGCTTACTGAATAATGTTGTTTATATAGATTATTATTTTGCGAAGGTAATGATCATTTTTGTTGTTGTTTATCTCTCGATTAGCTTGTCGTCTCAAGATGAGCAATATCGTTTTTTGAGGTGTTTTCGTCATCTTGGTTTGGTAATACCACGTTTTCATCGGCATGTAGTAAGATTTTTTTCCTGACATATTTAAGTGTTTCCATCTTGATAGGAGATTCTTCAATAAGACAGTTGATTGTTTACTGGTTTACTGATCACGCTTTTAAAATGTTTTTAACAAATCAAGGTGAAGCTTTGCGCAGGAAATTGTCATTGATTCAGCTCGGAACTGAGGTGGTATCTTCACTTTGAAGATACCATAAAAATAAAAGAACAGAGCATTTAAAGAAGCTTCAAATGTTGAATCTCCGAAAAATGCAACTAATAAGTGCTATTGTGAGCTTGAGAGCTGTGACGAAGCATTATTATAAAGACTTTTGAATATTTTTTTGGGCACCAAAACTTACTGATTTAAAAAAAAATTGTAATTAATGCTGTCATCCAAAGAAATTTCGAATTGAAACATAAAACAGCAATGAGACACTCTGGGAGTGTCCGGTGGCCAGTTTAGCTTCGTTTTACAAATGATTTTGTAAAAGTTAAAAAGTTTTAGATAAGTGCAGGAAAATTTGTAAAAAATTTCATTTCACCGGGGACAATATGTTCTGATCGGAGATTTACGACTGATACGACCAGTGAGATCAGCGCCAGTCCTCAAACAAATTAGATCTCAATTAACTGGAAAACTCTTTGACATCATTTGAAATTTTATGCTCATCCTGGTAATCCGACAAAATGACATCCTATTTTCCAATACTCTAACTAAAAGGTGATGGAGAAGTATGAGAACCAGATCAATTACAGCTCCTAGAAAACAGATTTTTCACTAAAGAAGCGGCGCAAAGATTATGTCCTGAAGGAGTCCGCTTATTTTTGACAAAAACAAACAACGTGGACAATATGTTGAAAGGAAGGGCCAAAAATAAGTAGATATAGTAATTATAGCAAAAAATTTGTACTAATTATTTTGTCATATTATATGTTTGGAAATAAAAAAATTTGTAGGTTTGTTTTATTTACTTTTTGCTATATTTTTACTCTTTGGTGAATTCTACAGACTTTTGTTTTCCCTTTGATGGCAATTAGTAGGGACGACGATGTGTTGAATGCGTTGAATGGTGGTTGTGCCGTTGACTGAATTGTATCGTGTACTCCAGGCTGTGATTTGTATCGTGTACTCCAGGCTGTGATTTGTATCGTTTACTCCAGGCGGTGATTTCTATCGTATACTGTGATTTGTATCGTATACTCCAGGCTGTGATTTGTATCGTATACTCCAGGCTGCGATTTGTATTGTATACTCGAGGTTGTCGATCAGAGTCTTCGCAACCACCTTGGTTCACTTGTAGAGTTCTTGCTGCGTTGAAATTGTCTTATCGCCAGAAATACTCCAGGCTGTTTGCTTATGTCCTCTCATGTATATTGACTTGTGAGAAGCAAGAAGAACGGCACAAGCAAATTTACATTTTCTCACGAGAATTTCTTGCACTGCTGATTTTAGAAATCATCTGGCAGGCGAACATTTCTCGTGGGACGAGGATCTGTTTACGCCGTGAGGAGAGCGTTGACGTTGGGCCGTTCTGAGTCGCCACATATGCATCCTAGATTTTTGAATTTGTCACATTCATTCCTAAATTTATCTTCCATTCATCTACGACTATATGCAACTTTTTAACCGTTACATAATCATTTGCGAAGCGGTGCTAAACTTCCCACCGACCGGACATTCCCAGAGTGCCTCTCTGCTGCTTTGGCGTAATCTTCTTCTGGTGTGAAGGCGTTGCGACATTGGAATGAGTGAACGCGGTGGGTCAATCTTGGAGCCTTTACGAAAGACGAGCTAAGACAGCGTTGCAGGAGCGTAAACAGTGTTGATGAGTAAAAACAGCGTTGGGAGAGCTGGGACAGCGTCGGTGAAAAATGGTGTATGGTGTGGAACGTGTCTTGCGGCGGAAGAAGGAGTTTTCGGTACGTTGGGTACATTATACGAGTACGCTTTTTCTGGGCTCACTCCTTTCGCTCACTTTTCGTTACAACCTCCGGAAAGGAAAGTAATCAAAATTCAAAAAATTGACTACTTAAAAAAATTGAAAGGAAGAAATAAACAGAAGAAACTTGTTCCTAAACAAGAAAGGCTCCAATTATTGATTGATTATAAAAGAAATCGATACAGGAACAGATTCGCGTTCTTGCAGGAACAAGAAGGTTTATTTTTATTGGAAATTCGTATTTAAACAAATGTCCAAATAATGATTTATTAGAACATAAATCGAAGCATGACGTGAACTTGCGTTGAAAGTTGTGACAACTTTTGAAAAGGACGAGAAGTACCGCGCTATCGTTGCCCAAACTACAATTTCCAATATATAGCAAGAAACAAACGAACGAATTTGAGAAAAAAGAGCAACGCGACACACGCTGCACACATAAGTAGAATATTCGTACTATTTCGCACTTTGAGGAACGAGAGAAACCGGAGTGGACAACCATGCGACCATGTTGTCGCAACCTATGAACTGTGAACAAATCAGTAGCGTAGATGAAAGGGTAAATCATCGGAATCAAAATTTGGCGTGCTAATTTAAAAATGTAATAAACTACATTGATGAAATATATCGTACTGAGCACTACAGAATCAATTTTAATCGATCTCAAAGTCAAAATCATAAACGCTTTATTCAATACCAATCCTAAATTTTCAAAGAATAAAAAGCAAATTTGAAACAATTAAAGTACTAAAACGTAATGGCCCTCTAAATTTACACGTTATCAATCAAAATTACTATATCAATATCAAATTCAAATTAATTTAAATTATTACGTATTTTATTTTTATTCCACCTCAATCATAGTTTGGTTATTTTAGTTCGCACTTACTTAAACTGTCTTTCTCAATATTAGCAATTTCGCACTTATCTTGAAGGTAATTCGGTAAACATAATTTCGATTTTTTTGACCGATTTCACAAATGGTTCCCTTCAATGCTGCTGCTACATTAATGTTTGCTAATGAATATACAATAATTATTAAGATAACGAGGACTCTAAGATTTCAAGTACTCAAGAGCGTCAAATGGAAAAATCCAAGCAAGCTGATTGATTCTTCACTGGTCCGATGAAATATATTAATTTTCTATCACATTTTTACGTCAGTTGCAAAATTTACTAAAAGTACTGTCATAGAGTGTTGTTGACTACCATGAGAATTTCGCTCATAAGTACCTACATAACAATTGATATTTATTCTCGCCGTTTAAGCATATGCTATACTTTAATTCGAAATGATCAAAATTTAATGAGTTTGGTGCTTGCAATTTGAGTTTTTTTTTCATAATTTCTTCAAATAAAGCAATATCGCAGAAAACTGAATGTTCAGCCAAAAATTTAAAGCCTCCCTATTCCTTTTTTAATCTGGCTTGGGACAAGGTTTTGGCGGAATTAAGGCTTTCGATGAGCTCTCGTTTGAATTCATTATGGTATCGTATCTTTTGTTGGAATATGTAATATGCATAGCTACTTACTCAAAGTATAATTCAAAATTAAACGTTATCTTAACCTACATTCCTTTGAAATGTGTCATCTTGTTTAAATATTGCCTCAGTGAAACTTTTTCTGACCGTTACTTTACCATAAATGAGAACCCAGTTTTTGCGTATATTTCTATCATCAGTTTAATTAGGAGACTGTTATGATGGCAATTTGTCATGTGATCTGTATGCTCATCAAATAAGCGTTTGGCAATGCTAAATGTGAGAACTGCAGAAGCTATTGAGCTGTATGCTTTTCATGACAAAATGTACTCACTCCGATGTTCATATGTATGAATATGTTTTTCAACTTCCATGCAAATCTGAACAACGCTCTTAGAAGGCACTTTAACAAATCCTCTACTTTTATATATTATCAATGACGCCTTGTCTGCCGTACCTTGCAGTGCCGATATGCATCCATCACATAAAAGAGCTTTACAAATTTTAAAGACAACAAAGCCTGCAATGTATTCGACGATGTGATCAACGTAAAGCGATAGTTTTGATGGATCATCTGCATAGCTATGCTCCATGAGAAACTGGTCGTCCAAGTGTGTTGTGTCATTTTCTGCACCATCCGACATTACATGTCGTTCAGTACTTATATTAATTTTTTCTAATGTAGACTTCTCATGTTTTAGTATGGGACTGTATTCTAATGGAAGGGCATTGCCAATCCCTCGTTCCCTTATTTGGCATCTAACCATTAATTTCCTTAACCGGCTATTGAATTGGCTAACTGTCGAATTGTTATTGTAGCCAAGGCCTGTTCTTATTGAGGCAAACAATAATTCAATGTGGTCCTGATTGATTTTGTATAATGGCATGAATTTTACGATTTAGTTTTCGATGAAATGATCATAAATAGTTCTCGCATTGCGTAAAGAACGAATGATGCCTATAAAGCCTACATTACGCTTAGAGTCAATTATTTTCATACCAGAAATTAGTTTTAGTTCCCTGATGTAAGCAATTGCCTCAACGGTAAATTTCAGGATTTCGTTCGCAAAGCGCCTGCTTGACGGGCTCGAATTCTCTCAGCTTCCTGCGACAAATCTGCTCAATGTTTGCACGGTTAATCGAACCTTCATTTTTTGCTTGTTGAAATATATATGCGCTTTTCGCAATTTCTTTCCGAGATGGAGTTCTTCCTTCTCCTGCAACTCAAGAATTGATTTGAAAAATCCCCACTTAATTACTCGGCTTTCGTGATCAATGCGGACTTTAAGGTCTGCTAACGCGTTCCTTACCAATTTGAACATGTAACATGGATCTGGATGGAGTATGAGATGCTGGTCACTGCCTTCAAGCGTTATAAATCAGGTGCATATTTCGAACGTCTGACCACAATAATTTTGACATAGTCATATTGGTCTCAGCTCCACCAAAAGTGATACCCACAACTTTAGCTCCAGTATCTTCCAAATGCTGGACACACAGTGATGTAATGTTAGCTTTTTGTTCGGCTGAAATACTGGCTATCGGAAAATATGCCAGGGTTATATTCCAAGCTTTGTTAATACATACGGCTATAAACACCAGAACTTGTGTAGCTACGACATCACTATGTCCTCCATCGCCGCAGTCTACAAAGCCATGCGATTTTACGCCATCCCAACCTTTATGCTGTCGTATATGCATTTCGTCAAATATAACAATGACTTCTATAGGCTCTCATCCTCCCGCTAAGCTAACTACCTACTAGATTGTGTCAAACGATTCTTTGATGAATCCTGGGACACAGTCTACTTTTTCGTACCATCTTCTCAGGGTTCTACTATGTGGGAGACAATCTTTGAATGTATTCCGTACGTAGTCATATGCTCTCGAAGACAGAAATTCAAAGAAAGAGCCAACATTTTCAATTTTCCGTCGTACGTTTTAGTTTCTTTCCCTTTTTTAGTATTGATGAGTTGCCTGTTCAGTACTGCTATTGCTCCCATGGTACTGAAATGTTGACGTTAGCTCTCGCAAATCAAGTTTTGCTCTTGTAGAGTATTTAGAAGTTCTGCAGCTGTAGTGGGATTTCGTTTGGTTCGTTGAAGTTGACTTCTCAAATTGCGAATCTGTCTAGTTTTGTGCTTGACCATTGCTCGTAAGCGTTCGATCTTCTTGTTGAGCCGCTTTACAGTGATAATCGCCATATGAGCACCAGTGTTTGTTGCCTAAGTTTTATTGAATATTCTTAATATCAAAGCGACAAGTTTACTCAAGCAGTCTGGGACGAAGACATATTTACTTCACATTTACTATATACATGACAACATATAACTAATAAACTGGAGACCAAGATAAGCGAACATAAGGTTAATGCTACAACAAATATCAATATTCAGTTTGAACCATTATATGTTAGCCAAGCGGATAAGAACTAAGTATTTCCTTCCTCATCAAAACACAATTGCGATATTTAAAGACTGATTTCATATGTCGAAATCGTTTATTTTGAAATTCCGGTCTGCAACGATAACAACTTGATTAAAAAAAATATCAATAAATTATTTATATACCTGTATTAGCTTTTATGCTTAAGGTTCTGTAAGGTATTTTTCGGACCAAAATGCATGGTACTTAAACGATTTTCTCAAACCACCTGGTCATTTTTTTCCGGTTTTATAAATATGAAAAACGTCAACAATTTCCTAGTTATATATGTTAAGAAGCCACTGACATATTTTGACGAATTTTGTCTATTTTCCCTTAGAAATTAAAAAAAACAGAGTTAGCTGCTAACAATATTTTATTTTTATAGTTTCCATACAATGTTTGCAATTTAATCTACTTTCAAATTTATAATTTAAAAAATGTCATACCATTTTAAAAACAATTTGTAATAAAATTTGGTAGTTGGATTAGTAAAATTATATCATGGGAAAAATGCTTTCCTCAAAAAATCTTAATTCAACATATTGCACTCAACATTCTTTATGAGACTGATTTTGTTTTAGATTCAACAGGTCTCTACTGTTTTAATGTGAATAAAACAAATTAAATTTCACTTAAAATCTACATAACAATTTTTATTAAGTTGTAAATACGTTTCAGTATACATAACCTTCGTCGTCTGATGAAAGTATAGTGTACTAAAATGTCATAACGACTAAATATACATTTTTGTGTATATTTTGAGTAAAATTTTATTGGTGCTTCATTCATAATTACAAATCGTTAAAATATTCAAAAAATATGCAATTAAATTTGAATTACATAAATGTCCAAACGCATATTTATCTTATTTAGGAAAGCACTTTAAAATAGTACGGGATAAGTAAATTTATAACTAACTGTGGTAACAACTGCCTTTTGTCCTACTGCATTTAATGTTGATAGGATGTCACTATTGAACACCTGAAAATGGTTTGAATTAGCAAAAAAATTGTCTTAAATATCATGCTTACATTTTCATTTTCACAGTGTATCCTCGTATTATCATGTATACAACTAGAAGTCTGTAAACAAATACACTAATAAAAATTGTTAAATGTATGGAAATTTTATCTTACCGAATCGAGAATACCACTTCCAGGCATCTCTTGGAGAGCTTTAGGTCTAATTGATGGGTTACCGTCTAAGGCTATGTCCAGAAGGGGCGAATTCGCTGCGAATCGTTTCGCGCGAATTCATACGCGCGTTGTCGAGGTACTAGTCGCCAATACATTGAGTCTCGACTCGGGCGTTTACGAGAGAGATACTAGAGACTCTTTGCTGTGTCCAGTTTACGCGCAAACGGCGTTATGGGATATGGAATCCTCGGATTATGCCAACAGGATTTTAAGGCGCAGAGTTTGGGAAGAGTTAGCGTTAATATTTTCCGATCAAGATGACTCCGAAGAGAAAAAGAAAGAAATTTGTCAGTACATATATTCATTTATTTATAGCAAACATGAAAATTAAATCATTTTACCCTGCCATGGCAGTTGACCCTCTTTCATAAAATAATCAGATAATGTATCCCTAGTATTTCGAGACCTTACGCTTGGTCGAACTGTAGAAGTACTGAGACCCTCTAGGGTTGTTTTGAAAAATGTATCTTCACATCTATAGCCATCTCTTAGTCGCACGTAATTGTGAAGAACACAACAAACTTTTATTATGTTTTGGGCAAATTCAATATTTACATTGAGTGGTTTGTGAAATATTCGCCATTTGTTTATCAGGATTCTAAAACAACACTCAATATAACGTCTTGCTCTGGAGAGGCGGTAATTAAAGATTGGTTTTTCTTTTGTTAAATTTTTTTTCCGCAATCTGGTCGCATAATGTTTTCGTATAAGCTAAATGCCTCATCCCCAACTATAACATGAGGTAAACTTGTTATACGAAGTTCCGATATTCTTTTTGGTTCCGGAATATTTAAAGACTTTTCCACAAGTTTTTTGAAGAATATGGAGTTTTTAGAAACCATCGAGTCATTGCTCTTCCCACATGCTCCAACATCCACACATATAAAGCAATAATTTGCATCACATACGGCAAGCAGGACAGTCGAAAAAAATGCTTATAGTTGAAGAACATAGAGCCGGAATCTGAAGGTTTTATGATTCTCATATGTTTTCCATCGAAGGCTCCTATGCAATTAGGGAAATTCGTCTATTTTTCGAATCCTCTTGTAATCTCCTCCCACTCTTCTGTCGAAGGTTTCTTCATTACTGCATCTCTTAAGTTTTTCCATATAACGTCGACAGTTTTTTGAACGATCTCGATTACAGTTGATTTCCCCAATCTGTAGGCATAATGTAATTCAGCAAAATAACACCCAGTAGCCAAATACCTGAAACAAAAATAAAACTTATTAAAATCTGTAATTTCAGGTGATACCCTCCAGAAAAAGTGGAAAGGTCTTCGCGACACATTTGTCCGTGAAATGAAAAAGACAAAGAAAGCACCGTCAGGCTCTGAAGCTTTGAAGATTCACTATGTGTATTTTCAGAGGCTTATGTTTCTCGAAAGGTCAGTGCAGAATAAAAAGACTGAAAGCAATATTCAAGACAACTCGGAAAACTCAGAGACAGGCGACAAATTACAGTTTACAGCAGATCCGATGGAAGACATAATGAGGCCACCGAGTCAAAACATAAAAACAAAGAAAATGACTGCCGCTGACGCCAAATTTCTGAACATAATTAAGCACAATATAAGCTCTCGGAATCAACAACAGCCACAGGCTTCCTGCGCAACGGAAGGTGATGATGATAAACTCTTCTGTTTATCTTTACATAAAGAATTGCTAAAGGTACCTGGGGACAATCGTATAGCAGTAAAAATAGAATTAATGAAAATTTTACAAGCGGCCCAAAAATCTTCCCAATCAACTCCCTATTCACACCATTCATATTCGTCTGGCAGGTATACGCCTTCATCAAATAGTTCGGCTTTGTCTTCAAGTCCATTTCCGGTTCAACCTCGATACCATGCAAAAATTTCCGTACCAAACGAACCTACATTTCAGGAATATGATCCAGCGACGCCATCGCTAATCTCATGGCAAGCCCGAAATTGTCCTTCAACGCCGAGTACTTCACAAGCAGTTTTATACTCAAATTCGCCATCACCAGCAACAAGAGATTCTCAAGAAAATGAATGTCTTAACCTCTTCCGAAATAATGTCAATAATTAAATATCACATTAAGTTTCCTAATAACTAAGCTAAACTTAAACAAGTTGGGTAAACAGACCTACGCTCATGTCAGAAGGGTTTTGTATTCAATTTACAAAATGCAGTCACCAGATCGAATCAAATCAAGAAACATGTCAAAGACGATTTTATTGGAGAAAATATGAAATACGAAGATCATACTATTACTAACAAAGTTGAACGAATTTCGATTTCTGAGGTTTTTGGTATTGTTATACTCATAAAAATCTCCCTTGATAATTATTTCAGATGTCAATCCGCGACGGAGGAAACACATTTTTCATGTATTTCCCCCACTGTGCCCCCACTGAAGCAAAAACTGACAGTTTAACAACTGTTTTGAAAAGCTCCCATGAAAACTTTCATTTCATACGCATATCGGCTACGTTTGATGAATTTTTTTTCAGGGGCCACTCTCCTGTACTGTTATTATCGATTCATGGCCTATTTTTTCGAATCCTAGAATGGTTACAAAACCCTTTTGCTAGGAGCTCTCCCGACCTCCTTGACTTGTTTCACTTATGAGCATTAATTGTAGGTACTCATCTTCAGTCATTCATTAAATTGAATGAAGTGTTCAAAGCATGCACCATAAACGTTGAAGTTGGGAAAAAATAACTCAAAATTATTCAATCTTCGCATTAAAAACAGCCACTATTTTGTTTTACGATTATTGATACCACTAGCTGAACCGATTCTCAAAGATATACATGACACCTATCATTCCTGAAATTTCCATGCAAATCCTAGCAAAACTGTAGTGTCTGAGTCGGTAAAAAGCGCATGTTGTTCCGTAGCCATATGTTGCCATAGTAATAAATGCAGCGCATATTGCTCCATAGTAATACAGGAAAATTCAAACCGCTATAACTTCGCTAAATATAATTCAATCTTTATGAAACTTTCAGGATAGATCAATCTTATAAATAGACATCTGTGTACTGAATTTCATTGGGTACCATTAAGATTTTATTCAAGAAAACATAAAATCGATAAATCATACTATTACTAACAAAGTTGAGTGAATTGCGACTTCTAACGTATTTGTTGTTGTTGTACTCAACAAGGCCTACATTCCTGATTTTTTCAGATTTTTCGGATCACAGGTGTCCAATCGCGAGAGGGGGGGGCACAAATTTTTCGTGTATTTCCCCTCCCTGTGCGCCCCTCGAAGCAAATTTTGCCAAATTAAGACCTGTTTTGAAAAGTTCTTATCAAGACCTTTCATTTGATACCCATATCGGCTACCTTCAATGAAATTTTTTTCGGGGGTCACTCTCCTATATGGGGAGACCCCCCTTAAACACCTTATAAATTTTTTTTGTAGTTGGACTTTGAAGAGATCAGCACTTTACACCCACACACAAAATTTGATGCTTCTAGCTTAAGTAGTTTCCGAGAAAAACTGCTGTGACACACGGACGGACGGACAGACGGACAGACTGGTCGCGAAACTAGTAGGGTTTTGTAAAATTAGTTTACAAAACCCCTTAAAAAATGAATATTTAACAATTCCTTGTTTTATTTAATTCTAATCGTAGTTTTGCTAAAATTGATGAAACAAATTTTGTTGATTATATGTTGTTTCACGTAAAAGTTTACTCATTAAAAAGGATTGTGAAAGCTGAAGGCTGTATTAGTTGATATTTATTAATAAAACATTGCTTACCTTAAAGTGATCACAAGTTTTTCTTCCGGTGAAACAATATCCTGACGTGGCAAATAATTTTCACATGGCGATAAATTTTCTTTAATTAATAACAGTAAATCATCAAATGATTTTATGGACATACGGGAGTAGTTAAAACTTTTGCCCCATGTTGTCTTAACTTTGGATACAAAGTTACAAACATACTGCGTGTCATTCTATCGTTAAGAATTGAATGTACGAAATACTTTCTACTTTCTCTTCGTTTGCGTCTCTTCCAGCGACGATAAGCTAACCACAGCGCGAGCGCTTCTTCTAACTCGTCCCCAAATGCTCGCACGTACGCGCACGATTTGCGCGACAGATTCTTTGTGTATTCGCCCTTTCTGGACATAGCCTAAATCCATCTAAAAAAACGTCAAATTAGCAAAAATTAGTCTTATAGTACCATGCTTACGAGCACATTTTCATTTTCCATCAGTTCACAGTCTCTCTCCATGTTACCATATAAATAAATAGCAGTCTGTAATTAATACCATTATAGAAATTGTGTAATGTAGGTATAACTTATCTTACCGTATCAAGAATCATATTATCATGTATCGCATTTATTGTATGTTTGCACTCTCTCCCTATATCATCACATGCACAAGTAGAAGTCTGAAAACAAATACACCAACGGAAATTACTAAATTTACCTAAAACTTATCTTACCGAATCGAGAATAACGTTCGCAGGCATCTTGTAATGATTTTTCCGTCTAAATTTACGAACGAAGTTGGAACCGACCTCTCATCGGTTCTAGACGTGAAGTCTGAATCGTGCCAACGAATGGTACCAACCGGTCAACCAGTCCGTGCACCGGAATCCATTTTCGCGCTGGCTGCTTGTCGGCCAGCTAGATCGGAGAGGATTTCGGTCGCAGATTTTAAAATGGATTACGCTCAACTACGTATTTCAGCCACCATTAAACGCCCGTTTCAAACGAGTCGAAAACACAAACGTACGGAAAAGAAACCTACTTTACGTTATGCCGTATTTCTTCATTATTCCAGTCAAGTACAAAAATCTAATTTCCATTTCGCGTTTCCGAATTTTACCGACGCGGTACCGAAAAATACACTACGTTAACTTGTACCCGGCGAATGCTACGCTAAGGAAAAAGACAAAGCCAACAAAGGTACCGTAATGAATGTCTTGGCCTGTTGTTTTAAGCAACTTCTAGATTTCTACAAAATACCCCCAATCACTATATACTTGAACACAAATTTTACAGGCGACTGGTTTACTTCCGCACACCTGAAACTCTTTCACGACACCCGCCACGTGGCTGTGAACTCGACTTTGACATCCCACGACAAAACTGACGTGGGATGGGAAGCCGTCACGACGGACACGAGATGGAAAGCCACATGGCAGCAAGGTGTATTCGTAGTGGTCGCCAGCGGCGTCGAATGATTCATTACAATCTCTTTGTGAGCTTTAGCTCCAATCAATGTTTTATCAACAATGAGCATCAAAAAATAAGTCAAATTAGCGAAAATTTGTCTTGCAATATGTTGCTTACGTTTTCATTTTCCAACTGTTCGTAGTCTCTCCTCGCTTTATTTATGCAACTAGTAATCTCTAAATGTATAAATTAATAGAAATTGTCCAAAGTGTGAATAATTTATCTTACTGAATTGTGATCCACGTGTCCAGACGTCTCGTGATGAGCAGCTGAAAAACTCGAAGCAAACTGTAACTATTCAAACTGATTTTCAATTAAAATCATCCAGCATATGCCTTACTCATTCGAAATTAAAATTTAATTTCGAAATTACATATTTACATTAAAATATAATTTAAAAATGCATCCATTGAAAAATTTATATTACATACCTCTTCGATACATACATTCATCTTTTTTGATATATGTGGTACGCTGTTTTGACTTCAAGGGATATCCTTATTAGTCTGCAAAAAATAACGAATCGATTATAGAATCTAGTGAATATAATCAGCTTACAATTGATCCAAAGGAGTATTCAATTGGTCTAGGTAAAGCATCGACCCTTATACATTGTTTCCATCCACTCAAAATGACAAGATTTGATTGAGGAGATTTGAACCCGTTTCCTTCTAGCTAACAGATCTTACTTGTCATTGTAAAATGTGAAAATGTCAATTTTGATAGTTTGATTTACGTGACTTTTGGCAAAAACCAAATAAATATTAATAGTACAAATAAAATCTAAGTTTGCTAATATAGCCATGAGCTCATTGCGGCAACGGGAAAATGCAAATATGCAGTTGCCAGTAGTGCTTCTCAATTGTCGTAATGCATGGTTGATGCTTAAATATTACCATAACCAAAAGCGGAAGCACTTAAAAAAAAAATTGGCTTTATATCGTGTATTAATCAAGCAGTCACACAATTAAACTGCTCGAAAACCTTCCTATCTCCTACTCGGAGTTTTGTGGCAGATTGGAAAGAAAATATGTAATTGATTTTATTTGCAATAATTTTCGTAACAAATTAGAAGTTTCGTTTCCCTACTATTGTTAAAATTTCTTCACTGTACTTAAATTTCTTGGCCCCATTTAAATTTTATTTACCTCATTTAAATGTTTTTCCCACATAGCAAGTTTCCTTACTTCATTTTAATTTTTTCTACGTTAATTAAATTTTATTTTAAAAATCTCAAATCTGCATATAAAATTCCGGGTTTGAGGAACGCTGATGTATTACTCCTCAAATGTGTATTACATCACGGAAGAGAAGTGAACAGAGCGGTGGGAATCAGCTGAGGCGATTCACCGTAGGCACGGGATTACAAAGAAAATACAAGTTTTTGGACGGATCCAAACGTGAAAACGGGGAGTCTGCTTGGAACCGCGACAGCAATCACGTCGGACGTACGGGACGGCTCGGTGCTCGATGGAAAAATCCAAAGTGGTCGCGAAGTGAAGAGCGGGTGTGATGAATTCACTGCGAGATTGATAACAAAACTTATCGCGTTCGTGCTGCTTCAAGTTTCACCTCTTTTGCATTCATTTGTTTCCGGGATACAATGGGAATAGTGAACAGGGCGGACTGGAATATGAAAAGTTGGCAGCGAAGTGCATAAGTGAATGATATAAGTGCAGACTATATCCGTATGAAGTGTGCGAAGTAAATAATCATTTGATTGCGCGACGCATATGCCACTAATCGCAAATCAGACCAATACGTGTTCCTAACTATAATTCTTGATTTTCCGAGAGTCAGCAATGATTTGCAAATATTTAAGAGTGTTCGATTTGTTGATTACATCGACATGCAATGATTTATCTAGCATAATTGGTGATGCAGGGGATATGTTTGAGCCAAGCGAGTATTAAAGTGTGAATCGACGATGCGAGAACAATCAACTTCCGTTTAATCTTATCTCGCTCTAGCAATATCTCGGTGAACATACCTCGCGACATGGCACTATCGCCGCAATCAGTGATTTTTGTCATTTGATCGAACCTTGCCTACTTTCTATCAATAACGCGATAACGGCAGATTACTATGCATTCATGCCAAACTGTGGAAATAAAAACTCCCGTAACGAGACGACGACGTCATTCACAGCTTTTTCAGAGCACCAGTGTTACCGGTGCAATTCATAATAAAAGAATTAGTGATATGAATAGGCAACTCATGGTTTCAACAAGTTTTCAAAAATTTCTCGTTGATTTCAATTGCTGCAATAAGTACAAACGAAAATTGTGGAAATGGACTGAATATTGACATGCGACAGTGCTGATGAAAGAATTTAGCCACGTTGTATTCAAGCAAAGGAAAAATGAAATATTAATGCCACTTAATAAGAAGTTCAAGTTCCAGGACTGCCCACCCCATCTACGAGCGCTCGTCGAGGAGGATGGGTAAGTACCCTTTTGCTTATTTGTATCTACAAAGAAGGAATATTATTCTTTTATATAGATTTCCTTTATTTGCTTTTAAATTATTCTAATTCGATTTTTGTTAATTAATTTAGATATAACATACTCCATTTTTTATTATTAAAAATTAATTTTTTTGAAAGTATTGGGTGAAGGCCTTCAGGTTTGCAATGAGTGGAATTTGCGATACTTTGTTCATGTTTGGTCGGAGAAGAAAGTTTGAAAGTATATTTGTTATAAAGAATGCAACAGATGGAAATAATAATGCTGGTTAGTTAAATTTAAACTCCGGTCTTTTCGTTTTGTTCTTCTGACCGGGTACAGGACCCGGCACTTTGGAAGGCTTTTGCAAGAAAAAATTAGCTAGCCATCGGGCGCGCTCCATCTGATGTTTAGTTTCAGGGCCTCTTGCGGGTTGGGTGGCCTCCAGTTTAAGTGCCCTTTTTATAGCATAGGGTTATGTGACCCGATCACATAAATCTATGACATAAATTGGTCACATGACATAAATTGGTCACCGTTATATTTCTCGTTTGACGGGAAGGCTCATGCAAAGTATGTTTGTATGAGTTCTCCACTCACAAGGGAAATATAGGGCCACTCCAACATTTTGGATCTTGATCCGGTTGGGCGGGTACGAAGGGGCACCACATCCATCTCGTTGTCCCACTCTTATTTTTGGGCCATAAGAATTGTTGGGTAACGACGAAGTCTCCCTGTGTCCGTCTGTTTTGTCTCGTTTCGACTTGTTCTCGGAACAAGCAATTTTCCTCTTTGTTAGTTACCTACATTTTTTGACTTCGGTCGACCTGTTTCTGAGACCCAAGAATTCGTGAATGCGAAATTCTTTTGCAGTGGGTCCTTGTGCTGGGGGAATCAGCCCACCCCACGACACCGCAACGCTAGCCTGCCAGCGCATTCATGCGTCCCCAGAAAAGGCCAATTACCATCTTCTCTCGCCGAGGCAGCAGACCATCGCTGCAGTCCTTTACGGACATATTATATCTTCTGTTCACTACAATCGGAAAAAAAAATTAAATTAGTAGGCACTATTTTAAATTGGAGAGCATCACCGAAGAGATGGGGTCTAGTAACTTATTGCGTAAGGCAAAAATACTGTAAAATCTAGCATATAAAATATGGTTTTATGGTGTCATAATATAGTACGGTGTCATATAATATTTCCAACCCTTTTAAGCAAAGTAATGCAATATTGTTTTACGTGCGCTCACAAACATTTTGGGAGAATGATGTTCCACAAAACGGAGATGTATTTTTTAAAGAAAACCTTCGAATAATCAGAGAATCATTCGAAAGTCTCTGTTTTGAGGTGAGAGGAATAGCCAGACGTGGTACGGTGTTCAGAAGCAGTATTAGCCTACAGAAAAGATTGGCACTCGCTGTTTACGTACTAGACTCTTCAGCGGAGTGCAAAACGGTCGCAAAACTTTGGGTTTTATGGTTTCATAGAATATTTTACAGTGTCATATAATTTGACTGCAACTTTGATAGTTGCATTTGTTGTCTGTTTGACATATGCTGAATATCTGATAAAAACTACTTGAGGTGTGCCATATGTAACGATGCGATTTTAAGTAGATTTCGGGCAATCTACTAGATTTCATAATCTTCTGGATTTGAATGCAAGATTTCGAAGTAGATTTGAAAATATTGTCCAAATCTTGAGATTTGATGTAGATGGAAATAGGGTATTAGCATGTGGCGTCTTCCTACTTTTATGAAATGTTCTGGCAAAAACTGGTTAGAGCATATACAGGTTGAGCGTCAAATCTCCAGACCGGGGAGCCCTAACGTATTTTTCCACAATACTCGATCAATCTCAGTAGGGAATCTGAAAAAAACCATTTAAATTTTGTTTGAATAATGAACCCCTTTATATTCACCTTTTACTACTGCCATGTCACTGACCTACAAAAAAAATTTATCTACTAACCTCAATTTAGATTTTTTTCCGCCTTGTTCGTATATAGTCATTATCACATTAACATCGATAAAGTTTATGTTACTAATTCATTATGGCTAGCACGTCCTGATGTTGTGTTAACGATCCTGATACATTTTGTTTTGTTTGTGGTGAATACATACCAAAAGATCAGCGTAAAACGATTACGAACACTGTGAATCGTTTGTATTTTGCTTATTTCGGTATTGAAATTCGACACCAAGATAAAGTGTGGGTGCCTCATAGTGTGTGTAAAATATGCGTTGAACATCTACGACAATGGGAGAAAGGCACACGTAAGTCTTTGAAGTTTGGAGTGCCTATGATATGGCGAGAACAAAAAAATCATTATGACGACTGTTACTTTTGTATGACAAATATAGTAGGCATCAACAAAAACAATCGCCATAAATCTAAATACCCTAATATCCCCTCGGCACAAAGACCTATTCCTCATTCAGAAAATGTTCCAGTACCAGCTTCTCACCAGGTAGTGCAGGAATCTCAGGAGGATCAAACTGAAACACTTATTTCTTCCCAAGTAGATAACGACTTGGAATACTGCGGGAAATCATCAAATCCTAAGCTGTTTTCACAGAATGAGCTGAATGACCTCATTTGAGACTTAGACCTTTCTAAGGAACGTGCTGAGTTACTAGCGTCAAGATTAAAAGAAAAAAATTGCCTTTCCTCAGACGTTCGAGTGTCTACATATCGTACGAGAGAACAAAACTTAATGCAGTTCTTTTCATCTGATGAAAATTTTGTGTATTGCTGTAATGTGAGTGGTTTGCTGACTTTCATGGGTTTGTCGATTTATCAGTCCAATGAATGGCGTATCATTATCGACAGTAGTAGGTAAACGAAGTCTCAAAGCAGTTCTTCTACATAATGGAAATAAATATGCCGCCGTTCCAATTGCTCACTCAACATGTGTGAAAGAAGAATATGAAGTAATTTCAATACTTTTACAAAAAATAAAATATACTAAACATAGCTGGGTGATTTGCGTCGATTTGAAGATGGTAAATTTTTTATTGGGTCAACAGAGTGGTTATACTAAATACCCATGCTTTATTTGTCTCTGGGACAGTCGAGCCAAATCATGTCATTGGACTCAAAAAAATTGGCCTATAAGAGATGCTCTTGTTGTTGGGGAAAGAAATGTTGTAAATGAACCCTTGGTTCCAAGAGAAAAAATCATTCTTCCACCATATAAAATTAGGGCTAATGAAGCAATTTGTTAAGGCTCTCGACAAACACGGCCAATGTTTTCAGTTTATTTCACAGAAATTTCCTGGTTTAAGTACTGAAAAACTAAAAGCAGGTATTTTTGATGGACCTCAAATACGTCAATTAATAATAGATACCACTAAATTTCAGACTTCTATGAATGATGTGGAACGGCTTGCGTGGAAATCTTTTGTGGCAGTTGTACAAAATTTCCTCGGAAATCATAAGGCTGACAATTATGTAGAATTAGTAGAAGATATGCTGGTTCGATTCAAAGATTTAGGCTGTAATATGAGTATAAAATCACACTATCTCAACAGTCACCTAGATCAATTCCAACACAATTTAGGAGAGCTAAGCGACGAACAAGGAGAACGTTTTCACCAAGACATAAAAACAATGGAGAATAGATCCCAAAGACGATGGGACACTCATATGATGGCCGACTACTGCTGGGGAATCATGCGAGATTGCCCAAGTCAGTTTCATTCGAGAAAATCACTCAAAAGACAATTTCTTGATGTTTAATGCCATAAAAATATATATTTATTGTGAAAAATTGTTATTTTATTTATCTCGGAAACGAGAGCTGATAGAAAAAACCGATTACATTTTTGATATCGCCATTTAAGACATGCTTAAAATCAGGTCTAAAATCCCCGGCACCAAAATTGTTGTAGGCCAGTGTGTTCTATTCATGAGGTGAATTGCATAAACAAACATGGATGCTACTCAAACGTAAACAAACTTTTATCGCACGGAATGCTTGGTTTTCATTTATTAAACACTTTGCTAAATGAGAAATATGTAAGTGTACAATAGCCACCGAATTAAAGGTTACTTGTGGAAAGAAAGAACTACCGATCCTTTTTTGGCCGAATAGCACAACACACTTCATTTCTAAATTTCACTATTATTTTCGCAATGTCACTTCATAAAATGTTTATATTCACAAACTAGGTTTGATTTTTCTTTCACCATAATAAGAATTTTGTTTCGGGCACACTCTCGAATTTAAAAACCAACAATTTCGCAATGCAACTCACGCGTCAATAAAATTTGGCGTCCACATTCGATTTGCTAAATTGACGAAAGGACTCGTGAGAGGAGAAATCTTGGAGAAATTGGAAATTATTGGAAATGAAATGGCAATCAGCCTCAAGAACGTGGTCATTTCATTCTCCATTTGTTCCGTTCCTCAAAGATTGCACATATGTTGATGGAAACGTAACTGGCGCTGCATAGCACCTCATTTGGTAGTAGTCTCCACCGGAGTCTTCTGGGTATCTTCAGATAGGAGGAAAGCGAAGGAGCTAATTGTTAAGTGACAGTTGGGAAACCGTGAAAATTCGCGGCATCAACATTCTAACGCGCAAGAAGCGCAAGAAACGCAAGTGAATATTCGTTCATTGATTTTTTTTTTTTGGTCTTCAAACAAGTGATTGCCCCGATTAATAAAAATTTTAAGGGCTAATTTCTTATGAGGGGGAACCTCCTTAAAAAGATTTAAAATGCTTGGCAAGACCGTAACTTTTGAGAGAACACCACTTCTGACCTCTTCGCAAAGTTTGAGCTTTTAAACTGCTATAGTTTCTGAGGAAACTTTCTGTGACGCATGAACAGACGAGCGAACAGACAGACAAGACGCGAAACTAGTAGGCCTTTGTAAAATTCGTCTGAAATAACCCAAATTATCTCCATACCTAAATTGATTAGTGTTTAAGGCGTTAAAACGTGACAAATTAATAGACAAGCAAAGCGGGTTGCAATATTCTTCGAATAAAGTAAAAACTTTACCAAAATCACGCGTTTTGTAGATCTCGATACCTTCGTCCCCCACTAAGTTCAAGAGCATCGCTGTTTTTAATTTAGGATCTACTTTATCCTTTTCGATGCTTCCAGAAAAATTTGAAATCGCTCGGAAAACATCCTCCACTTTTCCGGGAAATGTCATCGGCTGCGATGCGTGAAACTCCATGCTGTTGATGTTATACGTCACTATCCATCGAATATGTCCTCCGATTATAACAATGGTATATCGCTCAGTTTATTTGAAGGTGTTTACCTCCTGTATGATATTTCTAGCTGAATTTACACGGTCACACAACTTTAACTTTTAATTTTTTTCGATTTGGTGCACCGGCTACGCCATGATAAGTCATGTTGATGTCTTGTTTGGAACTAACTTTTATTTTGACAGTCAATTTATGCAATTCACAATGGTTACTAAATTATACTAAAGTATGGTATTAATACTTTTTTCAATTGTTATACCATTAATTTTCATTTGAATAACAATATTAGTTACTATACAACAATCTCATCGAGAGCGGAAGAACAACGAGCGAGACCATCAGCTTTACCCATAGTGACGTAACCTAATGTAGTTTCTACACATATCACGGATGAATTGGATGTAATTTTATTGCCGACCAACAGGACTGGAAGCAGCTTGCTACGAATTAGGCAGTCAATTTCGGCGGGCTGATCAAATTTCGCGTCAGATAAGGGTAAATGCTTCAAATGACCGTGATCTGATTTATTAACAACAGTACTAGGTATCTTGTCAGAAATGTACCAATAACGCGGGCCTTAATGGCTTAACAAGAGTGTCAACGCGATAGTGAATAGTAAAACGCGTATAACCTAGGATAGACTTTTAAGAACCACCAATGCTCTTGACTGTAGAAGGAGCGTGAAGAACTTTTAAATTTAATCGGTTACAGCAACCCTTCGTGATGAAGTGACTTGTAGCACCACTGTCTAAGAATATCCTAATAGAAAAGCAATTGCCTGTATTACCATAAACATCTACAACCGCATTGGGTGATAAAATAATGGAATTTTTATTAAAATTAATATTAAGCGAACATGAAGTCAATGTCACATTATTTTTTGAAGAAGAGTTTTCGGTATGGTTTGTGCATGACGTAATGGGCGACGCATGTTCTAGCGGCGATGTCGGTGAGTGTACAGAAGGAGGGTTCAATGTGCGTGAATGCATGTGCGATGGCATGCCTATGGCTACAGGTTGCGATGTAGAATCAGTTGCAATAGCTGTTTTATTAATAGATTGATCCAGGTGTAACTTGGTATGATGCGAGGACTCACATATAGCGCAGCAAAGAAGGGGTTTACAAAATTTCTATTTATGAAAACCTAAACAATTAACACAAAAATTTTTACTTTTAATGTAGCTCAATCTTTAAACATTACAATTGTATAGTTTATGTGCATCTTGTTTACAAAGAATGCACTGCGACAAGTTATTAGGTGGGCTATTGCTGTTCTCTACAAAACCTTGCGTTTGAGATTTACTTTGAAACAGAGATTTAAAATTATTGCCTTGTGTTTTGTTTATAGTATTGTTAGCGTGTAGAATTAGGATTGCGTAGTAAGTAGATTCTACTTAGCTCCTTGAAACATTTTAGCAGCGAATCAAAAGACGGTAATTCTTCGTTGCGGCGTTGTTGTTCAAACAACGCAACCGATTCTTTGTCTAATTTCGAATAAAGACACAAAACTGTTTGATAAAGGAGTCCAACGCATTCAGAGAGGAGGGTGTTTGGATATTGCGGAAACTCCACATTTTATCTAAGTACATGGATGCTAGCGTGCTCTTGCCTTGATATTTTTCGATAAGTGGATTCCACAATATATTATAATCACTAGTAACCGGCGGTATTCCAGCACAAACGGATAAAGCCCTTCCGGACAATTTTCCAATCAAATATTGTACCTTTTCCGCATCAGAGAGATTGGCATTGTTGTGTACTAATGCTGAAAAACTTTCATAAAAGATAACCCATTCCGCGGGGCTACCGTTAGAACACATCAATTCCAGTGGATGTAATTTACGGTTTAACATTTCTGATTGCTTTAAATTGGACCGTGCAGATTACTGTCGAGATTTAATGTCATCAAATGCATTGATTTTAGAGAAATCTGAATTACTCCTAGGGTTTATTGTTAAACTCACAATTTTTATTTCCTCCGTCACTTCAGTAAACTCACTACGTAATTTTTTTAATGAGTTTATTCTAACGATGAATTTTTTAAGCATATTAGGGTCTGAAGTCCTTAGAGATATGTCGTACATGTTCTGAATTATTGAAAATAAAGTTCATTGGTTGGCGATTAGCATCGTTAACCTATTATTCAGGCCAGCATTTGCTTCCTCAGTTTCAAATATAACCGCTTCGCGTTTGCAATATTCAACAACGATAAAAATATTGGAGGATAACATTTTTAGTACAACGATATATAGGATGTACATATATATATAAATGTATATGTATATAAGTTTGGAATATAACCACCTTGTATCATATTCAATTAAATAATTGCTAAAATATCCTTTGCGTGCGTGCAGGTTAAGTTGAAGTGCTATAATAGCGTATAGTGTGTATGCAATTTACCGCTCGAAGCGATTTTCAAATGGGGCTTTATGGGATTTAAATCCAGGAAATGTAATGTCTGTCAATGTGTACATTATAAGATCGTAAAGTACCTGTTTTCGTCTTTCTTGATCATGCGAGACGGAATTTATTTCTTTTCACAATTTCACTTTGCACTTGTTCAATTTCATTTATTCATTATTTTCACAATTGCACTTGATTTATTTCATTTGTTCATTTATTATTCTGCGTCGCACGATCGCGGGGGTTTGTTAGGTTTTTATTTTTTAATCGTGGACACGCAGAGATTTTTTTATTGCGGAGACCGTAATAGCGGGATGTAAAGAACGCACACACTTTTTTAGTTAACTTCTTATCTTATCTTCTTATCTATATATATATATATATATATATATATATATATATATATATATATATATATATATATATATATATATATATATATATATATATACATATATATAAATATACATATATATATATATATATATATATATATATATACATATATATAAATATACATATATATATATATATATATATATATATATATATATATATATATATATATATATATATACATATATATAAATATACATATATATATATATATATATATATATATATATATATATCTATGTATACATATCAGTTCAGTGGTAGTTTTTTATTTTATTACAGTGGCCACAGTTTTCTTGCGTGTAAGAGAATTCGGAAATTAAATAGGAAATAGATAAAGAATATGAATAAAAAATAAATAGGAACTGGAAATCGTGAAATTTAGTAAAGTATATTCGCTTGATTGAAGTTGTTACACGCGTTCTAAATCGGGCATTTGATTCGTTGGCTGAGAAAATCGTAGTCGGACTTAATCTGCTCGCGGAAAACCTGCGACTGAAATTCCTCTCCGAACTAACTAGCCTGCAAGCAGCCACCTCGGAGTAGACTAAGCGTGTCCGGACTTGTTGACCTACTGGGCACAGTCCGTTGGCACATTGCACGACTTCACGTCTATAACCAATGAGAGGTCGGCTTAGATTTCATTCAGCAAATCTCGAAAGAGATGGACCAAGAGGAAATCATTAAAAAAAAAAAAAACAACATGATGACGTCGATATTATAGGCAGTCAGCTGTGGTTTTCATCAGCTATGAAAACGGCCATAATATACTACGCATTCTTCAGTGAAACCAACGAATCAGTATAATATCCAATATGGCGATGCCGTGACGTCACAATCTGTTTTGTTGGTTATTGTCGAATTACTTCCCGTTACCATTAGCATTTTAATACTCAGGGTCATAAGTGAAGGATTCGTCGTTGCGTGTCCTTTTACACATGATTTAATTTATTAATATGCAATAACCGAGCAGCCAGCCTAGGCAAACTGCTCGAGGGACCTTTATGAAGAAAATACCATTTCATAAAAATAACAACGCAATAAGTGCGGAACAATTTGATACGGAGCTTCTTAGCATTGTTATTACCAAACCGCAATAAACTCTGCCACTACCATTATCAATAAAAGGTTTTTCCAAAGAAGAAATTTAAAAAAATTAATAAAATAAAAAATAAAATCAATAATGGCAACCCCATTGCGACAATCCAGCGAAGCAATTGCGAGATTGTTGCAACGAGAATCTGCCGTTATGGCCACGGAGACGCTCGTTGAGTCAAGCAGGATTGATACGAAGCGGGAGTCACGGTCTGAACATCGAACGGATTTTCTTAACTGTACTCGTGTGCAATTTACAGCGGAGTAGATCTTTAAACATTGCCCATAGCATTTATTCGGTAATTGATTGTATTTAATAAAGATCGAAAGCAATTAAGTTTGAAACAACAAGTTGTTAAGTGAGAGCACGATCGCATAGTTATTTCAATTAAAAAACAAAGTTGCCATATAATTACCAAAATTAATAAAAAATGAAATAGTTCAAAAGTTTCGTGGAAACCTAATTCAACTGACAATAATTAAGTTATACGAGTATAATAGAATGAAAATTGTGCTTAAAATGGATCTGATATTTTTCGCAAAGTCCGCAACTGATTCATGTGTAGAGTTTGGGCGCGTAAAAGTGCTAACGCAAGTTTGATAGAAAAAAAACGTTAAGTGCTTTTATCCTGAACTACGAGAAAATACACATTGTGTTTAAATTCGCTGCTAGATTGTTTGCTCGAAACCTAACGAAAAAATAAATGCTGAAATATCCAAAAGGACTGACGGACTTGTAAAGAAAAAGGGGTATCCGTGAGCGATTAAATAAATCAGGACTTGCATTGTTGTTGATGTGAATTGAAATGCATTTCCGTTTTTGATGTTTGGCAATTCAGTCAAACTTCGGAAACTTTGCAGCTTTTGTTTGTTGAGCGGATATCCTCTATGGGGATTTAATTAAAAGTGATGGATTTGATTTAATATTGATTGCTGCAGTTCGTGGATGTTGTATTTGAGTGTTAATGATTAGATGGAATCTTTATACCAATTGTGCAGAAGATATAGACACATAATATCAATTACCATTTCGATAGCCACCTTTCCATGTCGATTATTACATGAATGTCGATGATAATGAAGATACTTGTAACAAACATTTAAGAGAAGTAAAGTTGGATAACATTAAAAAAATTAAAGCACGATTTTCATAAAAGCACTAGCAATTTGTAAAGAGTAGTTAGTGTTTCTTAATTAAAGAAGTACGTACGTATCAAATTAAGCTGAATTGCTTGAAATTATGTCACATATAAAGATAAAAAGACTTACCGGCCTTGCCCGCCCCAAACACGAGCGCTCGTCAAAGCAGGACTGGGTGAGTACCCTTTATAGTTATTATAAATTTCAAAAATTAAAAAAAATCTTTTATATTATTTAATTTGAATTGCTTATTGGCAATGATTGTTTGTTTCTTTCAAACATTCTCTCTCTTTATTTGGAGTTGCGTCCCTAATCGTTGTTTACTTTGGAGCTGACATATTGTAATGTGATGTTTTTCATTTGCTGGGTATTCAGTTTTTTTTTTGGATAGTCGCGTGGTTCTTGTATAATGAGAATAGTTTCAATATGTAAAAATAAATATTGTTTTGAAACGAACCTTTCCGCGACGTTTGTTATCTCCCAGTACCAACTAGGATAGGGTTCAACAAGTCCTAGTTCAATACAAGACTTCGCAGGCCTTTCCGTGACGTTTCGTATCTCCTAGTTAAATATTAGGGCTTCACCATATTGTCTTTAAACTGAGTCCTGGTTCAATACCAGGACTTTGCCACGACACTTTAACCTTCACTTTGACTTTAGTCCTGGTTCAATACTAAGGACTTGAATACAACACTTTAATCCAGTTAAACACTTGCACATTAAATCCTGGTTCAATACCAGGAGCTCACCAGAATCACTTCATTTTATTACTTAATACCGCTTACTTCCATGAAACACATGATTCGATTGATAACATGATAAGATTTTATTTTCTAATGTTCAAAATTCCAATAATCAAAATTGCTGAGCTAGCTCGGTTCCCACGCACGAGTTTTACCTAAGCCACATTTACTGTTCTTGATCAAGGATCGCGTTACTATTTGAAGATTTTAATTGTTTTCTTAGCGTCTGAAATGTGATGCGAAGAACGCAAATTTTGCTGACATGGCGCAGTTAAAGTGTGCATGGGAAAGAAATATCTAGTAGGAATTTACTTACCTTTAACGGCAGGGTAAGACAAACTACGAAAGTATCGTTGAGAATAATCGAAATAAATTAAATAAATTTGGACATAACTTAATTGAAATAAATTGAATAACGTTTCACACAACTTAACAAATATGAAGAATAGATGAATTGAAGAAAACCTTCGGTCTCTCCATTAGCATACAACCTTGAAGAGGTATGGGACCCGCCACGTTGGCTGGCCCCTTCACTCATGAGCTAGCCAGCGGGTGAGCTCGCCCCTTTTTCTTTGTTGTTACAGGTTATCTTGCAGGATAGAGTGGCCTCCCGATTGGGTTACCCATTTATGTTCAAGTCTTATGTGATTCCATCATCACATTCTTATTTTTCAGCCAAAGGAAAAATTCATGCGAATTATGTTTGGTAAACTATACAATGGATCTTGATCCGGATAGGGGGTGAGAGGGGGTGCCGCTTCCACCTGGAAGCCCCACTCTTATTTGGGGGTCGTAAGTATCAAGTAGTAAAGACGAGATCCTCTCGAGCCCCGCGCGCGTAAATCAGGCTTGGTCTGTCGTACTTTGGTATTACATTTCTTCCAGTAGCTAACTCAGCCTTGACACCGTCCAACTGCGAATCTTTCATTTAATTCGTGAATGCGAAATTTTTTTTGCTGTGGATCCTTTCGCTAGGGAAAAGAACCCACCCAACGACATCGCAATGTTAGCCTGCCAGCGCACTCACGCGTCCTTAGATAATGCTAACTCCGGTCAGCACTAATATTTTCGCTCGCCGAAGCAGCAGACCATACCTGTAGTCCAGAACGAACATTGAAAATTCATAAAATCGCTGCAAATATTGCAAACGTTCAGCAACATGGAATTGAAAAACATTAACAAGAATAATTTATTCTACCGATTGCAGCGCTATGCAGTATTAATCGTTATTACATGTTCTGTTCCTCGGTTGGGTTGATGTTCTTGCTACGAAATCAATATCTCAGCACAATCTAGCTCGCCAGCTTTCGTTCTCCTTTGGACAAATGTTTACATAAAAACAAGCGGAGTAGGCAGGAGAACCATAAGCTACTTGTCGACACGCGAGCTACATTACTATTGAAGTCAAGCCAAGTAGTAACCTATGCGGACGACAACAACATTCTATCACAATCAATAACAACTGCCAAAGAACTTTTCCTGAAGCTCGACAGCGAAGCAAAACTAGTAGGGCTACAAATCAATGAAAATAAAACAAAACTCATGACGCAGTCGAGGAAAAATACTTCAAATACATAAAATATAACACTTGGCGAATACAGTATCGAAAATGTGAGCGGATTTGGGTATTTAGGCGCCAAAATAACGAAAACGAGCAATGAAAGAGACGAATTACGCCGAAGAATACAGCTCGCAAATAAAATATTTTAATCAGTATTGTTGATCTTGAAAACCAGCTGCATACACAGGAAAACAAAGCTCCAAGCATACAAAACTGTGATAAGAACTGTATTATGCTATGGGTGTGAAACATGGACCCTAACCCAAGCATTCGCAAATATATTGAACGCCTTTGAGCGACGGTTCCTGAGGCGAATACAAGGAGCAAAGCTAAACGGAACCAATGGCGATACAACCATGAGCTGATGAAATTTTTGACAAACCGGAGGTCTCAACGATTGTAAGACTGCGAAAGCTGTAATGGACTGGCCACATGAATCGTATGGACGAACAACGGGTACCCAAGAAGGTATTCGTTGGGAGAACTGAAGGCCGGAGACCAGTGGCGAAACCGAGGAAATGCTGGTCTAACTCGGTCGACGAAGACAGTTCATCGCTGCTCGGATTTCGGAATTGGAGGACGCGCTCAATGGACCGAGACAGTTGCAGGCACTATTTGCAGGAAGTGAAGGCCCGAGAGGGGCTGTAGTGCTAAATTAAAGTGCCTGGGTCGATTTGAAATATTTGTCAACCATCAACACGTTTTATTGCTGTTGTAATTTCATCTCTTGATTATGCTCAAATTGCCATGAAAGTTTGTGGGCATAAGGACTTCATACAAATCTACATATAAAATTTCAAGAAGTTTTGGAGTACTATTTTGATTTTATGAGGAAAATGTAAAATTTAGCAATCACACTATTATAGTTGGTTGTTTTTTTTTGTTTAACACTGGGTGAATTTCGATTTTTGACGTATTTTTTGCCCTTGTACATATATTTCTCTGTTATTTTTTTGCAGATCTGTAGTGGTTTTTAGATGTTCAAATAAGTCCGTGAAGGACTGCAGTGATGTTCTGCTGCCTCGGCAGAGGAAGGTGTCGGTATCTGCCGAGAATGCCCTCGTCTGGAGACGTGTGAATACGCTGGCAGGCTAGCATTGCGGTGTCGTGGGGCGGGTTCATTTCCCCAGCACGAGGACTCAATACAAAAAATTTCGCATTCACGAATTGAACTACAGCTCAAAAGACGACCGAAGTCGCAAAAATTGTAGATAACCTCACAGAGGGGAATGGAACTTGTTACTAGAACAAGTGAAACCTGAAAAGAAAGGCGAACTTGGGGTGACCTCGTCATTACCCAACTAAATTCATGGCCCACAAATGAAAGAGGGGCAACCGGGTGGTGGTGGGGCCCCTTCGTACCCACCCAACCGGAATAAATCCATAGATATCTTTGTTGAAGTGGCCAGGTATTCCTCTTCTGAGTGGAAAACTCATACAACTTGGATTGTATGAACTTTCCCATCAGAAGGAGAGTACCCCGGTGACCAATTTATGCCATAGAATTATACAATTTGATTGCATAACTCTATGCCATAAAGAGGCACTCTGCTTGGGCCACTCAACCCAAAAAGTCACCTGAAACAGAAAAAGGAATTATTAAGTACCCGGTGGCTGGCTCATGGTTTTGAGAGGCAGCCTGCCACCGTACCGAGTCCTATACCCGGTCAGAGTCGAAAGAAAGGAAAGACCATCGGGTACGGTATTAATCCATTTTTTTTATTTTATAATGAAAAATATATTAGACCTCTAAATAAGTTTGCTATCAAGTGTATGTAGTAATTATTAATGAAAACGTATGAGACAATTGAAATGTTATTTCTTTAACAAAAAATTTTTGTTGTGATAAATAAATTTTATAATAAAAATGTTTTAATAGCATAGGTAAATTAAACGGTACTCAAGTTTGCGATCATGTGTAGGTAACAATTATTTATGAAAACGTACGAGACAATTGAAATGTTATTTCTTTAACAAAAAAATTTTTGTTGTGATAAATAAATTTTATAATAAAAATGTTTTAATAGTATAGGTAAATTAAACGGTACTCACCTGCATGGTCCCTCGAGCGCTCGATGGGTGCAGGTATCCTCTACATTGCTGGACATTGGACACACAAAAAAAAGGATTATAATAATTATTAATCTTAAAAAAGTATTGCCGGAATAATTCAACTCAGAATCGCCCGATACAATCACTCCAGATAACAATTCGGTAAAACGGTGCTGCAACCTCTAACAATTATGCTGAATCTATGCAGTGTAAAGCCATTAGGTTTGATATAAATATTCCGCGAGCATTCGTTTAGAATCAATTCGTGTACAAATAAAAAAAAATGTCCGTAATTTCGCTTTATAGGCAGGTACAGGAGACGGGGGATCAGATTTCAGGGCTTCCTCCGCCAATTTTCACCACATTTTTATTCTTCTTCCATTCAATTAACAATTGCGCCGCGACGACGTTTCAACTTTCTTTATGAATTTTTCGTCAAACAAATGCTTTTGCTGGGTTCCGCGCGATCCAACCGCTTCAATTATGCAGCGCGACAATATGCAACAATGTCAATTATGTAGAAAAATTAATCTACTCCGTATGCACCATATAAACAATTTCGCTAGACGGGACACCAAATTTTCTTCGAACGAAAAACTTTTTGTTGTACTCTTTGAGCTAGAGTAAGCGAATCAGTAGCGAAGCACGACAAGGTAGAATACACACATATCCACTCCACACACACAACTAAAAATGTCGTCGCGCTCCCCAGTTGAAAAATTTGTATGCACTAAATGGGCACAGGATTGCGGAACTTTTTTATTATCTAAGAACGACTTGCAAAAATCAAGTTCGCAGAAAATTTCTAACTGTTTAATTTCTAACAATCGATGATGTGTAGTCAAAACAGGCGCTAGCACATATAGCACATATAAACACTTGGCCGCGGATGTTTGACAAGTCAAAATCAACGACAAATTCACAACTATGTTTTAAACTTCATAGGGCAAGGTGAGTTGAATGCAATTCCCAAACTTTGCATATGTATTAGCGACACTACGTTCTAATTAACACTACGTTCTAATTAACCGCAAATCCCGTTAGGCTCAAACCAGTTAATTTTCAACCCTTCCCCCATGAGCACATGAATAACCAGAAAGATTATTCTTACAATTCACTAGTCTATAGTATGCTTAACACCAAAAATTAATTTCTTAGTTTTTAATTTGAAGCTATATTCACATGGGACACAAAATCTATAGCATCACATCATAATTTTGCCTTCTTCGCGTTATTTTCGTTCAGACATTTCGGATTTTTTGCAATTTCCCTCCAGAAAGCAACAGCACAACGCACATATTCCACCTCCTTTTCTTTACAACACTTGCCGTTCGCGAAAACTTTTAATCACCCACTTGAATCTATAAATCCCCAATTGTGTAGCTGCGATACGAAACTGAATATCCCCTCGCGGTTATGTGAAATTGCAAAAATTTTCAAAAATAGGAAATTTGCTCGCATCGATCTGACTGCGCCGGTGATTTCAAAGCAACTCCCAAAATTGCAGAGCTACACTCCAAAAACGATTAACGGAATCCGAGATATGGATTTTTCCGTTCACTCAAATGCTCAGCTCGTTCCATCCATGCAATCTTATTATTTTCACAAGTTCACGCCCGTGAAAACCGACAAAATATCCAATCATTCGAGCAGCGACAGCCTTCACGATCTTCTCTTCGCGACCCTCCTCTCCGCGACCCCTCTTCGCCTTCTTCCATTTGATCGCTTCTATCGCTTTCTTTCAATACATAATCTGCCGCTATTGTATACGTCTTCAAGCGATCTTTCACCATTCGCCGCTTTTGTTTAGGAGTCATTGCTCTTCTAACACCACTCAACGTTGAAGCGACACTTGTCATTCGATTTTTCCTTGGCGTAGATGCAGCTGAACTCATATCAGATGGGATAGGAGTTCCATTGTTTGAAGCTTCACAATCGTCCATTGGTAACATGGCACCCATACAGCTTTGTAGTGTCGTTGTATTTTCATCAACATCGCTAAAAGCCGTTTCGTAGTTTGATTGTGCTGTATCCAAGGCGTTATTATCAACGATTTCAGACTGTATGCTCGCGACACTTATCATTGAATCTAAAAGTTCATCCATAAGGGATGGTGGTTTGATATTGTCTAAGAAGTTACACATTGAGTTGACACTTTCTGCACTTCCACTCAATGTACCAGATGTCTGAGCGCCGCCACTTAGAGCACGGCGGGCCATCAAGCCTGGTGGTAATGATCTCTTGCGATTTCTTGACAATTGCGGACTCAATGGCATTGGGTCAACATAACCTGACAAGCTAATGCAATCCATTCCTGATGGAGGTCTAATATTATCTAAATCTAAACTATTCGTACTCTCCCCCATGCTTGCATGAATTGGTGTGCTAGTTTATTTGCTTCCATCGCTATAATTGTAGATGTGCTTGACGTAGAGCAAGAATCAAAAGACTTCGGTCCAGATGATATAAATTGATGGCTTATTGTACTTGTTGCTAATTGCGATTGAACTTCCCCACCGACTTGGAATGCATTGGATGCGGTTTCATCGCTAGTTTTACCATTAGAGCTTCCATCAACATCATCGTTTACCAAAGTGTCTGTTTCTGTTTCTAAGGAAATCTGTTGAGAATTTCCAAGTGGAATACTTGTTTCAGAATCAATTTCATAGCAATCAAATCGTTGTTTTGATAAGAACGTTGTGTTCTCGTTAGTTGGAGTAGTGTCCAAAATCACATGATTATTGCTGTTAAAGCAAGTGTCGCTCATTGTGGTCTCGTCTTCATTTAAAGACGCGATCATTGGAGCGGTTATACTAACACTGGGAAAAGACACATCATTTGGACAGGTGTCTTCATTCCATTTGAATTACTTCCAGATTTCCTTTCATACATAGTATTATTACTGTCGAAATCGTTCGATTCCATTTCCGCAATCGATCGATTGGTGCGCAAATATTCTGCTGTTGAAACGAGTTCTTGGGTCCGTCTTTCTACTGACTTCAACATCAAGTCTGGGCCTTTGTGTTTATCGTGAATGGGCTGTGCAGTGGAAGTCGATGGAACATCGATGTCATCTTTATCAATAAGAAATTCATTCGACATTTCCATCTCAAACGAAGATTCATTGACCGAGTCTTCATTATAGTCGATATTGCTCATTTTTAGAGCAGGATATTCGTTTGATTGCAAAAGGGCGCAATGACTGTCAGAGAGGTTTAAGCTGCCATGAGAATTTTCCAAATGATCACACCCAGTTGTGTTCAGTAAACTTTCGAGTCGAGTTTGATGATCGCTTTTCAGTATTTCCTTGGGATTTCTTAACTCGATGCTTGTGCCGCCTGGAGACTCTTTCATCTCTACACCTGGAGCTGTGTTGGTTGTTTATTGAACATACGCATCGCATCCTCAATGGCGGTGGGAACAGTTCTTGTGGTTGCTGCGCTGGCATTTTTGAGCCATAGCTCCTCGATTACTACAGATCTTTTAGTTCAAATGTGTCCAATCGCCATGGGAAACCCGCATTTTTCATATATATTACCTCCCCTGGGTCCCCAAATGCAAAAATCTTTTTTTTCAGATTTTAAAAGTCCAAACCATGATTTTTCTTTTTGACGCCCCACTCGACGTCGTTTGATATAAGAAAAATTTTAGGGATTAAGTTCTTATAAGGGAGGACCCCCTTTAAAAGGATTTAAATGTTTGACAAGACCTTTACTTTCGAGAGACCACCACTTCTGACCTCTTTGCGAAGTTGGAGCTTTTTAGCTGCTATAGTTTCAATGGAAACTTTCTGTAACGCACGAACAGACGCGCGGACGTACAGACAGGACGCGAAACTAGTAGGTCTTTGTAGAATTCGTCTGAAATAGCCCAGATTATCTCCCTACCTAAATTAATCAGTGTTTTCGGCGTGAAAACGTGACAAATCAACAGACAAGCAGAGTTACTGTAGGATTTAGAATATTAGTTTGGAGGCAAATATTTTGTTGAAGACTATAATATTTTCGCCAATGTAATTATTTTGGGTTATATATTCATAAAAAACCAAAGTTACTTATCAAATTCAAACCATTCAATTTACAACAGTTGTAAAGCAACAAATCACAGGTTATTACAAAAGCAGTTATAAGCGTTCGATATAATATTGTATAATATACTATACGTCTAAGGTAACCATTGTAATATTCTCACAAATTAACAAGCTTCTCTATATATGATTACAATGAAATTGTACAAAATTGCTAAGGTTTCAATACCTTTCAATAATAATGCATTGCCATATTTTCAAAGCAGAATTAATGTATGAAAATATTAAGTTCTACTCGTTAAAATTAATGTTTTGGATATTAAAGCTTATTGTAAAATGTTTTTGTTATTTATTACGTGTATAATAGACATTTTCAAGCATTAAAAATGGGGAACATTTTATTTTACAATAAAAAGGGAGACAGTAATTCAATTTTTCGCAATAATACTATTGCTCTCTATCAAATCTGATTTGAAAGGTATATTTCAATTTGTTGATATATTATATAATCTAAATAGAACCCAATTTCCATATTGGTAAGATAATTTTAAACAAATTATAATATTGAAATAGTTTGAAAATATCAGATCGTTTGCGAATACCGTTATTTGTAATAAGATTCACATTAAAATCATCAAAATAGCACCAACCTACATAACTTTTCTTACATAACTTTTCTTACAGTGATTATAGTGTTAAAAGACAATGAAAAACTGTTTTTGTGAGTTTCAGTTAGTTTTGAATGTTAAATTTTTCGATTAACCTCAAATTAAATCATGGATCAATATTATTGTGTAACTCGATCTCATAAATGTCAGACACACTACTGTTCGACTGTAAATAGTGTTTAATTATCACTTTTCCCGTAAAAGCGTTGCAAAAGTTTCGCCATAAATCCGTAATATATCGCTGCTATATAAGAGCGCTTGATTTGAATTTTGAATGAAACATGGTATTTATGTTACATGTTATTGTTGTCTTTATTAACTTTTAATTACGAAGTCGATATTTTTGTAAGGAACATTTCTAGTAGATAGTCGCCACGACTTTAGTGACACACACACACTCGTTATGGGCTTTTGAAAACCGGTACTTCATCATAATGTGCATATATGCTTATTCATGTAAATCTCTTAAGAGAGCTTAACAGGAAAAAGTTTAGTTGCGTTCAATCTTAAATTCGTGGTGCCTAACTCTGTTAATCAATTAGGCATGAAGTTCTTGTGGATGTATTTATATACCATATGGCCCTTCAAGTCTGGAGGACTATATGACTAATCACCACGTCTATCCGTTTTCTACCGACAGCAGCCGAAATGTCACTCAATTTAAATCTTGCGCTCTTATTGTAACACTATATTAAAATTTCTACAAAAAAAAAAAAACAAGCATTAAGTTGATAAATTATAAATCCATCAAAAATATATGTCAAATATTCATTAACAAGTGTCTCAAGCAGAAGGAAACCCAGAAGACAGTATGGACAGAAATACTTGCCTCAGAGTTTCGAGCAAGATTTTAGAAATGCTCAAAAATCAATTTCTAATTTCTGACTTCGTTGAACATTCCACATAGTGGAGTGAGCTTCAACAAGTTAGAGATCAAACATCATGTAATTTTGGAAGAGGAAATAATGCTGGAGTTTTAGGATTATGATCTGAAACCACGACATACGAGTACAAGGCAATGAAGTTACATATTACAAATTACTTGTTAAGATTTGAAGTGAGAACGAAATGCACGATTTATTGAATAAAAAACAATTTTCGAATAGAACCACTACGTCGAGGATGTAGAGTTATGTAAAGCTGCAATAAGTGATGAAGAATGTAACTGAAAAATGAAAAGTTATGCTAAACCAACTAGGAAGTGTTAACGATAGATTAGCGAGCAATATATTCAAGAATAGTATATAAAAGTGTGGAACGGTTAAGATTTTGACCTAAGAAGACACTTTCTGAAAAAGCATCCAGCAACCTAATTTTCAATGAAAGGAAGGTTGCAAAAACATAGGTTTCATACATAAAAATAGTCGTTCCTCCTATGCCCAGCTCTAGAGTATTCAAGCTGAGAGTATCATCGAAAGATTTTTGTTTCCTCAAACTTTGCCATCAGGAGCAAGAAGAATGACGAAATGACATCTTTAAACCATATCACAGCTATATAATATCCAAGAAATTTGTAAAAAGGCTAGAAAATAACATAAAAACTACACTATTAACGCCATCAGTGAGAAATCTGATGTCTGCACAATTGGCCGATCTACGAAGAATACAATATTAAGAGTCGAGCAGGCACATGGAAAATAATTGAGGTTTAATGTCTACGAGTAACATATATCTTATCAATTTTTCAAGCACTTCTAACAAGTATTAAGATATTAGAATGCACTTGCCCGTCCATATTACTAAATTTAATAGGGATGACTACATGACAGGTTCGAGTTGATCAATTTTCCGTCTCCTTTTCAAAATATCTCACTGAAGAAACAGAAATGGCCTGACGTAGCTGCAGATAAAATAAGCTCTGGTATATAAAACGAAAGTTAATCATCCTAAAAGTCAAGTATACAAATAAAATTAATATTTTGTCAAGGTAATTTAACATTGCAAAAGTACGTTTTCGAATTAGCGAAGCAATGCTAACAGTATAGTTTAATAAAGATTTAATGCACTATAACCCTCGAAGTACATCATTCCAAAAACTACTAAAATAAAATGATACTCGTATATAGCTATAGTGTAAGCTACATAGAAAGAAATGAATCAAATGGTTTTATCATATCAGAAAGATGATCGTTGGTAAATAAAAACCGAAGCTAATTGAAGTGCACAGTATACATTGCCGAAAAAGAACTTAAGAAAAAGCTAGCTGAATTTTGTTGACCAAAACTTCATATCGTTGGAATACTTGGAAAAGTTTTGAATTTTATTAAACTCATCAAAGAGGGATGTACGAGTATGCGTCCGCTAAAATCGACTTTCAAAAAAGTAACAAGTTTCTTTATTCATAATTATCAAGATGCGAATATGACTGTAATCTCGGCGGGAAACGCAAAATATATGAAACATTGAAATTTTCTAAAACATTTGTATTGATAACAAAATATAATTTCTTCCCATAACTTTCCCTGAGTAATATTCATACTTTTATCAAGAGAAAATTGATTGTTACAATGTAGCACATATTGCAGAAAAAACATGGTCGTTGGTCTTTCGGTGGCGATCAAGAATTAACGCTTCTGAGGATACATCGATTTCGTTCAATTACTGTAAAAATGCAATTAGACAAATGTCGTGCAATCCAAATGACTCTCATAAACTGTACGAACTCAATAATATAAATTCTTTGAATTTGCCAAAAAATATCGTGGTTTCATGCAAGAGTATAAGTATTGATATACGTCAACTCCATAGTTCTGTTCCCGAAAATATCCACAATCAACATTTAAACTAAACCTTTATATTTGCTTAATTATTGTAATCGAAATGTAAACACTTGCATAATTTCTAGTAGAGAAATAAAATTGATTTAAAAATTTAATAGTTAAACTTTAAAATAATTCCACTGATAGTTTTGTGAATTCATATGCTTGTTGTAGCAGTAATTTTGAATGATAATTAAATAAATTTGTTTGTTTTGAATTTGAAAGCTAATGTTAAATATCCGGTTACTTTTATTTTTTAAATTACAAACCACGTTCAGACAGAATAAATTCATCAACGTTATGTGTTAAATAAAAGTTTGCACTTTTGTCAATTGGTATCAATTTTTCAAAACGATCACGAAAGGCTAAATGACAAAGCTTCTGATTTTAAAGATGATTTAAAAAATTTTTAGAATTAACATTTTTTCTGAAATATTAGGCATCTGGTTAGTCATACTTTTTTCTTTCTTATGTTCGTACATTTTAAAAATTCCTTAGAAATAAATTAAATTAATGCGAATTTTTTCTAACTTTCGCTGCATATTAAAAGCTTACTTATACTTAAATAATGCTACAAACGTTTTCCTAGTCTGCCCGTAGTTAAATCTAAATTTTATCACCGCAGTGCATAGTGGCAAAACACTTTAATTTGATCGTAACATTAAAAATCTTTATTTCTAAAAGGGATGCCTCTTCAAATTCATTCATTTAAACTATAAGAAAGTTGATAATCCTTGTTATTCTTCAACCAGAAGAGATGCCTGTTGTTGGTCTATGGCATGAAATATATTTTATGATTCTATGCTAATTTTGAAAGCGTGTGATCAGTTTTTCCACATCAGATCGAGTTTTTGTATCACCCGGTAAGGTGTTCTTGGAGAAAAAATTGCACTTACCCTACATTAAGGGAATATGCTCCAATGCTGCGCAGTTTAGGAATAAAATCGAATAAATCGAATAAAAATAGCTGCAAAGAAATCACAAAATTGTTTAGTAAATCGACCAACAAATGAAGTTTTGTATTCAATATAACGATCAACTTAGTCTTATTCTTTTTGAAATATGTCACCAATTTACATCAGGGCTGCTCAAGTTTTGCCGTCTTGATCGCGGGTAGCTTGTCAGAGTCGGGCTTGGGGCCACTCGCTCACTATACGCCCCCTAAAGTCATTGAGCGACGTTACGACTCCCTGAAAAATTGTGCCACAGGTTAATTTCTCCTGCATCCTTAATCGAATAAAATTTTCCTACAAAACTCCCTGTACATGAAATCAAACAGAATTTACCTGTAAGACTCCCTACGAAGCTATAAATTGGCCAAGTAAAGGAAAGCTTTATTCATCACTCTTCTCTCTCCTGCACTCCTTTCTTAACTTTGGTATTAAGACCCAACAATTTATGCCATGTGCGACGTTTTTAGGGTATTGTAAAACAATTTTACAAAACACCACTAAAATCCTGATCTGTCTGTCCGTTTGTCCGTCCGTCTGTGTGTCCCACCAATTACTCTCGCAAACCACATAAGCAAGAAAAAGAAAATTTTGTATGTAGGTGTGAAGTAGTGCCCTCTTTAAAGTTCCACCACAAAAAAAATTTATAAGATGTTTAAGAGGGGCCACCCCATAACTGGGAATGGCCACCTTAAAAAAATTTCACCGAATGTAAGCAATATGGGTATTACACAAAAGGTCTTAATGAGAACTTTCCAAAACCAGTCTTAAACTGACAAATATTGCTTCGAGGGGTACAGGCGAAGAGGGAATGTACGAATTTTGTGTCCCCCCACGCGGTTGGACACCTTTGACCTAAAAAATCTGAAAAAATCGTAGTGGTAAATTTTTAGGAGCACAAGGACAACAAATATCTCGGAAGTCAAAATTTGATCAACTTTGTTAATAATAGTACATTATGTAAAATTAATGTGTTTGTCTTTAAAATCAAAACGGGACCCTTAAATTTTTTGAAAGCTACAATTTAAGTTTTCTGATAATAATCGCATGAGTCCTAAAAATTTCACAAAAATCGAACAACAAGCAGCTAACTTAGGGCCGATTGAATATTAAACAATTGCAACAACTTTATCACGCGATACTAATGAACCTAGACACTGCAAATATGTAGAAATTTTGATGGCAATTTTAGAAATGGTTTGCAATATTAATATGTTATCATGACTAGTCAAACTATAGGGGCACAAGACTGGAAACAAATTTGCGGCGAATGTAAATACATAACAACCTGGATTTAGCTTTTCGTACCCAATTTATGGAATCTGTATATTAGTCAAGTTCTGATATTTAGAACATATTATTTGAGTAACTATTTGGTTCACAAAATCCTTCTGGCAGGAGCACTATCCTGCTACTCCAACTTGTTTTCAGCTAAGCACTTGCGTTACTCCCATGAGCCTGGTTCACATAAGTTGTATCAAATTTATCTTTCAATAATTCACTATTTAGGGTTTTGTACTACTCACAAAATCCTATTGAAATCGGGTTTTGTCTGTCTGTCTGTCCGTCCATCTGTGTGGTACAACAGTTTTTCTCCGGAACTATAGGAACTGTAAGTGTGCTGTGTGATGCGTTCCAAGTTCCTGTTTACAATTTAAGTTTACTATATTCAGTTATTTAAAAAATCATTTACGCTTTATTTAAAATTGCCCACTATTGTATTGACACTTGAATAGCTTCTAAGCGCTGATGGGTGTTCCTGCGTTAGCTTAATTATTGAATTTTTCCCTCCACCATGTCGCCTTTATGGTCACCAGATTTCTAACTTTTCATTGACAAACGATTTAATGTAAAGTAAATACTATGATTCCTAAAATAAGAAACAACCATCTTCTTATGTCAAGATACATTTTCTGCTATAAATGATGGTATTTCGACCTTGCTGTCACTTGAAAAAACATAGGATTCACATTGTATTTCGTATCAGTTGACATTCTATAAAGATATACCGTATTCCTGAAATCCTTTTTTTTTCTTACCTTCCATTTACTCCAGGTATCCTTGATTTCTGCGTTCTTGCTAATAAATTTATTGTGAATTGGGAAAGAATCCAAATTCACTAGGAATCTTAAATAATGCTTTCTCTAATTTCAGTGGTTTGTAGATATCGTTGGTTATCTTCTATAAATCAGACAAGATTATATATATCGTAATATTCTTTAATCTGATCCAGCTTTTACATATACACAATAACATGAATAACTTATGTGAAAAATCTGCTGATGGAAACAAGAAAAATATTCATTTTTTTGCATATCAAAAGAAATACTAAATAAAGGAGTTGAAAATAGATTAGGGTGTATAGCTAACAATCTACCAGTTATATGGTACGTAAGATATAACACATGAGCAATTAAGTGAAATATATATATGAAATTACGGGCTAGAAATATATGTCGATCTAACTTTCATGCATAAGTCCTTTGGATCTTATAAAGTGCGTTCCGTTACGGCAACGCATTCTAGCTGAGGATTTGGTTTAGCGGTGGAAGAAAGATTTATCGTTGGCATTCTCGTTAACAGTATAGGGAGAGAAATGGAATGGCTTCGTCGGCGGAACGGGAGTTATTTCGATTCGGTTTTGCGGAACGGCGGCAAAACAACACAAAAAAATGGCAGTGTTGGCAATACAGTGCGGAAGTTATTGCTTAATAGAACATTGCGTTTGATTTTTGGCGAATTCAGTCAATCATTTAGACACGTTAACTATCAGTTACTTATTCAGTTAGTTTATTGGTTTTAAGTTTTTTGCTGCGCGCGTAGAAAGAGTCAAATAAATAGGCGATTGAATTTGAGCGGAGTTTTGCGAACCAATTCGGTTGAGCTCTTTTCACTGCCGTGGTTTTCCGCAGGAACCTGGAACAAAAAGACAATATGTTGTGGTGGTTTGGCCGTTTTTTTTTGTGGTAGGGAGGTGAATGCTATTTATGCACAGAGTGTGGGACTCCCATGCGCGACTGGACTACCCACTAAACACTTCCCCTGTCAACCTGAGAACCCAGCCTGGAACCGTTTGACACATTACTTCGGGCCAGGTCTCGTTTTGTTACGCCGTGGAGCGCCTTCAAGCTGGGGAATCCCTTTCCTAGCGGGAGGGGAGAGGGGAAGAGGAATTGCCAGGAGAGCAATCCCCCAGCCACAGCGCCCCCGGCTGCTGTGAGTCCCTTTTATATTTTAGGACTGCCCGAGCATAATGTGCCACCTGGTTCCATTTGTCAACCAATTCGAGCATAACCGCAACTATATTATCCGGGGTGAGCTCCCCCGTCTCCCTGTAAAGTTCCCTTCGCAGCCTGACCCATTTTGTACCCGCAAAAAATGTGTGACAGGCATTGTCCTCCTCTCCTGGGCAAAACCGAAAATCGGGGGACCGTGACTTACCGATCTTGTGCAGGTAAGACTGAAAACACCCGTGCCCGCTCAAAAGCTGGGTCAGATAGAAGTCAGTCTCACCATGCCTTCGATTTAGCCACGGTCTCACATCCGGGATGAGGCACGCAGTCCACCTTCCCTTCGTGCAATTCCTCCAAGACTGCTGCCAATCGTTGAGTGAACGCTGTCTCTCTTCGCGGACAACTATCTCCCTCGCATCCTCGTTTCGACGCAGGTAAATAGCGCGGCGCTCTCTAGCAAGGAGGGCGATAGGTATCACGCCTGCAATCACTCTCACGGCCGAGTCGAAGACTGTTGGATACGAAAATGCAATTCTCAGTGCTCCTCTTCTCTCCACCCGTGCCAAACGTTTCCGGTCAATTCAGAGCCGATGTTCCCGAAGCAGCCTTCTCAGCCGTTGCCCTGATTTGCTCAGAGAAACTCATCTTCGAGTCGGTCAGTAGCCCCAGGTACTTCACCGCTGGCTTCGATTGGATTTGTATGTCTCCAATACTAATCATCCTTACTCTAGGCACTCTTTTTTTTGTCAAGATGACCACTTTGGTTTTCTCCAGTGCTAAACTCAGCCCGCGAGCAGTCATCCAGTCCCTCACTCGGTGCATTAGCATACCTAGCCTAAGTTGCGCTTGTTCAACGGTGCGTCCGGCGACCAGAGCCGCAACATCATCCGCATAGCCAACCTCATCTGGCATCTCAAGTCTCAGTAGCCCGTCGTAAGGCACGTTCCACAGGTCCGGACCAAGGATAGATCCCTGGGAAACACCCGATGTAATTTCCATCCTTCGTTGGCCCTGTGTCGTGTCGTAGAGCAGGCTTCGGTCCTTAAGGTAGTTCCTCAAAAGCCGCATTAGATATTCTGGAACTTGAAAAGAGTTTTCCAGCGTATCCAGAATATCCACCCATCTAGCGGAGTTGACGTCGAGTGTCACCAACAGGACGATCCGTCGCTTGGTGCGACTATATGCCTCTGCCTTTTGGACCGCGTTCACCACCTCTGCAATCGCATCAATGGTAGAACGTCCTGCTCGCAAACTGCTCAAGCAGATTTTGGGCGGTTGAACTGCGGTGTAAGTTTAGCTGCAGGATGCGGGTCATCGAAGCTCTGATTTGGCCTTGGCTAGGGCTTCCTGGAACACCCGGCATTTTCCTGATCCCAAGACGTGTCCAAAATCAGGGTTTGGATCAGCATCCTTGCAAAGAATACAGTGTGCTTCCTTCGTACACTCTTTTCTTTTATGTCCCATTTCACCGCATTTGTAACATAGGGAACTCCTATCGGGTCCTTTGCATACTTGTGTGGTGTGACCATAACCAAGGCATTTGAAACATTGAAGAGGCGTTGCTCTTCGCCGTATCCTACAGACAACCCACCCTATTCGTACTTTGCCCTTGTTCAGGAATTGTTCGGCGTCCTTTTCGGTCAAGTCAACTATGGCCATGCGTTGTCCCCTGTTGTTTTCTGGTGTCAGTCTCGCTTTGATCCTTCCCACGCTAGGGAACTCCCTTTTGATGGCCTCTTCTACCTCGGCCAGATCCGTCACGCAGTCAATAACCCGTATGCCGATCGTTGCCATCGGCTCGAGCGGAGCTATAGTTGCGCTTTTGCCGAGGACTTTCTTTACTGCGTCACAGAATGCTTCTTTTTTGCCGGCCTCTGCTCCGAATTCGACCAGTATGTTGCCCGACCGCGTTGGTCGTACTACTTTAATGGTAGTATTGGTGTCTTCGGGCCTTACGTTTCCCCTGATGTCCCGCAGCACCTCCGCGTAGGATCGGCCATCTTGGGGCTTTACAAGCAGTGCCTGCTGCCGGGGTCTTCGTCGGGACTTCTGCCTCTCCTGTTTTGCATCAGGTCCTTTTTCTAATTGGGCGTCCGTGCGAATTTTATTTTCTGGCTTTTTTTAAAGGAGTTTCTTTGCGGCTTTCTTCGCTCCTTTTGTAAGCACTGTCTGGAACCCCTGATCTGGTGCTCCACGCCCTTCAAGTGCCTCTTCCTTCCTTCTTTTATCCCGATCTCCTTCGATTGGGCTAGACGCCATTCTTTTATTGACTTTTAATGATGGAGCTATCTGCACGTCGCCTTTAGATTTTGCCCCAAGCGCCTCTTTAGCCTTCTGTTCGTCTTCGGCCCGTAACCAGCTCCTCCGATAGTGCCCTACGCGATCTAGGAGCTCCTCTAGTTCAAGGAGCCCTGCCTTTGCAACTTTGCTAATTTTTGGGGAGTCGCATGCAGCTTGTATTCTTTTCAGAACATCTCCCGCTTTTCGAAGTAGTCTTTCTTCTTCGTATCGCTGGGCCGCAATTGTACCTTGCAACGATCCTTGGGAGAGGTTATTGCGTTCCGTTTCTGAGTGCAGTACTTCCGCCACATTTTCAACGTTGGCGGTACAATCACGCGGTGTCTGGTCACTCTTTGCTTTTAGTGCCGTAATCTCCTCGTTTGCTTCTGGATTTTTCGTTCCAATGTCGGGATTTGTGACCCTTGCATCGGTCGCTTTAGTAACGATCGCAGCGGTGACAATCGAATTTTCGGTGCTCTTTATGTTATCTTCCACTGCTCGAACTCCTGAAGCATCCTGCCGAGTCTCCCGCTTCTCCTTAATAGGACGCTCGGGCGTTCGCATAATTTTTTTGCTGCGCCCAAACGCCGCAGGAATCTCAGTCTGCACCAAACTGTCTGCTGTTCTCCGTTTTTCGTCTACCGTCACTGTCGTCGTGTTAGTCTTCGTTTTTTTTGTGGTTAGTACAGCTCTCGATGTACTGTTGACATCGTGGCTGCAACCGCTGGTTGCGTCGTTGTTGCTATTATTTTTTATTGTTGGGTCCCCCTTCGGGGCCGCTATCTCCGTTCGTGTGTGTAGTCACCTTTTTGGTCCCATGGTTATCTTTGCAGAGCAGGTAGGCCATGCGAGGGTTGGCACAAGCCCTTATGGGGACAAGTGCTCAGAGCCAGACCAGCGCTAATCGGGAGTCCGTCTCAACCGAACTTCACCACCAACCCAATGGTGCGAACTTCGAACGTACTCCGAGGCCTGCCAAGGTTTTACCGGGACGGAGACGGTATGATAGTTGAACTGGAGCCGTTCACACACGGGTTTCACCTCGGCGCTACTGTGCAAAGCAACTAGGTCCAAACCATCACATCCGCCAGCCCAAAGCGTCAATTCCAGTTCGTTGTCCAAAGCGTAGTCCAGATACAATCAGAGTCGTTACCTGTCATCCCAGGAGGGAACCTCACGGCACCCCCCATATCCTCGGGTCCGTGGGGGCGGCACTCCCCAAAGAGTGCTAGCCTCCAAGAATGTTCTTGTCGACCGGCTTTCTCCCTGCGGGAATTTGATCGGGTACGTGGGGGCGGAACTCCCCAAAGAATGCTAGCCTCCAAGAGTGATCTTGTCGACCGGCATTCTCATTGCGGAGTTTCCTCGGGTACGTGGGGGCGGAACTCCCCAAAGAATGCTAGCCTCCAAGAGTGCTCTCGTCGACCGGCATTCCCCCTGGTTTGGCCGTTGGCCATGGCGGTTCGGTTTGAGGATTGCAGTACATCTTTTCTGGGAGTAGAATTTCCTGTTCTAATAATTGGAAACCACACGTGTTATTGAATTTATTCAGAAAATTAAAAGTGAAAGTGCCGGAAGAATAAGAATCGCCGTATCAGTAAGACTCGTTTCCAACACATTGTGATTGTTCTCGAGGGATTTTCACGATAAAAAACAAATTCCTTCCAAATCGGATATTATATTAATTAAGTATCTAAACTTACGCCGTTGGAAGGAGGAGGGGGCCCCGTCGTTTTCATCGCGAGCCACTCGTTGTTTTCTTCAGCAATCGATTTCCTCGGAGACTGTCGCTGAGGTAGTTTTATTTCAGCTTCGCTTTCTTCCAATCTCGTCATCACATAAAAATCATAAAGTCATAAAACTCAAGTCATAAACAGTCAAGTTATAGACGATTTAAAATTCATCAATAACAACAATGATTACACATAAAACTGTTTAAATACACTTCGCGAAGGACCCAAACAGCACAAATGTGTAAGGATTTTGGTGAACATTTTAAAAATGTTTTATAACATTGATTTGTTATCATGACTTTTCAAACACTAAGGTCAGCACACTAAAAACGAAATGGCGGGAAATTAAAATACATAATAACAATATATTAGTTTTCCGAGCTCAATTCATGGAATAATTGATTACTGCAGTGTGAGCCAGGTGCGGACTTACCACTGCTGATATCGGTTTACCGGCCGTAACTTCAATCATTTATGTTGGTGATCATCTCACACCCGCTAACAAACTATTATTGAAGCAAGCACGCCAACTCAGGGCAGAGAAAAATTATACATTCCTATGGGTGAAAGAGTGTAAAATTTTTGTTCGTAAGAATGAAGTATCCAAAATCATACGGATCGCTGCTGAGAACGATTTCGCGAAAATTATATGACTTATAATTCTCAAAATTAAAATTTTGTTTCTTTCATACATTTTACGGCATTGGATTTCATTTTAAATTTTTTGCACTTAATTAATATTTATTTCTCATATGGTCAAATCAAAATTTCTCCTTTAAAAATATTTTTAAAGACAATCTATTTCGACGGAAACTACTCATTAAATTTCATTAATTTTCTATATTATTGCTCATTTTGTATGAATAGCCCGAGCACGATATTTGACTGCACGCTATAGCTTGCTATCAAACTTTTTTATTACGTATGTCCCAAATGATTTCGTCTAGTTGTTTATCAATTTTTTATCAGAACGTGAGGGGGTTACTTTACTCATTCTTTTCTAATGTTTTACTGTCTAATTATGACATAGTGTTCTTGACAGAAACTTGGCTGACTCCTGATTTCTATGATGCTGAATACTTTCACCCTAATTTTAATGTTTTAAGGAGAGATAGGTTAGAATCAGACAGACGAGGTATGCGTGGTGGAGGGGTGCTTATTGCGGTGCGGCGTGAACTGCATGCACGGCACCTTGAATGCTTGGATTCAGGGCAAGAGGCTGAAGAGCTGTGGCGATCGATTGAACATTTCTATACCGATCATATAAGCCCTTCTCCTGGCGGCTTAGTGCTGCTTACACTAAACTGCACTTAATTTGTTGCTATTTCCCTCATGGCAATACCCATTCAGAATCATTACAAGCCTTCTATGACAAATTATTTGACTTCATTGAAATGCATCAGTGTGATAGATTTTTAATCATTGGAGATTTTATTATATCCAAAGCAATCTAGCAAAATACGAATAACACCGACCAATCGTTAGATCTATACAACAACGATGACCATGTTGCGGCCTATTTACATGACTACATGGACTTGACAAAATTAAAGCAAATCATCTCTTGCACCAACTTCAATAGGCGAATACTTTATCTCGTTCTTTGCAATGATACGTGCACCGTATCTAGTTCCACAATACTATTAACAAAAGAAGATCAGCATCATAAGGCACTAGATATCATCCTTAATTTAGAGTGTAATAACTATATGCAAGACTTTAGAGAGCAATTTAAATTCATTTACCATGCAGCTAATTTTGAAGAACTGAGCTGAGAATTGTTAAACGTCAATTGGTTGGAAATTATGTCCAACCGTAATACCGAGGAATGCGTAACGCACTTTTATCAGTTCTTCACGAATTTAATGACCAATTATATTCCCCGAAGATTTGTGAAATCAAAATCACACTATCCGCCTTGGTTTTCTCGAAATCTGATAAAACTTACTAAGCAGAAAAATAAAAAGCATTCGAAGTGGAAGAGATATCAAAATGCTCGAGATTATCAGCTCTTTTCTGATTTGCGATCCCGCGTTAAACACCTTGAACGAGAGTGTTATAGAAAAAATATTAATTTCTCCGAAGATAACATCGCTGTCGCTCCTAATTACTTTTGGAGTTTCATCAAATCAAAGACATGTCATAATAATATGCCAGCACAAATGAAACTCGATAACATTGATTCGAGTCACGTGTAAACTATTTGCACTATGTTTGTTGAGTATTTGAACTCTGTTTTCGTTCCTCAGTCAAATACTGAGATGAACTTCTCTGCAGCTCATGAAGATAATTTTCCTCTAGCAGATATTACATCCATAGTTATCCCGCAGGACATAGCTGTGAAACAATTCCAGCTATTAGGTGTAAAAACAAGGGCGCTGGCTGTGATGGGGTGCATCCTTCTCTAATCAAAAAATTTAGTAAAGAGCTTTCATCCCCCTCACTATAATAAACCAAATTCCGATTCCGAAAGGGAATGATAAGCAAGACATCAAACAATACAGACCGATTTCTAAGCTAAACGTTTTAAGCAAAATCTTGGAGAAAATCGTAGTTGATAATCTTAACTCACAAATGGGTCATATTATTGCTTCACAACAACCGGAGTGTCAATGCTGATTTAGCGCTGTACCCTGACTTCTTACTTAATGCTCTAGAATCTGGGTACCAAGTTGCCGCCTTCTATACCGATTTTTCGAAACCCTTTGACAAAATTAACCATGCTCTTCTTATGAAGAAGCTCTCGAAAATTGGTATACGTGGTGATCTGTTAAGATGGATCTCTTCGTACATAAGCAATCAAAGTCAAGCGGTTGCATTAAAAGGTTATTGTTCAAACTTCTTGGAGGTATCTTCAGGAATTCCTCAAGTATCACACCTTGGTCCGTTTTTGTTCAACTTATACGTTAATGATATTGGTACTTGTTTTTCCAACTCTCATCATTTACTGTATGCGGATGCCACAAAAATTTACAAAATAATCAAGACATTGGACGATTGTAAGATATTGCAACACGATCTCAGGCAGTTTGAACAATACTGCAAAGCGAATCAACTGTTTTTAAATGCAGGAAAGTGCAGTACAATAATTTTCTCAAGACAGTGTCATATCATAACTTATGCCAATACAATCTCGGAAGTGCCGATTAACCGTGTTAATGAGGTTAGAGATCTAGGTTTGATTTTAGATTTAAGACTTTTCTTCAATCAGCATTTTGACAATATGGTATCTAAGGCCTTTAAACGTCTATGACTGATTTTCGATTAAGTAAGCCCTTTTCAAGAGCCGAAACATTGAAAATTCTATATAATACATATGTTCGTAGTATCCTTGAATTCGGAAGGTTATTTGGTCACCGCAATATGATACTCATATTCAGAAAATTGAGAAAGTTCAAAAACAGTTCCTAAAATTTCTTGATTATCGCATGGGATATACTTACACAAATTACGAAGAGAGTGCATCTAGGCACAATCTACAGCTCTTATCTTCTAGACGTAATTATTTGGATTCCGTTTTGTTATATAAAATTATTAATAGTCAGTTAAATTCGTTTCAGATCAAAATTCCGCGTTCTGTTTCATCTCGTTCTAATAACACTTTTTACTTGCCTTTCTGTCGCACCAATTATGCTAAGAATACGTTCATGTACTTTTTAAAATGACAAACTAAATGAAGTCGATTTTTTTTCATGTGATTTAAATATGTATAAAAAGAAAGTGAGTGAATTGATCTACTAACGTAGCTTGTTCCTTTTATGAAATAACGGTATTGACTAAATATTCACATTTTTATTTTTGTAGTTTTTTCTCTTTCTTTTGTTAATTCCATAATGTCTGTAACTTTCGTCACTTTTGAATTTTTGATAAAGAATTTGTATATAGTTATGGTAATACTAGGTCTATTTGTGCTTTAAGTTTGTATATATATTTGTAAATGACTGTTATTTACCTGAATAAAATAAATAAATAAATATGTATGAGTTAAGTTTTGATATGCAAAAGACTTTGATTTTCAAATTATTTTACAATACCCTTCTGGCAGGATCACTCTCCTCCTACTTTTATTTGTTTTCTAGACGTTCAATTGCTTCGGTCTTTGTGGACCTATTGGCTCCGAAACAAAGCCCTTAGAGAAATCAATTTCATTTCTACGAAAAGACCAGAAAAACACTTGCGCCATTGAATTTATCTCGTACTCTATTGCCTGACTGGTTATTGCTCTTCTCATGTAAGCAGCATTGAATAAGTGTAGGGCCACCATCACCTAAAATTGGCAACCCCGGGCAAAAACTTTTGAAACCCCGGACATTTGAGTGAAGTTAAGCTTTTCTTATCATTTGAAGCTTGGTCCCGGCTAGCATTCAAGAAACTGGCAACTACAACCAGTCCAAAAAGTGTCGGAGTGACAGATCTCTGGCTGGGAATCGCCACCATACGTTGCGGTTTCGTTTTTCATCTGCTAATTGTGTTCGTTGTCGTGAATAAAATAAAATATCGTGAATCGCAAAATTTTTGAAATTTCTATAGTTGCATAAAGGAATTTCTGTAACTTAATCCGATTCTAAACATTCATGTAGATGAATCATTCTTAATGTAAAGTAAATATTCTTATTGATGATGCGAAGTAAATATTCTTGTTGACGATGAATCATTGTACGTGAACATTCTTGGATGCAAAGTAAACACGCTTATTGATTATGGATCATTCTTATTGATTATGAATGATTCTTATTGATTATGAATCATTAGATTTAAAAGAATACATAGTTATCCATAACTGAATTTAATAATTGCTCAATCAAATCCAAGATTTGTCAATTGCTGTTATACAATAACAACAGCCACTGCTGAATCTTCTCCGGCTGTAAATGTCTCATCCGAACCCGCTAAATAACTTGGTAAGGAATGATTTTTATAATTGAATGAACGAAGTGGATTTTCGCTATGATTTGGTTCAATTTCCTTGTGACTGGAACGCGAGACTTGAAAGTTATGAATTTTGCATGCCTGGTAATTTCCACTTTTGTAATTTGCTGTCATATCCTCTGTCGTCGCAGTACGAGTATTTCTGTTATCAGGATCTTCTATTCTAATGTGTCCACGAAATTTTACCGCTGGGTGCAGTATTTCACAATGAAGTCGTTCGAGTGTATGCAAATTTTCCGTTTGTGATGCTAGTATGAGAGTTCCAAAATTATTATAGAAAAGTTATATCTGTTATCCTGATTCCGTAAATAAATATACCTTCCTGCGCATCTGTATTTTCGTGTGAAACAACCACACACCGGGTCCATGTGAAAAAACTCACCACACTTTCATTTATTTCATATAGTACATTGGTATTGATAAATTTGTTTTCTTAGACTATTGGAAACAAATTTATAAAATCCACCCAGCCAAAAACAAAATGATTACCACGACGATACATAGTAAATATTAGTTATCATTTATCGATAAATTATTATTATTAATATTAAAATTTAAATGATACGCGTATATATTTTTTCTTTTGTCTTACTCTTCTCTATAAATAATAAAATCTCCTCGTTATGTTTACAAGTCACGAAAAAAATGATAAGAGAGATGAAAGAAAAGAATTAAGGAGATCAGACAAAAAAATTAAAAGTAAAAAGAAATAAGACAGCTTTGACAGAAATGAAATAGAAAACGATATTTGTTTGATAGTTAAGTTTACTGAAATTTCGCATAAGGTAAAAAGAAGGAAATTTTATGAACACTCCCAAATGTTACGTATATGTAAAATAAATTAACTTTAAGAAAGAACCAAATAGGATCGAGAAAAATCGGAATGTAATGGAAAAGGCATAGCATGTAAATGGAAATTTTCTTGTACTTTAGAAAATTTTACTTTGAAGAAAAATGATTTGAATTAAAAGCTGCCTTAAAAATATAAAATTGTATTTTTAATAAAGTAATGAATAGAGAAATTAATATTTCTTTAATTTTTAAGTTAAAAACAAATATAATCCTAAAAGTAATGACATGTGCATAAATCTAAGCAAGAAGAACAAAGCATTCGTTGAAGACATTTAGATAAAACTATTCAAATGAAACACGATTGATCAATGAAATAAACTACTAGGTGGAACGATACGATACAGTCATATTTTGCGCAAGATGCATTCAACGTTCTTCTTTCACGTTTGAAATTATTTTATTATTCAACACTAAATATCACCACTGCATTTTTTTAATCTTCTATCAGTTATTGTTAGATATCACAATCAATATCAATTGTTCAGTTGATTACGTAATAAATTGACAATTTATACGATATTTCCGGGTATCAGTCAACCAGCTATGTATACCATTGATTATTTGCTTCATAAATATTATTTTTTATTTTATTCTAGTGAATTTTGCCATCTTTAGATAGAATTTATGAAGGAGGGGAATGATAATAGATGTCCAGTCGATTTTCTATTCCTATAATATAAAACAAAAGAATAATAAGTTCGAAATTTTAAGAATATAATCAAATTTTAGGCTATAATTATAAGTTTAAGAAGCTAAATCGAAAAAAAAACATACAAAACTGTTTACGTTTGTTTAGATTTTTGGAAGCGAATGATTTTAATTTAAGAGGAATAAATTTAAAGTCCCTTATACTTCATAGCAAATAGGAAAAATTGTGTCAGTTGTGACAACTTCCCATCCCACGTCAGTTTTGTCGTGGGATGTCAAAGTCAAGTTTGACACAGCCACATGGTGAGTATGAGTGTTCGGCTAACGGTGGTGAACGAATGAACCACCACTTAACGTTGGTCGGGTGACAGGTGTGAGTCGCGAATAAATTTTCGAATCGCATCCCCGTAGCTAAGACTAGATCGGGACAGAAAAAAGACGGGTGAGGAAATCAAATACGTGGTGGTGGTTTCAATTGAAAAGTGCGGAGAACGCAATAGTGCTACGGGTGCTTGGCGGCGAACGTGGAAATCCACCCCCATATTTTGGATCCGCGATTGGGAGTTACGTGAAACGGTGAGAAGTGAATACCCTGGGAAATTTACGTTCAGTCGAGAGGTCCGACATTTTCAAAAATCGAAGTTGCTGAGCAGTAACAGTTAAGACGTACATTAGTTAGAGCAGAATAGAACTCTAGATGAGGAGTGAAGGTCGTCGAGGTTTGTTAGCCCTTTTGCCGCGGCTGGATTCTTTTTTTATCGTCCTCTTTGTAGCGTATACGGGAAGATGTTTTCTGAGCGCGGAGAAATATGGTGGAAAGTACGCGCAGTTAGCACTTGGAAAAGTGGAGCCATCACCGGGTTCGCCACCTGACGACATTCATCTATTTGTTAACACACGACCGGTGTTTCCGAAAGAAAATAAGCCCTCAGAAAGTGATAGGGGAAATAACAAGGTGAGATAATATGCAAGAGGTTTATTGCTAAACCCTTATTTAACTCGTCTATGCTTGCAGCAAATGATTGGCCTATTACCGGGGCAATCAAGATAGTCGTGAAAGAATGGTTATTGGACAAAATAAAAGAATCCGTGCATATGCTGAATTCATGCACAATACGGCTCCAACGAAGACGTGCATTCGACCATCGAGGTGCAAACCGTATGGAAAACCAAGTGGAAGTCTCCAGAAAATATTGATGGATACTATCCAACGTGTGCAATCATTAAGAAATTGGTTACCAGCACCCCATCTTCCAGTGAGCTCCTGGAAAAGTGAGGATCGTCATCGCAAAGGCACAGTTGAATTGATGACCCGAGTGGAACACTAAAAAACATCACTGAAACAACGGTATCATATTTGGTAGTAAGACTAAAGTGTTGGAATCTGACAAGTATGTACGCATTTACCTTCTTTTTATCTAAGAAATAAAAAATCAAGTTCTTGCTGAAGACCGGTAAACCAATGCGATTGTCACCGACGAAGTGAATTTAGTTTGATTTAAATTTGTGCCACATAACAGACGGTCAATTTGGTGTGAAATTTGCGGCGCGTGAATTTATTGAGATAATTGTACATACACATATTCGGCAAATGCCTAAGGCAATAATGAAACTTAGCGCGAATTTCAGATAGTTCTAGTGCGCCATATCAAACACAACGCAAAATATTACTTTTCAAAATAAGTAATTTACGGAGCGAATTTAAGTACGAATTACCATAACAACGTATACATAGTGAAACGGTCGTTATTTAAAACATTTGAACTAATTGTGCGATTTTCGTGGAAAAAAGAGCTTCAATTTGTCAAAAGGCAATTATATATTTGTACTTAATGAAATTATTCTTCACGAGCTCGTCAGGCAACTTTCATCAGAATCAAATCATTGAGAGGAATTTGTACTTTTTCAATAATGGAAGTACCAAAGAAATAAATTTCTATTTGAACTCCATTGAAAAAGAATGTGAAAAACTGCGGAAAGATTCTTGTGATTCGACTACTACTATTCCTGAAATGATCAGTAACGTTAAGTATTAAATGGAAGCGCTGGATAAATCTGGCATTGCTACGTTTAGCTCAGTGATGTGTGTTCAATTGGTTGCAAGATAAATCATAATTTTTCATACGAATTTTAACGTTCGCGACTTTGGCCTTTATCTTCATTTGTAAAATTTATAATTACCTAGGTCTAGGCCATCATTGAATAAGTTGTATTGTTATTAAGTAACATTATGTCTAAGAAATACTACCATGTTCAAAAAGTTTCAGTAATTTATTTTTAAATCAAAAATACAATACTATATATCATAAATCTCATTGTCGCCTTAAAAGTTGTCCCCATTAGCAGTAATGCACCTATGCCAACGCTTGACCCAGCTTTCAAAGCACTTCTGGAACTCGGTTTTAGGTACATGCATCAGCTCTGCCTGCGATTTTTGTTTTATGGTTTCGACGCTATCAAATCGCGTTCCCCGGAGTGGTTTTTTCAATCTATCGAACAAGAAAAAGTCGCACGGAGCCAGATCTGGAGAATTTGGAGGTTGTTGGATGGTATTTGTATTGTTCTTGGCCAAAAATTCACGAATAATTAATGCATTATGAGATGCCGCGTTATCGTGATGCAGAATCCAAGAGTTGTTTCTCCACAGATCTGGTATTTTTTGCGGATAGATTCACGCAAACGTCTCATTACGCCTAGGTAGTATTCTTTATTAACAGTTTGACCCTAAGGTAGGAATTCATGATGCACAACACCATTGTAGTCAATCTAAACAGTAAGCATGACCTTCTTTTTTGACTGAAATCGATGTGTCTTTTTTGGCTTTGGCTCATCTGAAGAACGCCATTCACTCGATTGATGTTATGTTTGAGTGTCGTATTCGTACATCCACGTTTCATCACCAGAAATTATGCGTTTAATAAATGTTGGATCGGAATCGAAGTTGGAAAGCATTTCTTTTGCGATTTCAACACGGTTCAGTTTTTGCAAATAATTCAATTCTTTTGGGACCAATCTTGCAGCAACACGTTTCAGACCCAAATCATAATGAACAATGCTTTGGACTGATCCTAACGATATGTTGGTCTTATCAGCAATCTCTCTAAGAGTTAACTTTCGCACATTTAATTTCATTTTTAACACAAAATTGTATGCAAACGCGTTGCTCTGTTTTATTATCCATGGTCAAAATCGCCCAGACACATAAACTTCACATGAACTAAACGCTGTAATTGTGACAAATGACAAGATGTCAGGCTGAAAATTGGAGGGAGTGTAAACAACAATGTTTGCTAACCAAAGAAAAAAAATTTAACGATATCATATACGCGCGAAATTTAAATGAAAAATTCCTGGAACTTTTTGAACATGGCTATATTGTTTAGAAAATCAATTGTTTAGAAAATCAAATGTTTTTGCATGGGTGGAGGTACTTTGAAAAATTAAGAAACTAGAAAGTCAGCATCCGTAAATCCAAATAAAAAATTTTTTTTTGGGGTTTGTAAACATTTTCAAACAAAATTCTTGGGATAAGCATGTTACTTTAAAATTATGAGAAACAGTTAGTTGATGAAGAGATTTGAAAACACACGTATAACTAACTTATACGATTCTTTTAATCAACGTAGACTATCTATGAATGCTGTCCAATGTGCTAACTAAAACCAATATACGCAAAAGAAGAAAATGCAGTGGGTACCATATGTACTCTGTTCTCCATAAAACTCATCTAGTGCTTCCGGCCTCTTAAATGAAATATCCACTGCTTAAGTGCTTTCATAAAATACCTTGATTTCCAGAATGAAACTTTTTCTTGGAAATTTCCACTAACCATAAAAGATAAAATATTTAAATTTGTCTAACTTTTAACTTACTGCCAGAATTTTGTTTCAATTATCTGTGTAACGCTTTGAGTTTACAAAAAAAAAATAAGCACTACACTAAAATACTAATAACAGATGAAACAATAAGTTGGTGAAACAAACAACACGATGCAAATTTGTAAAAATCTAAAAAACGAAGAAGGGCCTTTGATCGTTCTGTTCTCCACTCGACGTGCTTTCTAAAAGTGCTTACAAACGGCCAGATTTGGCTCGGCAGACCAGCTGATGGTGCGGTCCGCTCTTTGCAATACACGATCGGACCAGCTAGCCGTTCTTTAGTTTTTTATGCGCAAAAATGGCAAGCGAAGTGAACATAACATCACTTTTGCGACATCAGTCATTGTTGCTACATCGCCACTGTTTCGAATCAAAAACAGGAAAAGAAAAGAATGGGCGAAGTTTTATTTAAGGAATAGGCAACAGTACAGTCATATGAAACTAATAAAAAAGAGATTCAGTAGTGTTTCGAAGAACTGTTGAATTTAGTGAAACCACATATCACGAAAAAAGATACACTGATGAGACGTGCAGTGACTGCTGAAGAAAGTTGGTTGCAACACTAAAATACCTTGCGGGAGGCAGGGAACTCAGGGAATTGAAATTCAGTACTAGCATGTCATCGCAGCTACTATCGAAGATTATTCCTGAAACGTATAGAGCGATTTGTAAAGTTTTGAAGAAGTCTATGAAGGTATGTAATACTTAATCTTTCTGTGTGAAAAAACATATTAGTGTGTGGTGTGTGATCTACATTTAAAAAAAAGATTGAATCATTGAACTTATATTACGTATAAATTGTAAGAATAATGTTTTTTATAGTTGCTTAGGTCTCCATAAACAATTTTCATATTCTAATCACTTTTCACAAATAAGAAAATTAACTAGCAACGACAATATCTGCTACCCCCTTTGGATCCCAAAAGGATAAATTGGAGAGTGTTAATCAGATTATATATACTTTTACGAAAAATCTTCAAAAGGAGTATTTGTTGTTGTTTTCGTTATTGTACAAAAACATCACAATTGTACATTCGATTTCACCTTCCAAATCCAATTTTGCCAATAGATCGATATTCACCTTTCTTCAATATCCTAAAATCAAAATGCATACAAAAATCTTCTACATACAATGTTTCATTCTTAAAATGTTGCAAGCCTCACATTTTTAATCTCAAAAAATTCAATCCGAAACATAATGTAACGAACAAGTCTGCATGTAGACAATTAGTCAGCAATTTTGTCCAGAATAAAAGTTCTTCAAGTGTCGCTCGATAGTTTCTAATAGTCCACAAGTGTTAGCAATTTTAGTTACCCGTACAAACCTGTGCGATCAGAAAAATTGAAATTATAAAAATTCCTATTGAGAATAATTGCTAATTTGAATCAAGAGCTCTTCGTAAACGGTTCGTGGAGTAAACGCTTGATTTTACTCGTAAATTTCATTGTTCATAACATAGAGTATGAATATATTGAATTGATTCAAGTACAGTTCGTGCTTTATTTACAAACATCAACAAGTTGCAATTTCTGACGTTTAGTGCTGATAATTTTTAAACATACACGTATTTCGGTGTAGTGCAATTGAGAATTATTTGGTGGTGAAGTATTTTGGAAATTGGCCAAAAATATTGCACAATACTGAGTAATTAATCGTCGCTAGTGCTCAAGTTGCAAAAGCTTGAGTACTGGATACATTTTGAGCAGCGGAGTTCAATGGATTTGTGTATGCATTGAATTTTTAAAATATCTTCATATCGTGATTAGTGCATATTTTATCGACGGGGTTTAATAGTGCATGCACTTATTGGACTTTCTATTAAACTTAAACTTAACTTCAATGTTCCAAGTTGCGGCATTCATATGCTACAAAAAAATTCAGTTGAAATAAAATATCTTGGTTCTGGATTAAATTATTTGAAAAACTAGACACACAAGAAAGAGTCTTAAAAAATATGCGTTCATAAAGACCTACATGAACATTTTCACATGCTACCATTTTCAGCAAAGTTTTCATATATTTCAAATTAAAAATTGTAACGGATCATTTTGTTGTTTTGCCCTCAGTAACTTTTTAATATGCCGTCGGAATTATTAATCATTTATTGAGTGAGATGGCCTTTGTGCTCGAAATGCGTGGCTCAAAAAATAATTAGAAATTCTGACGGAATATAAAAAAAACAAAAAACTTTAGCATTTCAAAATTTTCAGGATGGATTTTTCTCTGAAATAATAATTTATTGGTTTTCGAAAAAAAACGATTGGATGTGAGTTACATGAGTAGTAATTGTTCATTTATATAAAAAAGCTTAAAATTTATTTCTTACAATACATAAAAACTGCAGGCTTATCTATTGTAATAAATTATTATATCACAGCTTAAAACTAACTTTAAAACAGCTTAAAAATTATGGGTTATTTTTTAATGATTTAAAATTCTCCAACATCGGACTCATCCAATGCTCTATTACCGTTGGTTGCTGAAACGATAACTGTGGTGGTTGGTATGACAATGCTGATTGAATCTGCTCTTGCGATGGACTTGCATGATGGGGTGAAGGCGATGCTATTATGTACGGTGGTGGTGGATGCTGGGGTGATGGCGATCCGAATATAAACTGAGGTGATGGCGATGCTGATTCATATAGATGAGGTGATAGTAATGCAAGAGCATACTGCAGAGGTGATGAGGATGCATGCTGGGTTTGATATTGACCAGATAAAGATGTACAAAACCGGGACATTGTAACAATGGTGACGCTGAACTGTTGATGTTAATCTGGATATTGGTATTTAGCTGCTTAAGTTTTGCATGAAACAAAATACCTTGGATGAATTTTTCTGCTTAACACCGCTGCAAAGGATAAGCAATTTATTTTAGTTGAGAGCCAAACAGTGGCCGAAATGATGACGAATTTTCTTCATCGTAGGTTTCTAATAATTTTTGTGCTGCATTCACTACTTCTATTTGTTTTTTTAATACGTCCGTTGTTGGACGTGTTGAACGCCTTGCTTATTTTGTTTCACGTACCTGCAACACAAAACGAATGGGTAAAAAATGCAAGACTGTTTGAGAAAAAATGGTAATTCGATCATTGCATAGGTGCTATTGACGGTAAACATATTCCATTAGAGAAACTACCGAATAGCGGATCTGTGTACTATAATTATAAGGGAACGTTCAGTATAGTTTTATTAGTAGTTGTCAATGCCAACTACGAGTTCATATACGTACACGCAGGAACGAACGGCATCGTCTCATATGGAGGAGTACTCAAACACACGAGATTTTATGCGAAACTAAAGTCAAATGAACTGGATATACCGCCACTATCCAAATTATCGAAGTTGAATGCTATGCCTCCATTTTGTTTTGTGGGAGATAATGCATATGCGATGAATTAACATCTTTTAAAGCTATACTCATAAAAAAATCTAACCCATGACAAGAAGTTTTTTAATTATAGGCTTTCTCAGGCCAGGAGAATCGTTGAAAATGCGTTTGGTATATTAGCTGAACGATTCAGAGTTTTCATAAAAGCCAATTACAATAAACGTAAATAATGTGCCAAAAATCGTGATGGCTTCATGCACTTAACACAATTTCCTAAGGCAAAATAGTCACCCATATACGCTCCCAACTGCATGAATTCGAAGACATAGAGCAACATATTTTCCGGCCTGGCGATTGGTGACAACATCATTACATGATCGGTCTTCAAAATGAAAAAGATCACACAGAGCATGGGAAACAGGTTCGGCAGATCTTTACGGAATATTTCAATAGTGACGGTCGCGTTAATTTTCAAGAAAGGACGGTGAATGTGTTATATATTTAAAAACTTAAAATTAGCTCGGATTCGCTGTCAGTGTTTTCGAAACTGTCTACTCGTGCGAATTCTAGAGTATGATGGCGAATAAATTTCGTCGGTACCAGCACCCCTTGATTTACTTTTTTCAACCTAAAATAAGCAAATGTTTTTTTTTAGTAACGTTATGTTAAATAGATTTACCTATTTAGGTACCGATATTTCACTTTTTAATAAATATTCATTTAATGCAGAGGGGCGAAGTCATTTATTTCATGGCAGTAGCAATTTATTTTGGCATTTATAATACACTCAATCTTATTAATAATAGGCCAGTTTGCGCATGTTGCTAAGGGGGCTGCCCATGAATTACTTCAAAGATTTTAGCGAGAGAGGGGAAGGGAGGGAACAGTGAGTATCCCTTTACGTACTATTTGTAAAGGAGTAATATAGGAATTGCAGGTAGGTTTTCAAAACCGCCTTGCAATTCTTATGAAGACCTCTAGCTGCAGAAACTGAAAGTTTCATTTCTAAATTATCGACTATAAAATATGATAGTATAAAACGTATAGAATTCGCTCATCCATTCGGAATGTAGTTGGATCAACATCAATGAAAATGACGCTCAAAATGTCGAGTGGAGTGCGGAGGAATAGGTTTCCAGACATTGTATTGATGAGAACAAAAACCCGAAATCGATCGACAAAAATATGGTGCAAAACTTGCAAGAAATGGATTTTCCCACATTACCAGACAGGGGAATATCTTGATTGCTACGAATATAAGAAATAAATTGTAAGCCATATTAAAATGGCCTACCATAGTAGGCCACGCGACTAATATAATTTGATTCGAGCCTTGTTAAAAAAATTTCCACCGCAAACCACAATCTTTATTTTTCAACGTCTTAACTTAATCAATCTAAGCCAGCAACGGACTTCTTACACTTACGTAATGTACAAAAGTTAACATTTGATTCAGCAACAATTACTCGTACGTCTGCTGCAATACCACAATTAGCTGATGACTTGTATTCACCTTCTGTTCTACTATCATTCTTTACAAACATTTCTTTTACAATACCAGACTTCGTAATATTACTATGAGGTGACTGGGCTGTAGTGGGCTCAACATTTGATGTTACTCCTCCCCGGTTTACACAAAGATTCGCTTAAATCTTTTCCGTGTTTTTTATAAATCATTTTGTTCTTATAATTACAAACAACAAAACTACCACAAAAATTATAAATATAGCTAGACCGAAATTTAATCCACAGGAAATATTCTTATGCAGTTTTAATTCTCTTATGGCTTTAATATTCTTAAATTGACTCCACACTAGTTTGTCAAATGAAATTGTTCCATGAAATTTAGATTCACTCATATAATTTTGATAAAAGTATTTATCTGCATTTATTATCTTCTTGTTATAAAATGTTTCCTGACCTATCGTAATTGTACAATTGCAAAATGGTCACCAAAATTCTGTTCGAGTTCTTCCCTATGTACATTTTTAACAATAATCACTTCATCATTAATGACCCTAATTTTCGTTGCATTATCATATTTCAAAACACAAGAATTTTTTATTACACAATGCTGACTTAATTTTAACTCTCGCAAACTCAATTCTGGGTCATACACATATACTTTGTCATAAATTTCTACAGTAAATTCCTCTTCCCTACAAATTTCATGATTGCTTTTGTCGGTTAATGGAGTAATCAACTTCAGGTCAACGGACACATAGGTTTCAGGAATTTTGATTGCAATAATTATATATTTGCTCTTTGCTCAACAACTCCAATTTCAGACAACTTGAATTTATAAAAGCCAATATGATAATCAGATGATAATCATCGGCTGTGAGAATACTTGGATGAATCAGATTATATTTCGCAGATGCTATATTGTCTTGAATTTGATCAATTTTATTTTTTAAGAACTGTAGCTTTAATAATTGACCCGATAACAATTGTTGTTGAATTAATTTTTTGGTTACCCTGTTACGTGCCAGAGCGTTCGAATAAAAAAAACAAAATTTAAATATTTTACACTTTATTAATATTAATTTAATTACAATTAGCGCGCACGAGCTTATTTCCACGACAACATAATTCAGACAAAGCGCGAGTTATAAAGCAATTAGGATATTTAATACTTCAGACTGCTGAAAATGCAGTCTCAAGTCGTTTACTTGTTTGGTGAGAAAATTTTCATTCTCATGAAAATTCTCCCACATTCATCAAAATGCGCAAGTTAATGCAGACGCTGACTAAGCGGTCACGTTGCATGAACTTGCGATCAAATCTATGGAAACGTGGAGTTAGTACGCGCGTAACACCTTCCTCCTATGTATAAGGTTGTCTTCAACCTTTCACAAATATCGTGTTCTTCAACGTTTATTTTCATTTTCTGAATTTATACTAGCATTTTCAAAAATTGTAATTTTTTCGTCTTCCTTTTTGTTCTTGAAAGCTATGGTATTTTTGCCAAGATATACTTTATTCTTTCGGTTAAAACATTCTTTGAAAATATGACATAAGTTACCATTAGCACATTTTTAAATTAAAAATCCTACTTTTAAAAGGAATAGTATTGTAATCATAGTGGATACAATTGAATTTTTTTTTAAATTTTAAGGGATCGGTGGAATGGCTTTATCCCAAAAAGAAGCCTGTTCAATAGTTACCGAAGTGAAGTCTTTTAATTCATGTATATTGTTGCTAGGAAATTTTGTAATTTTCACATCATTTTCTTTAATTTCAGTTATATTAAAATTATTACAAGAATCTTCAATTTCTATTAATTTATCCTTTTTCGCAATAATCTCTGTACCAGTTTTAATGGGGAAGTAATCATGTGCTACACTTTGGATAGTACAATCATCAGTTAAAGTAAGCAAATTTATTCCCGATATTCTCAAGGTCTTCGTTTGATTACAATGACATTCAAACTTTGTTTCTAAAGAGTTTACAGACAGTAATCGCAAATTGCTTATCCCATGCAGTATATGTACTTCTGAGTTAATGTTTTTGAAATCACATCCTTTGTCTGTTTGCTTGAAAAAAAGATTTATAATACAGGAGTTGGCATACACACTTTTAAGTGGCAATGGTCTAGAAATTCTAAAATTACTTATACTTTTACAATCGATTTCATCAAATCACATATACTATTCTTTGTTTTTATTGATAATCAAATATTTCTTCAGGCCATTTATTTGGATTATTGAATTTTTATTTATGTACGGAAACCCAATAACTTCGTATTGTTCGAAATCTTCGTTTGTTACTTTGTCGAGCGAAATTTTTACGTATATATTTTTGTTTTTAACGAACGCGGTCAACTGCAAATCCTTAGCTAAGTCCCGATAATTCAATATTATTGATGTTATAGCCAATGATTCAATTTGTTTCACTTTACTTAATTCTTCAACAAGCTGAGAAGGTTCAAGGATTAAAGAATGTAGGACTCTAGATTGGATAAAAAGTAAACTGTCGCGAAGTATTTCGATCTCTAAATCGATTACTTCTACTTTATGATTAATTTTTGTACATAATTCCTCATAATAAAGTTGTAAAGTTAATTTCCTTTCCTGCTCATTGGTAACATTATTGATTCTTTTAAGCTCAGCCACAATTTCGTCAATTTTCATTCGGATGGAGCTTTGCTCTGTGGATATAATTTTTGATTGTTTATTGATCTCGTTCATGGTACCGAAAAGAACTTTTAAAGAACTTCCTACCCAATTGGCTAATCCTCTACATAACCGAATATTAGGTGAAAATCCTAGTAACCTGTAAATAGTATTTAAATTATGGTTCAAACGTTTAGCTTGTAGTTCACCATTCAATTTTAAGTTTTTCACGCTGCAAGGATGTCAACACATATATCGTCAATATTTTTTGTTAGTTTCCGTATGTTTTCTATTTTAACATCTAATTCCTTTAGATCTATAACCTTAATTAAATGAATTTTTATATTTGCAAATTTTATGTCCGAAATATAATTAAAGTAGACACCTGGATAACTTACTTCCTTAACAGATATATCCCCTAATACTAGTGATCCAAGTCCTGCAATGAGGATGATCGCCCATTTGGTCCTGGAATATATAGTTTTACGTCATTAACGTTAAACCAACTTTCTAATCTTTTATTTATTTGTACAGATTTCTTTGAGACTTGTAACATTTTAAAAGGACCAACCCATTGGCTCATTACATCTTTTGTAGTAATCTAGGAGCTATGGCTCTAAAAGCAGCGCTGACACAGGCACACAGCACGAACACAATTTAACAAGGATTCGGTCGATTCAGTCACCTTCCCCATCGCCACACTCGCTCTTTTTAGGGTTTTGTAAAATAATTTTACAAAACCCTACTAGTTTCGCGACCAGTCTGTCCGTCTGTCCGTCTGTCCGTCCGTCCGTCCGTCCGTCCGTGTGTCACAGCAGTTTTTCTCGGAAACTACTTAAGCTAGAAACATCATATTTTGTGTGTAGGTGTGAAGTGGTGATCTCTTCAAAGTTCAACTACAAAAAAATTTTATAAGGTATTTAAGGGGGGACTCCCCAGATAGGAGAGTGACCCCCCGAAAAAAAAATTTCGTTGAAGGTAGCCGATATGGGTATCAAATGAAAGGCCTTGGTGAGAACTTTACAAAACAGGTCTTAGTTTGGCAAAATTTGCTTTGGGGGGCGCACAGGGAGGGGAAATACACGAAAAATTTGTGTCCCCCCCCCCTCGCGATTGGACACCTGTGATCCGAAAAATCTGAAAAAAATCAGGAATGTAGGCCTTGGTAAGTACAACAACAACAACAAATACGTTAGAAGTCGCAATTCACTCAACTTTGTTAGTAATAGTATGATTTATCGATTTTATGTTTTCTTGAATAAAATCTTAACGGTACCCTTGAATTCAATGAAATTTAGTACGTGGATGTCTATTTATAAGATTGATCTATCCTGAAAGTTTCATAAAGATTGAATCATATTTAGTGATGTTATAGCTGTTTGAATTTTCCTGTATTACTATGGAACAATATGCGCTGCATTTATTACTATGGCAACATATGGCTATGGAACAACATGCGCTTTTGACCGACTCAGACACTACAGTTTTGCTAGGATTTGCAAGAAAATTTCAGGAATGATAAGTGTCATGTATATCTTTGAGAATCGGCTCAGCTAGTGGTATCAATAATCGTAAAACAAAATAGTGGCTGTTTTAAATGCGAAGTTTGAATAATTTTGAGTTATTTTTTCCCAACTTCAACGTTTAAGGTGCATGCTTTGAACACTTGATTCAATTTAATGAATGACTGAAGATGAGTACCTACAATTAATGCTCATAAGTGAAATAAGTCAAGGAGGTGGGAGAGAGCTCCTAGCAAAGGGGTTTTGTAACCATTCTAGGATTCGAAAAAATTGGCCATGAATAGATGATTTCAGCACAGGAGAGTGGCCCCTGAAAAAAAAATTCATCAAACGTAGCCGATATGAGTATGAAATAAAAGCTTTCATGGGAGCTTTTCAAAACAGTTGCTAAACTGTCAGTTTTTGCTTCAGTGGGGGCACAGGGGGGAAATACATGAAAAATGTGTTTGCTCCGTCGCGGATGGACATCTGAAATAATTATCAAGGGAGATATTTATGAGTATAACAATACTAAAAACCTCAGAAGTCGAAATTCGTTCAACTTTGTTAATAATAGTATGATCTTCGTATTTCATATTTTATCCAATAAAATCGTCTTTGACATGTTTCTTGATTTGATTCGATCTGGTGACTGCATTTTGTAAATTGAATACAAAACCCTTCTGACATGAGCGTAGGTCTGTTTACCCAACTTGTTTTTTTTTTCGCATGAAAAATAAGTGAAAAAAATTTCTTTTGTACTTAACACCCGGGAAACAAAATTCTAAAACTGTTTAATATTTTAATGCGTAGTGATTTTATTTCAATATCTTTTGAATATAATTTAACTAATTGCGGTGTAACGCGGTATGCAAATGCTTAGAACGAAACGGTTAACCCCTTAAATTATATGAAAGATAAAATCATTGTATCATTTAAACCCCACAAAATTTGTCAAATTTTACCCATTCCAACCATAATATTAATTAAAAATTGTTTTGTTTGTCGGTAATTAACGCGTGCCTGTCTTATTCTTTCGATTTATTTCCCTCTTAATTACGCCTAATAATTATAAACATAAATTGCTTTCAATTGATAATGTAAGCGAATCTACAAGAGACGACTTAAAATTTTAAAAACAACCGAAACGAGTGTGCATTATCACCACCGCGTGTTCACCCATAGATGGCATTATTAAACGAAACTCTTGCTGTTTAGTTGCTCGATGGCTCGGCCCCGCCATGTTAGTTCGTAGTTGCACAAGATCCTCGTGAGAGGAAGGCGAGTGAACGCAGAAAAGTACGCGTGGTGGCCATTTTAGTGTCGTGAATTCCCTTAAGTTAAGGTTGTGAATTTATAGTGAGAATAGTTTACACCAGCGAAGGAAACCTTTAAAACCAAAATAAAATCTTGGTGGATGTAAGTGAACATCATTTTTCAAAATTTGTTAGCATGAGCATTATTTTTACACAGTGATAGTTAATCTAATTATAAATTTTAATCAATATCGTGTTTGTGGAGGAAGTGAATTCGAAGAATTCTGTTTGAAACGAGAATTATTAATGGGAATCTTCGAGAAGGGCTGGGAAAAACCGTCGCCTATTCAAGAGGCGGCTATACCAATTGCTTTAAGTGGTAAGGATATATTAGCACGAGCGAAAAACGGTACTGGAAAAAACCGGTGCTTATTGCATTCCCGTACTCGAGCAAATCGACCCATCTCGTGATGTTATCCAAGCTCTTGTCATCGTACCAACGAGAGAGTTAGCACGGCAGACTTCGCAAATTTGTATAGAATTGGCGAAGCATTTAGACATCCGAGTGATGGTGACAACGGGTGGCACCAATCTAAAGGATGATATTATGCGAATTTATCAGAAAGTACAATTAATCATTGCAACACCTGGCCGTATTTTGGATCTGATGGATAAAAAAGTAACGGATATGTCACAATGCAAAATCCTCGTATTGGACGAGGCAGATAAACTGTTATCACAAGATTTTACAGGCATGCTGGATCATGTTATAATGAAACTGCCAAAAGATCCACAGATTTTTCTATTCTCGGCTACTTTCCCGTTCAGTGTGAAAAATTTCATGGATAGGCGTTTACGTGAACCATATGAAATAAATTTGATTTAGGCATTAACACTGAAAGGTGTTACACAATATTATGCATTTGTACAAGAACGACAAAAGTGCATTGTCTTAATGCGTTATTCTCTCAGTTGCAAATAAATCAATCGATAATATTTTGCAATTCAACGCGACGTGTGGAATTGCTGGCTAAGACGATCACGGAACTTGGTTATTGTTGTTACTATATCCATGCCAACATGGCGCAGGCGCATAGAAATCGTGTTTTCTATGAATTTTCGACAGGGGCTATGCAGAAATCTAGTCTGCTCTGATCTTTTTACACGTGGTATTGATGTATAGGCTGTGAATGTTGCTATTAATTGCGATTTTTCACGTATGGCTGAGACTTATTCGCATCGTATTGGCCGTTCAGGGCGTTTCGTACCTTTGGGTATTGCCATCAATCTAATCACATATGAGGATCGTTTCGATTTGCATCGCATTGAAAAGGAATTAGCCCCTGAGATTAAACCAATTCCAAAGGTGATCGATCCTTCGCTTACGTTGCCAACTCGTTACCAAGTTTGCAAAGCGGTAACGGAAACGACATGAGCAATTCATCAATCAATGAAGAAGGGAACGTGAGCAAGTGAAAAAAAAAACGGGGGAAGAACGATGTCTCTGAAATAGTTAAGTGCTTCAAGAGTGTTAGTCCGTGCGGGAATGCGCGAGTGCCTGATTTATGTGTGAATGTATTCGCGTTTAGGATTTATAGTACTTTATGAATGAACGAATTGTGAATGAAACGGCGTAAATGAAAATTTTGATCTTCAATACTTACGCGATTCGAATGATAAATTATGAAAGGGATTGTGGGGGATTAATTGTCAAAGTGTTTTATGAGTAAAAAGGGAAGGAGTTAGATGAATCTGTAAATAGTGCAGAACAGTTTGGCCCAATTTATGGGGCCTAGAATGATTTGGCAAAACGAACTCAGGCTCTGATTTCTAGAGTCCAAACAGTAATAAAATTGAATTTAATAGGGATAAAGAAAGAGCGCACTTTGATAAAATGGTGTAAATAATAGACGAGTGGGAGCAGACGCGACCAAAATGTATGAAATAGGCGAATGCAAATGCACAGATTACTTTTTTTTTTTAAATGAACGTTTGCATGCAGTCACGTATGGATGAAAATAAGCTCATTTTGCGTCCATTACTTTATATGTCTTTGGTTGTTACGTTAAGTTCAATATGCGTTATTTCAGGGTTGTTGGCAGAGATAACTTCTACCATCCTGTGGATGCACAGCGAAAAGAAAAAAAAAAAAAAACTTTTCCTACTACAGTGCGGTAAAAAAAAACGATAGCAGCTGCTAATATCGCCATGAGCCATCAGCATTAGGTCACAAAGTGATGTGCAACAGGTAGTTGGAAGGCGGAGGTGAAGATCTTCATTGTAAGGAGCGGCACATGTTGATTGGGAAACGGCGGGACCGTACTCCCTGTTTCTGGGAAAACACACCGTTTGGATGCAAAGAGGCGCATTGTGCGTTCAAACATAGTTCAACAAAGAGGGTCGATAAACTCGTGAATCAAATTGAGACTCAAGACACCCCTGAAAACGAAGTATTAAACATTGAAAGCAGTAGAATAATTAGCAGCGAGCATTACCACGTTCGAAGACCATACTTTTGTGATATTCAAAGAAGCTTACATGTATTTACACTTTGATAGCTGAATTTTTATATGATTGTATACACACTTAGGATATATTTTATGCCTTCATACTCGTGTACTAATAGTTGTTATACGAATGCGAATCTACACTACCAAAAGAAAGAAGTCGTGACTCATAAGTTACAGCCGGTACAATAATACGCTTAAAAATGAATTACAGGACTTGCTTACCTACAATTCGTCAACGAGCGCTCGTCGTCGAGGGAAAGGTAATGTAAGTACCCTTTTAATATTTTATAATTATATATTTATTAAATTTTTTTTTAAAAAAAATATAAAATATATATAAAAATTAATATTTATTCAATATATAAAATTACATTAAATATATAAAAAAATTTAATTTTTTATGAAGAAATGGATGCAACCACATAAAATTGTTGCTTAGACTAATCGCAATTTAAGGAAACTGGTTTTAGAAACTTTGTAAAATTTTATTTTTTTTATAGAAAACAAACTTAAATTTCGTAAAAATCTTAACGTTTAAAGCTTAGAAACAAAACCAATACCGCCTAAAATAAGGTACGACAAGAAATTGAATGCATATAAGGACGGAGATAAAATTAAAAAGAATTCTAGTTATTTTATAGTTATTCAATAGAGGTATGCATAATTAATCGATTGATTAATAATCGCATCATGTACATAATATTCTAGTACAGAAACAATGACGAAAAGAACGGAGACATCATCCATTATTTTTTTATTTTCATTGTAAATTAAGCAATGAGCGAGAGAGTACGTACTTAATTTGGATTTAAAAATATTGATTTGTCTGATTTCAACGATAAAATCTAACAACTCAGACAACCATGAAATTGAAAACACGAGAAAAATTTTGAAAAAAAAAAAATATAATATTATAATATTTATTTAACATTTATATAAATTTTATCTATATAAAATTTTTAATTAATTATTATAAATATATAATAACTATTTCGCTTATATAAATGAAGAGAAATATTTATGAAAAGCTGGTATCGACAATTGCGGCATTAATCATATCAATTTCAAGTCGTCCCCACGTTTTGAGTTACTTTGAAAACTTGATGTTGCAAGGTATTCTATCGACCGATTATCTACGCAGTCTTGTATGCTGTGATGTTATGTGCATGATATTTCGGTTTGCAAATGAAAATGTGCGGCGATATTATTTTAAATTTTATTTGGATATTTACTTTACTAATCCTATATTTGCGATAAGTTTAAAAGCAATATTCTTAAAATTTTTACTACGGTGTTTTTATAAGATTTCATCTGAAAGTCAAAAGGTGTGTCTCATCCAGGAACTAGTAAATGAAAATTTGAAATCTGATGTACTCAATAAACTAGAACAAGAATAAAAAAAATGATGATGAATTAAACGGCAAAAATCGGTCTTTCCCTTCCGGTCTTTTCCAATCGGGTATAGGACCCGGTACGCTGGCAGGCTTCCACCCTAAAATATGAGCCAGCCGCCGGGTACAGATTAATTCCTTCTTTTGTTTCAGGAGACTTTATGGGTTGAGTGGCCCAAGCCAAGTGCCTTTTTATGGCATAGAGTTATGCAATTCAATTGTATAATTCTATGACATAAATTGGTCACCGGGGTACTCCCCTTCTGATGAGAAAGTTCATATAATTCAAGTTGTATGAGTTTTCCACTCAGAAGAGGAATACCTGGCCACTTCAACAATTTAACATTGGATTTATTCCGGTTGGGTGGGTTGCCCCTCTTTCATTTGTGGGCCCTGAATGTATTTGGGTAAAGACGAGGTCATCCCAAATTAGCCTTTCTTGTCAGGTTGCACTTGTTCTCGTAACAAGTCATAATTCCTTCGTGGAGGTTATCTACAGATTTGCGACTTCGGTCGTCCTCTTGTGATCTCTGCAAGCAATTCGTGAACGCGAAATGTTTTGTAGTGAGTCCTCGTGCCGGGGAAACGAACCCGCCCCACGACACCGCAAGGCTAGCCTGCCAGCGCATTCACGCGTCTCCGGACGAGGGCATTCTCGGCAGGAACCAACACCTTCCTCTGCTGAGGCAGCAGAACATCGCTGCAGTCCTTCACGGACTTTATGGAAACTCCTATTCACTACACTTTAGATTTCTTTTGACGAATCAAAACTTCGTCGTCCACCTTATAATTATAAATGTTTCCACTTCGATCTAACGTACTATCATATCTATCTTTTGCTTTTTTCTTAATATTCCAATTAAACTCTATAGATTGTTTTCTTATTTTCTTAAGTGAATCAATCCGTTTATCAAGCATTGAAGCATATGTCTCGTTTTCCTCTTCAGTTTTGACCTGATCGATTGGCAAAGTTTTTCTTCCAAACAATAATTCTTCTGCTGATATACCAGTTCAGTAGTAAGAAGCCCACTTTCATACAAAAATGCACTACGTACGATAGGGACAGCCTATACGAATACATGTAAAAAGTGGGCTACTTTTTGGGTCAGAAAATGTTCAAAAGTGGGATACTAAATTGTATGAAGATCAAGTTTTTGTTGATGCCGGCCGGCTTGAGCGGATGGTGTGTGTGCGAATGCATGTAGGGAAGAAGCTGAGAACTTGTTTTTGGTACGGTAGAAAGCTGATTTTGGAAAGAGAGGTTGGTATATGTTTAGTTGCCGGGAGGTTGTTTGGATAGAGAGGAGTGTATGTGTTTTTACTACGGAGGTTGCTTTTGTTTACGTTAGAGTAAGCCGGTCTGGAAGTGGATCAAAGCGATCGATGAATGGGATTTTTACGATGAATATTTTTTTGATATTGTTTTGCTTTAGCGTAAAACATGTATTTTGCATATCGAATTTACGATGAATATATTATTGTTTTGCATCACGGCGAAACATGTTTTTTGCATATCATTAGCATCTGGTAAATCATCAGATAGAAGAATGAGATTTGTGAAAGACGAGATCAGGATTTTTTGTTTATTTTATTTTGGATGACATCTCGCTATCAGACCAGTTTTTATCAAATGTTGGACTTTTAGCTTGAAAGGCTTTGGATTTGATGATTAATGATTGTTTGTGTGAATTGATTAGCTGGAAATGAATGAATAAATGTTGATTAAGGTTGCTAATGGACTTTGAAGAAATGTATCGGATTTAATTGAATGAAATGGAATGTCAATTAAGTGATGATGGTTGAGGATGGAATAAGAGATTTGGGGGTGAATGAAAAATGGGGAGTAGGGAAGTGGCGAGTGAGGACGGGTGTCAGGCGTCGGTGCGGGGGGTGGGGGTCAGGTTCTCTATTCTGTCTGTGCAAAATGGGAAAAAGTCAACCTGAAAAAAATGTGTTTTTCCAAATAAAACAAATATATACAATTCGTTTTATTTTTTATAAAACTTTATTTTTAAGAAGCCGCCTTGCGACTCGTTGATTCCCTCAAACATTAAATATTGGTCGGTCGCCTGATTCAGCTCGTCCACCTGACGCTGGTTTTTTATTTTTTCAGAAAAACGGGGAGGAAGGAAGCAAAAAATCCCCTCATCAATAATATTGTTGTGATTTTATTGATAGGAAAAATTAAATTTATGCGATTTTGAAGTGCATAAAGGATACATTTAATTTATGTGATTTCAAGTGGATTTGGAAATGATGATTTTTATAATGAATGCAAGGGAAGACTGATCTTGTAGGAAAACCAATTGAAAGAGAAGTGAGATAACTTGAAAATAAGTATAAAAGCTCTAGTAGAGGACGGCGAAGACATCAAAATCGACTACACTGTGTCGCAGGAGCAACACTTTTAACAAATTAAGTAGTTTTGGTAAACTTCTTTATTTAAACTTATGGGTAAGTAAATTTTTTCATTTTTACTTTATCAAACAAATTAAAAAATTGTTTCCTTTTTACTTTTCTAGATTTCAGCACAATTTGTAATATTCAAAAGGCACTCACAGGCACTGAGGTTTCGAAAATTTCAGGAGAAATCGAGAAACTTCACCAAAAAATAGGAGAAGAAGAGGTTTCTGCTCTCTCTGAAGCAGAAAGCAGTTTGAAGGCGAGGAAGGAACCTTCAGGTGGGGAAAAAATAGAGGAAGCGGATACAAGCTGGGAGCGGAGGATTGCCCATAAAAGGGTAAAAGAAAACGGGAGACCGCGGAAAATAGGAGAAGGCGAGCAGGCGAGCGCAGAGAAGGAACCTTCAGGCGGGGAAAAAATTGAGGAAGCGGATACAAGCCGAAAGCGGAGGATTGCTCATACGAGGAAAAGCGAGTACGAGAAAGGTGAGGAAGAACGAGCGGCAAAATTGGTAGCAGCGCTACGCTACATTGAAGAAAAGCGTGCGTTGGTAACAACAAAAAATAAAAAAAGGATACGTCCAATAAGTGCCATTTGGAGTACGGTGCCCTCAAACCCTGCAGTGAGCTGACAAGCGGGCAGACAACATAAGCAAGTAATTTAAAAATAAAGAATTTATAAAATAAACTTTTTATTTAAAAAACTTTTTTTAAATGAACAGTTTAAGTGTAATTAGTCATTTAAGAAGTTGTTTAAGTTTAGGATATAATTTATTTGTATCTAGTTTAAGTATTTTAGTCAAGGAGATGAAGAAAAAAGAAATATCCTTAACTTTTTCAGAAAAAATTAAATTCTTTGAGTTGCTGACACAATTCCCTGCAGAACATAGTGTCCCATTTTCAGATGAGGGACTTAAAGAGGCTGTCGCGTTTCTCAATATGCAACAGGGAACAAGTAACTCTCTACCTACCGAACTTCAACTAGAGAAAATTCACGCTAAAAATTCGACTGTCAGTGATACAAATGCAAATGCAGAGACCTTTCAGGAATGAGTGCAAGGTGAGAGTTCGGTTCAGACCGGTGGCGCTGGGGGGGTAGAAATTTTGTCAAGGCGAGAGACTTTTTGTGAAAAGTTTAGGCTTAAAGGGGTTAAAATGGTGTTCCGACTAAAAGAGTTTAGAGAGAACGTTGAGGACCCTGTCAAGGAGCTTGAAAGCATGTTTGATAGGATCATAAATGAGTTAGTCTTTAACTCGATACAAGGAAGTAAAATAAGCTTATCTATTGAACTTCCAGATTCATCTGAAGTTAAGCCCATCTGGTCTAGCTTAAGATCTGTAAGTGATCTGAGTGGGGCTTTTATTATAGGACTAATTTCAAATGTGAATCAGTCCAATGCTACTTTCCTCTCTGATAGTGTTATGCAGGTAAAGGCGGATATAATAAATTTCCCCTTCATTGGAGGGAGGATAGATACCAGATTGACGCCCGAAAAAGAGCTTCTGGCAAGGAAATATAGTATCGTGGATGTCGGAAGAGACAGCGATTTCGAATGTCTTCCTCGAAGTTTATGTTATGCAATTGAGTTGGCTTCCGGAAGATTCAAGCGCCAAAGTCAGTCTTCCATCGAAAAAGCTTTGGATAATTTGTCAAACAAGTTATGTACAGATGTCAAGGTTGTAGTGGGTGAAAAAGGTTGTAATCTAATTGATCTCTACAAGTTTCAAAAATTCTTAAAAGATTACCAAATAGTTGTTTTTGACGATTTGAAAAATCCTGAATCTTTCATGTTCAGAGTACCATACGAAGTCAGCTCTGTAAAAAAGTTATACTTTTACTATTCCAAAGAATTGGAACACTTCTATGTAATCAAGTCCTTAACCGCTTTTTTTAACAGAAAATTTGCATGCACTCTTTGCGATAGGGTGCTATATAAAAAGCAACATAAGTGTGATCAAAAATGTCCATACTGTCTATCATTTCCACCATGTCAGTTTGTGCAAAATGTTAAGGAATGCCAGAACTGTAATTGTGTGTTCAAAGGCGACATTTGTTTTGCAAATCATTTAAAAAATAAATATAAAACAAAGAACGTTTGTGAAAGTTTGAGAATATGCAAACACTGTGGAACTTTTATAGTCCTCGACAATAGGCGAAGTGGTAATCATACCTGTAATGAATTTGTTTGTCAAACTTGCTGGAAAATTATGCCAGCAGATCATCTTTGTTATATTAAGCCTCCGAAGAGAAAATCGAATTGTAAATTTATGATAATATTTTTTGACTGCGAAAGCACTCAGGATACTTCCTACCGCAATAGCTCAGAAGCCTTTCTTCATGTTGCCAACTTAATTGTTGCTCAGCAAGTTTGCTACAACTGTTATGGGAATGATGTAATGAAAGAGTGCAGTACTTGCGGAGTGAGGGAGCATATTTTCCAATATCAAGAAAACGAGAACGTCGTAGCCCAGTTTTTAGATTACTGCTTTGAAGCTCGAAGCTCTATCTCAAACATATTCTGTATAGCACATAATTTGCAAGGTTACGATGGACATTTTATAATTTCTGAGTTAATGAGTAGAAAGAGGAAGATCGAACCTATAATGAATGGCACAAAAATAATGAAGCTAACCTGTGGCACAGTGTCTTTTATAGACTCTTTAAATTTTCTGGCATTACCACTTGCACAATTCCGAAAAGTTTTCGGAATTAAAGACCATGCCAAGGGTTATTATCCATATTTCTTTAACACAAAGGGCAATATTGACTATGTAGGTAAATACCCCTCACCTGATTTATATGGGTACAACGCGATGAAAAAGACGGAAAAAGACAAATTCTTAGACTGGTATAATGCAAATTCTTCAGGAATTTTCGATAACCGCAAAGAGATGCTAAAATATTGTGTGAGCAATGTGAATATTCTGCGCTTGGGGTGTACTCGTTTCATGAGAGAATTTCTTAATATTACTAATGTAAATCCTTTTACTGAAGCCTCAACTATTGCTTCAGCCTGTATGCTTGTGTTTCGGAAAAACTATCTGAAAGAGAATACTATCGGCATAATGCCAAAACATGGTTACTACAAATTTCAAAATCAGTCGTTAATTGCATCTAAATGGCTTGTTTGGGAGTCAAGCAAAATAAAGGATGAGATTTTTTCGGCATACAATAAAGGAGAAGTGAAGTCAGAGAGAGGTGGAATGTATGTAGATGGTTTCAATCCAAAGACAAATACAGTTTATGAATTCTTTGGTTGCTTTTACCATGGTTGTACTAACTGTTTTAAAGTAAAGAATTTGTACTCTAATAGAATTGGTGGCCGCGAGACCTTAGCACAAAGGAATGAGGCTAAACTTAGAAGAATGGAGTTGATCCGACGTAATGGATATAATTTGATACATATGTGGGAATGTGAATTCAGGAATTTTTTAAAGTCGGATCCAGATGTGAAAAAGAAATTAGAAGAGCTTACTAGCAGCCTCGTGAAAACATTAAACCCTCGTGATGCTATTTTTGGTGGACGTACCGAGGTTTTTCGATTACATCATAAATGCAATGAGAATGAGGTAATAAGATACTTGGACTTCACAAGTTTATACCCATACATTAATAAATATGCCCCATATCCCATCGGTCATCCAGAAATATATAGAAATGAAAACATACCTACAAACACAGAAATACTTTCAATGCACGGTTTTGTCACCTGCACCATACTACCTCCAGATAATTTATTTCTACCCGTATTACCTTTCAAGAAAAATCACAGACTATACTTTACACTATGTAGGAGTTGCGCATCCGAAAATAGAGTATCAGAATGTCAACATCTTGATAGCGATCGAGAAATTACTGGTACATGGGTTATACCTGAGGTTGCCTTAGCTGTGAGGAAAGGTTATGAAATTAAGATAGTGTATGAGGTTTGGAAATATAATCATACCGTGTACGATCCGAACTCAAAAACAGGAGGTTTATTTACAGAATACGTGAACACCTTCTTGAAGATTAAGCAGGAAGCTAGTGGGTGGAGTAGTGAATGTGTAACGCAAGAAGAAAAAGATGATTTTATAAAGTCATATTATATAAAAGAGGACATACTTTTAGATAAAAGAGAAATCTGTGCAAATCCTGGTAGACGCAACACTGCAAAAATATGTCTAAATTCTTTTTGGGGTAAATTTGCTCAAAGGGAAAATCGCACTAACACCAAAGTGGTAAATAATTTCGAAGATTTTTGCAATTTTGTACATACCCCAGGTATCGAGATCTGCTCCATATTACCCGTTTCTAAAGATGTCTTGTGGATCACTTGGAAAAATAAAGAAGAAAATTTGAATTAATTACCGCATGTTAACACTCCAATAGCTGCCTACACAACAGCATACGCCAGACTTAAACTCTATGATGCAATAGAAAGGGTCGGTAGAAGGATACTTTATTGTGACACTGACAGTTTAATTTTTGTAGACGATAAAACATCTCCCACTTCTTTTATAATTTCAAACTTTCTAGGTGATTTGACTAATGAGATTGAAGGTTACGGTCCTTACGCTTTTATATCAGAATTTGTGTCTACAGCTCCGAAGAGTTATAGTTTAAAAATTAAGACTAAGGATGGTTACGAATATATTACCAAATGTAAAGGCATAACCATCAATTTTCAAAATTCTCAACTTATTAATTTTGATCGTTTTAAGTCAATGGTTATCGGAAGTGCAGAAGATGATCAAATTTATGTTAAGAATGAAAGAAAAATTAAAAGAAAACAGCCAGGTGTTATTATTTCTGCATCAGAAAAAAAAATATTTCGATTTACTTATGATAAGAGAGAGTTGTGGAAGAAGATTATTCATCACATCCTTATGGCTTTAAGAAAACTAAAATAGAAAATTAGTTTAGTTGCTAAGTATTCAAAACTGCTTTAAGAGCTTTTTTTAAAAAAAATCTTTTCAAATATAACAGAAACATGAAAATAATTACTAGATATTAGCTTGTGTTGTGAAATTGTTTTGTATAAGAAGGAAAAAATATAAATGTCAGTTAAAATGAAAAATGCCTTTTATTTATTCACTAGCCATCTCGTCGCAAGCATGTCCGAGTTCATTGTCGATATACAGTTTGTTACTGGAAATCGGGGGCAGTATTTTGCGAAAGAACTGGCCATACTTCCGTATAATTCGACAGTGCCCACAATTTACCACTTGTCTCCACCATATCCTTACCAGGAGCTGAGCCAGAAGGCACGAAGACAAAACGACTTTGAAGCTAAGAACATCAATGAATTGCATTGGGATGACGGTGAGATTAACTACAACAATCTACCAAACATTCTAACAGTATTCGAAGAATCTACAATATACGTGAAAGGTGCGGCAAAGGTTAAGTTTCTGGAGCAGTATTTACCATTCGCTAACATAGTTCATCTGGAAATACCGAAACTACGAGAATTGAAGCAGTTCAAAACAATCTGCAAAATTCACGATACGCTTCCAAAGACCAGATGTGCAGCGCAAAACTCAGTGAATCTTTATATGTATTATCTAATGAACTGTAAATATAACTTAAAAAACGAGAAATAAAACACATATCTATAGGTTTAAATTTGTTTTTTTATTGGAAAGTTCATTGATAACATCTTTACAAACTATTGGGATTTCGTAAAAAAAGTCTCGAGTAATTTATATAAACAAAATATGTTCGATATGGTAGGAAGAAGTTATTCGTGTCCAGTTTATGCAGCTTTAGTTCCTTACATCTGGCACAATATATCTCGAAATATTCCTTCACACAGTTGGCTGACAAATCGTTGTGATGCATGACGATGCTGAAGAATTCCATCAGCTTTAGCAACGCAAATAGTTCACAATGCGTTAATGTCATGGAGGTATTAGCAACAGGTATCTTGTAAAACTCTAGAAGACCAAGTTGATTTGCAGGCACCTCCTCTACTATGTTCCTCAGATGATCCAGATACAGACAGGTTGCTTTCCATTGTTCATAGTCTGCTTCCACCAACTCCTGTCGAGAGCAATGAAAAACTATTTTCGCTTGAAATGTTCGCGGATCGAATCCAAGTATAACTTTGCTTTTGTGGTATCCTTCGTCCAGATAGTAAGTGTAGTTTAGCAAGAGGTTCTTCTTGAAGACATGTTGTTTTTTCAATCGCTTCAATCGCTTCGCCTTTTTAGCAGCCTTGATTGCAGGCTCGGTTGTCGTTTTATCTTGCTCCACCTCACTATTCTGTATGATGAGGTTAAAGTTTTGTGAGGGATCTGCTTCACTGGAATTCTGGATGTTTGTTTCGCCATTCTTTACCAACTTCTGTCTTCTCGGTAAGATGTGAGAAGGATCGCACGACGTCTTATGTTCCACTGAATCTAACATCTCGCTATTTTGGAACATACTGTCGAAATCAAGATGGGTAAGTGCTTCACCGATACTCTGCATATTTGTTTCAATTATTTTTGGAAGTTTCTGTTTTCTTGGTAAAACACCGGAGGGAGTCTGAGTTCGCTCGTTATTTGAATTTTTAGCAACGTGCTCCATTTTCTAGACGTAACTGATGAGAATACGGCTTCAAACTGTTGTTTTAATACCACTTGTTTCTGGTCTGCAGGTTTGGTTGAAACACTCCCCTCCACTTTTTAAAAATTGTTTAAGGTAAATCCGGCGAAACATGTTTATTACCTCATCATCGTTAATATTATAATTTGTTTTGGAGAACCGATTCAGAAAGCGTTTAAAACTCCAGCCTCTACAGCGAAAATAAAGAAAGACACAGCAGTACTGGCCACATGTGCTTGAGAATGCACCCTGTAGTCGTTGTTTGTTATTTATAAAAACTTTGGAGTTGGTCTGAAGAAATTTACGGAAGTAGCGATTACTTGGATATCTTCCAAACGAGTCGAAAAATTCTGCTGGGCCATTCTTGGGAAAGTAAAATGCCATCCAGTGAGTACCTCTTTTATAGTCAGGGTCGGTGTTGGCTATGATACATCCGGTTTTTTTTTATTTTAAGAGGTAAACGGTTGCATGAGTATACACCTTGAAAAAACTTGTTTGTGACAAAATCGCTTTTTAATGTGTTAGCGATTTCAATCGTATTCATTGCTGTCCATTCAGCTCTTCAAGGTTCACAATCTTTGTTTGTGCGGTAGCGTAGCTCTGCATGAATTTTTTGGTCGTCTTTCCGGTAACATACGCTGTTGAAAAATTCATCAGAGAACGGGTAAGTTCTTCATCTAGTCGCTTCAGCTCCAAATTACCAAGTTCACCCGCCTGATCTGTAACTTCAGCCGCTGATGTCGGATATTTATACACAAGCTCCTTAGAATAAAGTTTGCCTTGCGATGTGAAGCCAGTCAATGATACTTTCTTAAAGAAAGTGTATTGACCTTCAGAGAAGTATTCAACATTAACTAAGCAATGCATACTGACTGGTTCAAGGTTATTGCTTGAATATGACTAACGAGACGGTTTTATCGTATATTTATAAACTTTTTAGAAGCTGGTGAAAATGTTCCGGTTCTTATGAATCTCAATACTTCCATCATACTCTGCATATACAATACAGCTGATGCTTTTTTTTCAGGCTTCTTTGAACCGTCCCTCAATTCTCACTATCCCCTGATTCAATAAACTTCCACAAGATGCATCATATGAATTAACTGCAGTCAGGTCAAAGGCGAGCAGAAAACAACCATTATCGAAGAATTTTTTTGTTATCTGATGACCTTTATCCAGGTAGTTGATTCCTGTACCTTTGAAAAGACTCAAGTATCCCCGAGTACTTATTGGCTTGGATTTTGAATAATCGAATTCTATAGGTTGATTCGGTACTTGTACTCTGTTAACTGACAGATTAAATCTTGTGATATTGTTATGCTTAAAGTTGTATGGATTCTTACTACGCTTTCCGGTGTAGGCATCGTTGTCCACTATTGCAAAAATAAGTAAATTAGGCAATTGTCCAACTACCGCATTATCTAGTGACAGGCTGAATGTATTTGTTGCCAATGTGTAGGTTTTTACTTCAACCCGCTTATAAGGATAGGCTGCATTCGAACGTTGTAGAACTGATTCATGAGCTAGAAGAATATTTGGATTGACAGTTACATGATTCATGTACATTGTTGCCTCCTGGATTTTGATGCGAGGGAAGAATTTGTCATCTTTTGAATAAAGATAGAATTCCGGTTTCTCAAGCGATAATATTATACGCAAGTCCACTCCATTAATCAACAGCTTTTGTTGATTGAATATATCACTGTGGATTTTACCCATTAGCTCCACCTCATTACTTTTCGCAAAAAGTTCAGATCGAGCAAGATAACCTCTATTTTCAGATTTTGCGCCTCCTCCATCGATCATCTCCATTTCATTCTCGTCCAGGTACCAAGCAACGGTTTCAAGATGTGTTGTTGCTGCATCCTTACCATAATTCAAAAGATTTTCAATGTAAGCTCTGTAATGGTAATTGTTGTCTGTCTGTGCTATGTTTCTGCCATTTAGTTGAATTGTACACTGTCTAAAAAGCGAATGCATCAAATTATTTACTACTCCAATCGGATCAATGTCAGTTCCAGTTTTATCATCTTTTTCCGTGCCCGTAAACACTTCTTCTTTACCATCCTTCATTTTGATCAGTTGTACTTTGAGGCGTAGATATACGCTGGACAAATCACGATAAGTATCCCCATGACCGAGGGAAATGAATTCCAAAACGGATGTATTGTCCAATGAAGCTATCGGTTTGTAAGCAACTTCTTCGGTTTTCAAAATATTACTCTGAATTGGATAAGATGAAAAGATATCCAGTTCGGATTTCATACACTCTTGGAGGGAAGACATTATTATTTATCAAATATGTCTAATACACGCTTCTTCGTGTTTTTTTCGCTTTGTTTTCACTGACGATTTTGACCTTTTTTACGTGACGTCGTCTTTTTCACTTTGGACCTTCTACGTCGCTTAGGTAAAGACCTAGATTGAACTGATGTAAAGGGGTTATGTCTTTTTATAAGCACACCGTTCCCCGCACCTGGCATTTTATCAAAAAGCTTGTTTATGCCTCTCTGAGTCAACTCCTGTACAGCAGTTTTTCCGTGTTCTTTCAGAAGCTCTTTTAATGGTTTATCACCGACTTGTTGTAGAAATAATTTACCTGAGTTCAGTGCCTGTTGTTTTATAGCGTTTGCACCTGACATTGCCAGGGGTTTCAAATAGCGTAATAAGCTACTGAAGAAACTACCGATTCCTCGTCCACGCTGGTATATTACTGGGGCTCGGTAGAGATCACCAATATCCGACAAATTACCACCACTCTGAACCAAATAATATCGTGTATAGTGTGAATTCATTTTGCTAACATTGATGACGAATGAGTGCCACCATAATACTATAAAGTTTTCTTCAATGCTTGTGAACATTTATAGTTTTTTCCTAACGACGTCTGAAGTGAAGCATAATATATGTAGGTGTAAAACTTGGCTCAAAGTCTACTAGTTCTCCGTGATGATCTGTAACCTTAATAGAAACGCTTTCAATAAAAGTCTTCTCCAATGGACAGTACTCAACGTGTCTGAACCTGAACACACTATCGCAATCCTGCACCGGAATTGTACGAAGACTTCTCACCTATTTATCACCTATAACTCTTGGTTTAATAATGTCTGTGTAGACATGTATTAAACTAGTTTTGCTGCAAAATACCGATATATGTTTCTCGACGGACTCTCTTTTCAAGCTCATCCACACTGTTTTCCAGACGATTTATACTGTCTAGAACCATTGATTTATCGAACGATTCCTTTATTGATGCATCAAGAAAGTCTGGATCGCGTTTATCAACGGGTGTTTTTAAAAAAGCGTCTATGAAAAGACCAGCGATATTTTCGGTTTTAGTAACTTCAATCGGCACCGGGGTTGTGTCCGCTGTGCCATCTGCCTTTCTATATGGTATGTTTAGAATCGTGTCGGGATCGGCTTTAATCCATTCGTCTGGCAATATGTCCGTAGCAGATTCTTTAGCCGCATTTTTTATAGACTGGCGAATTGACGCACCAATTTGAACAAATAATTGTTTTCGTATATTGTATACTGTTACATCTGTACCTGTAGCTCTTTCTCGTAAATCCTCCTCTGTAAACTGTATTCCGCTTAGCAAAAGTGCCACAAAATCTGTGATATTAATCGGTGATGGAATTGGTAGTTCCAATTTAATTTTTACACCATAATCTTTTAAATCAAACGTGTGAGAGGAAGGTTTCATATCAGTTTTTTTTTTCTCGCTCTCGTTTTAAACTGTTTGATGGATAAATATAGGTGTCAATCATTTGTAATAACTCCGGATATTTTCTTTTGGCCCTGGGAATCTGACCAATTATATGGTCGATAAAGTCTCGTATTGATTCAAACTTTGTATTTAATTTTAAATAAGCTTTCTGAGCAACTTTCTCTCCTTGATAGACATGTAGACAAAAGTATCCTGTTTTCTCAGAATCACTTATTTCAGGTATGATCTCTCTATATCTGTCATCTTCAATGTGTTTGTAAATAAGCTCCTTAATTTCTGTCAGGTAATAGTTATAGAATTCGGGTCTGATAGCCCATGAAAAATGATGCTAGATATGTAGAAAAGTTAATATCATTTTTTTCGTAGCATAGTTTACGTAAATCCCCACCAGACCATCCGAAACGTACATGATGCTTTTCGAGCCCCAGTAATATACCAACTTTGACAACTATATCTGGAGGCCCTGACTTTGGTAGGTCTGAACCGGTGGTACGTCGTTCTCTTTTCATTTTAGCACATTCCACATCATCACATCGTATAGATCGTTTGGAAACACTGCTAGTTGATTTACTCTTATCTGATCTTCGCTTTGGTAGTAAAATCTCGGTTATTCCAACACACCAGTCATCACCAAACTTTAGAGTATTGGGCAGTTTGTTCTCGAAAGATGATAATGTATTTTCAGGGTAAATATTCAGAGAACTGCTGCTTACAAGGCATACATAGAAATCATCTGTACCCTTTGCAGTCAACGGCATTTTTTTAAAGTCTGTCCCAAACTAATTCTGGCACACTGGACGTTCGAAATCTTCTCTCTTTCAGACGCTCGCTTTGTCGAACAGGTAGTTTCCTGATGTCAGAAGAGCTAGCTGCATATTGCTTTGAATCGAGTCGAGAACGTCTTAATATAGATTGTTCACTCAGCTCCCCCATCTCCACATCGTCATTTCCTTCAGGGTCCGTTTCAAGTTTACTTTCCATTTTGAATACACCTGAGCCTTTGTCTTCAAGTTTGCCAATCGCCTTTATTGCACTAACTACTTTATCAGGACTCATGTCAGCAGGAACTGTGAATTGTGTTATTCCATCATCGGTAGTAATTATCCTATAACCTTTTTCGTCTGAAGTTTTCCGGAATTTCGATGGTGGCTTAAGAGTTTTTGCTATTCCACTTGCTGACAGACGTCGTTTAGCTGCATCCGATAATACACTCTTTGGAGGGGTGATTTCGCCTACAGCTTCAAATAAATTTTCAACACGGTCAGGTGAAGTCTGTGTTGGTTGTTCACGTTTTATCAAAAATTTTGTTTGTGTAGTATTATCGCGCAGACTATTTCCCATCCTACGTGCATTTTCTTTTGCTAAAGAAAAGGAACGTGATGAGTGGGTTGTTTTGCCTCTGCGTCTTGTGTTTGAAAATTTTAAAAGCTCATTCCTATACTGATACCATTTATCCATGTCACTAAACTTTCTGCTCTTCAATATCTTATTCATCGCCTTATCAAACAAACTCTGATTATTTGAATTTTCAATTGTTTCTTTCAAATTTCTGTATACTTCTGGTGACAGAAGTAGCATTTTGCTGAGGTTGCTGTTGTTTTGCATATCTTTCAATTAGGGAACCAATTACACCTGAGAGTACACTGCCAAGTAAAACAGGTAGAAAACCTCCGCGTTGAATTAAGACCTTACGTTGTCGTGGAACTGAGCGTTTAGCGTCTACTAGCTTGCGCATACACGTTTTATATTTACACAGACGGTTATATACCTTTCCACGAGGCAAGTGATTTCCTTTCAGGGTATTCATTGTGATTTCACATAGCGTTTTGATTACCTCCGGATCTGCATTCTTCAGTATGGCATTCCTCAAACATGGTTTTGCATGTCTTAGCACGTATAACATGTGCTTGTTGTCCTTCAATCGTTTCATTCGTGACATCATTCTCATATTTCAAACTGTCTTTTGAACAATAACAGGTCACAAAGCTTTTGTTAAATAAATCGGTACGGAATCTTAAAACCTCATTTATATCCTGAGTTAGGTCTATTAGTAAATAGCTATGTGGTTTCTGTGTGATTTCTTTATATATCCTCACAAGCTCCCTACTGTTTTCTGGGTAGACTTGTTTAGCCAGATGGTGAAATTGGCTTTTGTCTCGTGGATTCTTGAAACACACAAGATATTTACAGTTTAGTGAAATATCCCTACAGAATTTTCCCTGATGGAAAATATTTTGGGTTACCAATATCACAGAAATATTGCGATGATGTGATCCTTTAGTGAATAGTTCGCATACCTGCCTTGAGAACGCATTTAGCATCATATCATCCAGAACAATGAGGGTGGGCTCGTTAGTATAATTTACGAATTCTTCAGGGATTGTGTTGAAATATTCAATATTATCAAATACAGGTTTCTTTGGTATCGCCTGAGTTTCGGCATTACACCAGATAACCTTCTTTATTTGCGGCTGAATCATGTGGTTGTTTTTCAAAAGTGTTTCTATAAAACTCGTCTTACCACAACCAGATGGTCCGGCAACCATCATTGTGAAGGGGTGAAAAAAACGTGTCATTTTTGTAAAATTCTCACAGACTATAACATAAAAACAATGTCACTACTCGTATTTATGCATTTAGTCAACATGAGTAGAAAGCAAATTATCGACGAGCTACACAGACCGCCACGAAGAAATTTTAAACGACGTCGTGTTACTATTAGGGGTATTGATGATCTCTGGCAGGCAGACCTGGTTGATATGACTGCATACTCTACTGAAAATCAAGGCTACAAGTTCTTACTAACAGTTATCGACACATTTTCAAAGTTTGACTGGGCACTACCAATCAAAAACAAAAGCGCAAAGGAGGTAGCCAGCGGAATGGAAGCAATCCTCAAACAAAGACGTGTCCCAAGAAATCTACAAACGTACGACGGGAAAGAGTTTTTTAACAAAACATTTCGTCATCTAATGAAAAGCTATGAAATTAATCACTACTCAACTTTTAGCCCCTTGAAAGCATCAATCGTAGAACGCTTCAACCGAACTCTTAAAGGTGTTATGTGGAAAGAATTCAGCATGAATGGGAACTACCAATGGATCAGCCTGGTTTCGAAACTAGTTGATCGGTATAATAGAACAAAACATCGTGTGATTAAGATGCGTCCTATTGATGTTAACGCGTCCAACGAAGTCCAAATACTTTCTGATGTTTATAGAAAGGTTAAGGTTACGTCAAAACCTAAATTCAAAATAGGTGACTTTGTACGTATAAGTAAACATAAGCATGTATTTGAAAAAGGCTACACACCCAACTGGTCCACTGAAATTTTTTCAATAAAAGAAGTAAGAAAAACACAACCTCGGACTTACTTACTGGAAGATTATCAAGGAAATTTAATACAAGGTGGGTTTTACGAGCCGGAGTTAACTACAGTAAAACATCCTGATACATACCTTGTTGAGAAAATTATCAAAAGAAGAGGAAATCGTGTTTTTGTTAAATGGCTTGGCTTTCCTTCTCATCATAATTCCTGGATAGATATAAAAGACATGCTCTAAACTCAGATACATTCATTCAAGATGTTGTATTTAAAGAGGGAATCTGACCGAATCAAAACGTTCATCAATCTAAATATGGATGAACGAAAAATACTTAAACTTGCTCGTAGTGGATTCTTTTACACAAACATAAAAGATCAGGTCAGGTGTTACTTCTGCTCGGTCAACATGGATGCATTCAACACACCTACTGATGTCGAGAGCGAACATCTACGTCGGTCACCAAAATGCTTCTACGCACAGGGAGTAGACGAATGCGGATTGTTCAAACCAGCTAAGACACCAAAGGCTGTCAACCGAAATTTGAAAGCCTGGTCTACGTGCGGAATCATCCTCGCTACACTTGGACTTATGATTACATCCTGTAAAATTACATTGTTATATTCAAATATCCACAAATAAAATATTGTGTCTGAAAACAGTACTTGTTTTCTTTTCCCATTTTGCACAGACAGAATAGAGAACCTGACCCCCACCCCCCGCACCTACGCCTGACACCCGTCCTCACTCGCCACTTCCCTACTCCCCATTTTTCATTCACCCCCGAATCTCTTATTCCATCCTCTACCATCATCACTTAATTGACATTCCATTTCATTCAATTAAATCCGATACATTTCTTCAAAGTCCATTAGCAACCTTAATCAACATTTATTCATTCATTTCCAGCTAATCAATTCACACAAACAATCATTAATCATCAAATCCAAAGCCTTTCAAGCTAAAAGTCCAACATTTGATAAAAACTGGTTTGATAGCGAGATGTCATCCAAAATAAAATAAACAAAAAATCCTGATCTCGTCTTTCACAAATCTCATTCTTCTATCTGATGATTTACCAGATGCTAATGATATGCAAAAAACATGTTTCGCCGTGATGCAAAACAATAATATATTCATCGTAAATTCGATATGCAAAATACATGTTTTACGCTAAAGCAAAACAATATCAAAAAAATATTCATCGTAAAAATCCCATTCATCGATCGCTTTGATCCACTTCCAGACCGGCTTACTCTAACGTAAACAAAAGCAACCTCCGTAGTAAAAACACATACACTCCTCTCTATCCAAACAACCTCCCGGCAACTAAACATATACCAACCTCTCTTTCCAAAATCAGCTTTCTACCGTACCAAAAACAAGTTCTCAACTTCTTCCCTACATGCATTCGCACACACACCATCCGCTCAAGCCGGCCGGCATCAACAAAAACTTGATCTTCATACAATTTAGTATCCCACTTTTGAACATTTTCTGACCCAAAAAGTAGCCCACTTTTTACATGTATTCGTATAGGCTGTCCCTATCGTACGTAGTGCATTTTTGTATGAAAGTGGGCTTCTTACTACTCAGTTCCTTGACGAACACACTGATTGAAACATAAGCTTGCCATACCCAATGCTTCCTGTGGTCCTAAGTCTGTTTCATTGATAACACTACGCAAAAATTCCTTGAGCCTTGCGTGTAATCTTTCTACGGAACCATTTGATTGTGGATGTCTGGAGCTGATTGAGATCATTTCTATTCCAAGTCTTTCACAAAGCTCAGAGACAATTTTTCCTGTAAGGACATTACTATTGTCCGATAGAATTTCCTTCGGAATACCATAGTATGAAATCCATTCGTTGATAACAGCATTAGCAATACGTTTGCTTGCTTCTCTTTTTATATATATAAACTTCAAATATTTCGATAAATTATCTTGTATCGTCAATGCTTTAAAATCTTTACCATCTTTCCATTTGAAAGATACTACATCCATTGATATCCGGTCAAAGGGTTGTTCTTTCAATTTTTCAATTGTCATTGGAGTTTTGAGGTTTCGACGGATGATTTTCTGTCTCTGACATTTATCTAATATCCTTACTCATACCTTTCCAATGATAGCTTCTTCGCAGAAATTCTTCGAGATTGTTAACACCTCTATGGCCTCCGACAATGCCCATGTGCCACTTTTCGATTAATTTTAATCTTTCCTTTGGGTCAGTTACCTCGATGATTTCATCGTTTGGATCTTTTTCATTGATTTCTTCATTATTACTCTCCTCCCCCTCTATGTCCTGAATATCGTCCTCGATTTCATCTCTTTCAGTCGAACTGTCTAGTTCATCAAGATTTATTTCTTCAATCTTACCACTTTTGAAATGTCTGATTATTTTGTTTCCGGTTTTGCAAATCAAGTCTCCATGTTTATTAATTGTATAATCCCTAATTATTTCAGAATGTTTGTATCCCAGTATATTTTCTGATATGATTTCCCGTTCCTGTAGGAATTATTGCATTTACCGGAAGGTTCCTACTAAGTTCATCGGCAACTTTGTTGTCCTTTCCAGACTTATATTCAATTTTGTACTGATATTCCTCTAGTTTTAGGCGCCAGTGTACAAGTCTGCTACCTGGGTCTTTTATGTTGAAAAGCCACAATAAAGGTCGGTGATCGGTACGAATAATGGATTCCTTTCCATACAGGTATGGTCTTCATTGTTTTACAGACCACACTATAGCGATAAATTCTTTCTCTATAGTCGAATAGTTTCGCTCAGCGTTATTTAGTGTTCTGCTAAGAAACATGACTGGTTTTTTGTATCTCAAATCATTTTCTTGTGACAAGACTGCTCCTATCCCTTTGTTGCTTGCATCTGTAGTAAGTATGAACATTTTATTAGAATCAGGATACATTAGGGTAACATTCTCCTTTAAAATTTCCTTAATTTTTTCAAACGCAGACTGACACCAACTAAATTCTGTATCTTTCCGAAGGAGTTTGTTTAAAGGCTCCACAGTTTTCGCATAGTTATGCACAAATCTACGATAGTAGCCAGTCAAACCCAAGAATGACTTTATCTCCTTCTGGTTTGAGGCGCTTTTAATTTGTCAATTGCTTCGAGCTTTTTGGGATCCATGCTGACACCATTGTCAGAAATTATGTGTCCGAGGTATGCCACTTCTTTGCGCAAAAACTCGCATTTATCGGGCTGAACTCTAAGGTTATTCAGCTTCAGGCGTTCAAACTCCAATTTTAATTTTTCGGTGTGATCCTCAAGTGATTCACCATAGATGACAATGTCATCTAGGTAAACGAAGCACTTTGATCCTTGCAATCCGGAAAGCACAGTATACATCATTCGTTGAAAACATGCCGGGGCATTTTTCAAACCGAATGGCATACGTGTATACTCGTAGTGTCCATAGGGAGTGCTGAAAGCAGTTTTGCATTGATCTTCCCGTTTTAAAGGTATTTGGTGAAACCCGCTTGTTAGATCTATTGTTGAAAAATATTTCGCTTTTCCCAATTGATCCAATATTTCAGAAATATTAGGTAAAGGATAATTATACGTAACCATGACTTCATTGAGCTTGCGATAGTCTATAACTACACGCTATTTCGTTTTACCGCTTGCATCGACCTTCTTCGGTACCACCCAAACAGGCGAATTCCATGGACTATTGCTGTTACACGTTCTGCTTCCTTAACTTTCCGACCTCTACGCTCGAGCTCTTAACCACAGCTCCGCTGCCATGTGGCTGTCAATTTTCTTTTGATATCCCACGACAAAATTGACGTGGGATGTGCAACCGTCACAACCAACCTGAAATGACAAGCCACATAGCAGCAAGGTGTGTTGGTAGTGGTCACCCAGCGGCGTCGCCTGATTCATTACAACATATTGCAATTCCTCTGTAGAAATTTTGCATATGCGTATTTCTTCCGAATTCAACTTTAATTCCTGGTCTCCTTCATTTAGTATGACTACAGGAACTTCCCTATTCATATCCACTTCAACCAGTGAATCTGCAATTTTCATTCGACCTATTTGAATTCCCATAACTCAAAGGTTATCACCTGGGTTTTCACTGACATGTAAATAGTACATTGTTTCTGTACGCGGTCTGGCAATGAAATTTTTCTTTGATAATTGCAATTTATTATCTCCAATTACTAAAGTATGATTACTCAAGTTAAGCAAAGTCTTTTGTTCAAATAAAAATGGAGAGCCCAATATTCTATAGAATTTATCGAAGAGACGATTAGTTGCCACTTGAAATGGAATATCGTATTTTTCTTGACCGTAATATAGAGATAGAGATGAAAAGCCAAAGGTATTCCCATCTACGGCGTTTATGCATCGATACTTTATACCCTTTGACTTATCGACATCTCTTTCAAAAACATATTTCGCGGCAATCAAATTTAGTGAACTTCCTGTGTCGACAAGAAATTTCAAATATTGTTTACCTAGCCTAAGAAAAAGATAAGGACTATCTTCTGTATCTAATGAGTTTATTCTATATTCGTTATTTATACATAATCATAATCAGTATTTTGCTTGCTAGAACTTTTGGATGAATTCTCGCTGTTTGATGTAGAGGCTCCAATTTTCTGTGATGACTTCGTTGAACTTTTATATCCTGGCTGTCCAGATTTGTTTGTTTGGTTACTTCTGCAATCGCGTTGAATGTGTCCTATTTTAACCACACTTGTAACACTTCTTATCTGAGTGCAACTTGTGAACTCTTGGAAGAGTATTCCGATCTGTAAAATCTTTCTTACTAGACACTTTCACTAGTCCAAGTCACTGCTCTTCCTCCTGAGCTAAACGGCTAGCTTCCTCCAGTGTTTTTGGTTTCTGTGTTATCACATACAGTGTTAACGCATCCTTCAATCCGTTGATGAAGACGTTTCGCACTTGTTGTTCTATGAAAAAGTTTTCTCCGATCGATGACTGATCTGATCGAGCAGTCAGCATCCTCCGATGAAGACCTAATAATCCTTTGATGAGATTGAACCACCGTTTCACTGCTATTTTGTTGAAAGGAAAACAACTCCCTTTGTAGTTGCAGCATTGAGTGCGGTTCGGCATAAACTTGTTTAAATTTAGCCTTCAAAGCACTCCAACTACCAAATTCTTCGTTTAGAATTATGGTTTGAGCGTTTCCTTTTAACTGCATGCATATATTCTTGAAGAGGATGACCTTGACTGGACTTTTCGCCAATCTCATCGCTTCTTCACATGCATACATGAAGTTGAAAGCGTCTTCTGCTTTCCCTTCAAACACCGGAATAAAATTTTTCAAATCGCTAAAACTAACACTGATTTAACTATCAACACTATTTGCATTTTCACTATCACTTTTCACGTTTGATGCCGAAGCAGTTAGAACAAAATTGTTACCCGTAGCCGTTACTTCCGCGAAAAATTCCTTACAAATAATAGATCCTTCCAAAGTTTTATCCCAACTTTCTTCGTTGCCTTCGTCTTCCGAAGAGGACTCACTGGTAACAGGATCTCTTTTACCAATACGGTACTTGGCTAAGTACTCGCGAAATGTGGCGAAATCGACCTAATCACCACCAAGTTTAACTTTTACACTTTCACGATTAGGAAGCATAAGAATTTCCTCGACTTTAAGCTTGGATTTCTTTGATCCTAGTTTAACGCGGTATTCACTCATAAACGCGAAGTAATTGGTATTTTTGTTTTAATACTTTGGTTTTTCTTTTCTTAAAACAAAATACATTTAACTTTCCCTATATACTTGGTAAAGGTTTTTGCACTTTATACCAAGGGCCTGTCAAAATCTGATCAGGAGGAACAGTGGGAATTTCGGGTTTCACAACACAATGAAAATTTACTTATATCTAAAATGTGAACAATTTCACTGTTTAAAATAAGGACTTACAAATGGATGTTCGCCATTCCTTTGATTTGGTTCTTCTTTACTTCCGTAGTCAGATAAGTTCCTTATTTTCTGCTTTGATTTTGCTTTTATTTTCCCGCGATGGGTCAAACGCAGGCTAGAGATGCTTCCAATCCTTTTTCCGATTATCCCTCGAAGGGCCAACCTACTTCACGCAGGCTAAAAGATGCTTGGCCAACATTGGAAGTTCTCGTCAAGAGAGAAATTTCTTTAATTTTTAAACTTTTTTATTTTTCCCACGTTGTCCCGCGTTGAGGAGAAAATAGCTCCTTTTCCAAATCACTTGTTTTTTTTAATCAGTTTTTCACAAAAAAAAACCAATCAGACACTTCGGGAAACTTTTCACTTTTGCAAGTTAAGATAGTCAATTGACTTTCACTGTTGGAAACTATTTATTAAAAACTGTTCATTTTCACTTAATGAGCTCGAATCACTGGATAGTCAATTCCCACCGATATCCCACCGCTGCGACCAAATTTTGTTACGCGCGAGAGTGTTAGAATAAAAAAAACAAAATTTAAATATTTTACACTTTATTAATATTGGATTTATACTCTAACACTATTAACTTAATTTAATTACAATTAGCGCGCACGAGCTTATTTCCACGACAAGATAACTCAGACTAAGCGCGTGTTGTAAAGCAATTAGGATATTTAATACTTCAGACTGCTGACGATGCAGTCTCAAGTCGTTTACTTGTTTGGTGAGAAAATTTTCAATCTCATGAAAATTTTCCCACATTCATCAAAATGCGCAAGTAAATGCAGACGCTGACTAAGCGGTCACGTTGCATGAACTTGCGATCAAATCTATGGAAACGTGGAGTTAGCACGCGCGTAACAACCCCCTCTACTCCTTCGAAAGCATTTAATATTTATATTATTGCCCTTTTTAATAATTCTATTGATTGATTAAAATGCTCATTAATTTTAACTCGGTGATTAATTGTGTTGATTGAATTTCGGCTATTTTTTTCTGTGACCTGCAAGTGTTCTAAAATTTCTTCTCTATCTATATTATCCATAGTACCGAATAACCATTTTTGTGTAGTGCCTACAATATTTAACAACCCTCATTTTTTGTCTAATTGAATTTACTTTTGCTTCTATTGTTTTTATATGTTGTAAAATTATGTCCACATTATTTAGATCCAAATGTGTCAAATTTACCTTAATATTGAGAATAGTTTCCGAAATACTTTCTGGATTGATCATGTGCAGTATTGTATTAGTTTGATTAATTATCTGCACTTCTTTTACTTTGACCTTCACATGCCCATTTTGTTCCTTAATTGGTGTCACCTGTAGGACCCCTAGTGCTGTTTGTGTCAGCATCAACATTGCAATCATTATTACCTGTAAATTTATACGGTCGTTTAACATTAGTTATATGAACACTATCCAATCTTTTTATCTTATATCTAGTTTTTTCTTTGTGCCTAACATGCTCATAATTTTTTATAGGACCCTCCCGTCTGTTTTCTGTATAATCCTCTCTTTTGTCATTGAGTTTGGTAATTTTCTTCTTCTTGATTCCCCTAACAGTTTCAGTTCATTTCTTTGCATCTACCTCATCCCTAGCTTTCCTGGGTTTAGTCCTAATGTTTGAATGAAACCTTTCATTGTAGTTTCCTATAACTAATCGAATTTTCGCCTCTACAGACAGGCTTTTATCTGTAATACCTGTTACTTTTTCCAGGATTGTAGAGTGCAACCTCTCAACATCCGAATCACCAGTATGGTTATTATGTTTGGTCCAATTTACTTCCACATCATTCTTGCTCAGAAACTCTTTAACCTATTCCGATCTAAATTCACTATCCATTATAATTCTTTTTGGTTCACCAAGCATAGAAAAATGTTCTACTAAAACTGTTTTTTTTTGTTACCCAACTCTTGTCATTAATAATATAGGCTACCGCAAACTTTGTCAATTTATCTATTACTGTGACAAATGCTTTCTTTTGTAAAAAGAAGATATCTAAATTGGTAATTTCATATTTTTTCTGTGGGTGTTTCCGTTATGTGAAATTTTGGCTTGATAGGATTTCTGTCATACTTTATCTCTTTACACTTATCGCAGTTGTTATCACTAATTGGATATGCTCCTGATGCTTTGGGAAGTATGTTTTTGACTTCAACGTACAATATGTTTCATTAATACCACTGTGCATTGATTCTTGAGTGTGATATAGTGAAATTTGTTTATGGACCTCCTCTTCCGATTCCATCTCCCTTGCTCTTTTCGAGCATCTTACAAATTTCATTCCTGTATCATGCGAAAATAGATCTATAATTATCTATTGGACCTGATTTTAGTCGTGATCTGTAACTTCCGAGAATATTCCCGTTTTTCCCTTCTTAATAAACCTTATTAAAACATCCTTGATTTTGTCGACTCCGTGTAAAATCTCTACTTCTTTACTTGCGCTGTATGTTAATATGAGCTGTGTTCGATATTTATTTACAATTTGCTCCTTGATTCTAAGGGGATCCAACTGTTGCTCATCAACTGAATGAACTGTATCTATCAAAGCGAGGTTTAAATCACTATCATTATCCGCCCCAATTTTCGGCGATGTCTCCAGTCTGCTTAGAAAATCTGCAAACACATTCTCCTTTCCTTTCATATACCCAATTTCAAAATTGTATTCTTGAAGCCTCACAATCCATCTTTGGTCTTGTTGTGAAAATCCCTTCCCCTTGTACTTATTATTCAAATATTTGATTGGCATATGATTCGTAATGACTTTAAACCTATTCCCATACAAATATAGGCGATAATACGTCACTGAATGAACAATTGCTAAAAATTCTTTATCCGTGACACTATAATTTTTTTCGTGTTTATTAAGAGTTCGAGAAACAAAGCAAACTGGATGGCCATTGTGCGACAAAACGGCACCAATCGCATAGTTACCCGCATCTGTTATTAACCCAAATAGCTTATCAAACTCCGGATATTTTGAAATTGGGCGAGCCGTTATTAAACTCTTCAAGTGTTCAAATGCAGAAATATATTGAGGATTCCATATATTAATTTTTTCATATTTCTTTAAGTATCTTATCATTGGATATGCCATCTTTGCATAATCCCTAACAAACTTTCTATAAAATCCTGTCATCCCTAAGAACCCTCTCAACTGTTTTTCAGTTTTAGGCAAGGGTAATTCTTCAATTTCTTTGATCTTATTCGGGTTCGGTCTTATTCCTTTTTGCTCAAAACATGCCCCAAAAATTCTATGTATCGCTTCATGAAATTGCAGTCATCTCCTTGAAATTTTTAATTTTGCTGCTCTAATACTTTGAAAATAACCTCTCAAGATGTGAAATGTTCCTGCAAGCTAGAAGAAAAAATAAAATATCGTCAAGATAAATGATACAAATTCCATTTGTCTGTTCTCTCAATACTTCGAACATCATCCTCCAAAAAGTCCGAGGGGCGTTTTTTAAACCAGGTGGCATCCTTACATATTCAAAGAGACCTATTGGTGTTACAAACGCGGTTTTTTCAATACCTTCCTCAGCAATAAGGATTTGATTATATTCTTTAAAAAAAAATGAAAGAAAGTATATACCCTTTAATTCTACTATTTATTTTAAATTTAGTATACAATTGTTTCGTTCTCTACTTGAGAACTTCCTCAGTACTACTATTCCCTAAACTATAAGTGTCCTAATATTTATACTAAACTCATTAACGTATTAATATGAATCTCTAATTACATCTAATCCCTCAAAGTACTTTTACTTAATCTCTAATTACCTGATCCTTTACCATTCAAAAATTTGTTTTTCCATAATTACTACTTAACTACCTTCATTATTTTGTAAGCTTGAATAGCCAGGTGTATCCGTTACCTGGGTCGCCGTTCCAAATGTCCTGCGTCTTCCGATTGAATATCTCCAAGCTTTCTGCTACATCAAGCTTCCATCCGTTTTTAACCGTTTTCAGCATGCTTACGTTGTCCGCAGTGATGTCATGTTTTTCAAGGACTATATGCTCTGCTACTTTTGATTTGAAGTTTTTTGTATCCTGCTTTTTGCTTTTGTTGACTGCTTCCCTTAAGTGTTCATTCCATCTGACACCTAGTGATCTCCTCGTTTGTCCAATGTAACATCCATTACATTTCGTACACGATACCTTGTAGACTCCACTCCGCTCCATTTTGGGAATGGGGTCCTTGGTTCATCCAAGCAAGTTCTGTATTTTTGTGGCCCGGCTCGTATAAACTAGGTCGATGTCTACGTTCTTCATAGCCCTCTTCATTGTTTCCGTCCTTGAGTCAAACGTTACAACCAACCTCTTCCGTTGCTCGACTTCCGCAGTTAGCGTTGTGAACTTTTTATTGAAGATCTCCTTCGTTCGTTTGGCTATCAATTTGGTGACTTCATCCGTAGGGTATCCATTCCACTCGGCTAGCTTATAAATGTGGGACGTTTCTTTTTTCAGGCCTTCCTTATTCAGTGGAAGCGTGAGCATTCGATTCACAAGCCAGCTAAATGTCGCCCATTTTTGCTGTTGGCAATGGTTCGAAGTGAAAGGAATTATCCGCATGGTGTCCGTTGGTTTGCGGTATATTTCTAATTCCAATCCATTAGCTCCTCTATATACCATTACGTCAAGGAATGGTAGCCGCCCCTCCGACTCCAGCTCGTGGGTGAAACTGATGTTGTTGTGGATTGAGTTGATCGCCGTGAGAGTTTGCTGGACCTGATCCTCTTTGATGATCGTGAAGATATCGTCTACATAACGCACCCATCGATGTGGCAGTTTACCTTCTTGTGCTAACTTCTCCTCCAAAAATGCCATAAAAACTTCGCTTAGAAACGGGGAAAGAGGGTTTCCCATTGGAGCACCACGTGTTTGCTTAAAAAATTCTCCCCTAAAGGTGAAATAGCTTTCACCCATGCAGAGTCTAGCCAGTTTCAAATACATTTTGGCTCGTGCTTTCCATTGCTCTCCTGATCCTTGTATCAGAATCCACTCCTCAACAATTGTATACTAAATTTAAAATAAATAGTAGAATTAAAGGGCATATACTTTCTTTCATTTTTTTTTATTTGAAGGTTCTACTAGAGGCGGAATATTTTTAACTATATTCTTTTGCCAGATCTAACGTACTGAAATACTGCGCTTTCCCCAGTTAATCCTATATACCCTCAATATTTGGCAATGGGTATTGATCATCCACTGTTACCTCATTCAACTTTCGGTAATCAACTACTATCCCGTACTTCTGAATCCCCGAATCGTCTTGCTTTTTCGGAACCACTTTTTTGGAGAACTATACCGACTATTACACTAACGGATTATTCCTTGACTTTCCATTTCCCCAATCTGTCTTCTTTCTTCTGTAATGATTTTCGTTTAAATTCGCTCGAGTACCGAGATTTCCCAAAGGAAATCTGAACCGACCTCTCATCGGTTCTAGACGTGAAGTCTTGGAACGTGACAACGGACAGTACCCTTCAGGTCAACAAGTCGGAACACTCTGTGTCTGTTGGCTAGCTAGCTAGTTCGAAGAGGAGTTCGGTCGCGGGTCTTGCGAGAGCAGACTAAGTCCGGAATACAAAAATTCAGCCACTGGTTCACATGCCCGATTTTCTAACGCGTCGAAAACACAACCATACGGAAAAGAAACCTATCCTTACTTTATTCCCTGTTTCTAACATTCTTCCAGACAACAAGCAAAAAATATATATTATCTAATTCCGCGTTCCCGAATATCACCGACGCGGTATCAAAAATCATGCTACTCTAACTCAACTTCGAAATAACCAACTCTAAGAAAAAAACCTCAAAAAAAAATATGGAACGCGACGCGTAACCGGCCATCCATGGATTTCTAGAACCCTACCCTCGTAACGGCATACTCACCGTTCGCTGACATTCCTGCTGAAATTATATATTATGTTATTCTATCGAAAATTAAACATCAGAGACCACAACGGAAAAGTAGACTTGCTTATCACTAACTCACCGATTATGCATTTAATTTAGTATCTGGCTGCCATCCGCCAGCATCCAAGACGTAGCCTGATGTATGCTTTCAAATTTCCCAGAACACCGGAATTGATTTCACTCTTTAACTGATATCTTTAGACACTTGCACCTCCTTCTAATTATCGTATGATAATACCTCAATTTCTATTTTCTTTGTTTCCTGACAACTGTCAAAACGCGGTTCTTGATAGCGAGCGGTTAAAGGGTCGTTACCGAACCGTCGACGTCAAGAACAATCTGCGGTTCGTTGTCAGTGGCGTAGTGCTGATTTATTACACTTCAGCTTTATGTTTTGGTGGATACCTATACAACTTTGAATTAATAGGCTGATCAGTGGTCGTCTTAATATAATGCACCACTGAATCGGTGTATTTAATTTCCTGATTGCCTATATCTATTGATTTAACATTCGTTCCAATCCATGCCAATGAGAAAATCATATTCCCTATCAAGTGCATTCTTTACGCATCTCATTTGAGCATGAAGTTGCTGCTTGAATTGCAACTGACGCTTTGTTTTCACTTGTTTTGTAAACTTTTCTGCAACACCTTTAAAAGTATTAATTTGTATGAGCTTTGACTCCATCTCTTGATATAATTGGCACGGAATCCTATTAAAATTGAAACAACTGATCATGGAGCCTGTGTCTATCATTGCTATAAAATCATCGCTATCAAATGAAATTGTAATGAAGTTTTTATTGTCCGAGCTAGTTTATAAAAAACTTGTCAGAGCCTAATTGACTCACCTCTTCCTTGTGGATATTATCTACCTCCATAGGCTCTATCCAATTTCTTTCTATCCTTCTCTGTCTAGAATTTCTATTATCACTTACTGGCTGCCTGACTTGAAACGTTTGCTTTGACAAATTTGGCCGCCTTGATTAACTTCACTCCTTCTAACTTGATTTGCGTCACTTTGCCTAAATTGATTCGACTCACTTCGCTTAAATGCTTCTGATTTAATTCCGCTATTTCTAACACAATCGCTTCCTCCACTTTTACTATACAGCTTCAAACTAGTAAAACTAAAATACTTCCGAGCAGAGTCTTTATCTATATTTAAATCATATTTATCCTGCTCAATGTATCCTTGTAAGATTATTCTAATTCTTGAAAGTGAATGCTGGTTACGAATTTCCGGTGCTCATGGGCCTGCCACTATTTCTTTTATCTAAAAAATCAAAGCTCTATTTAAACACGTTACAATTTCGTCCCGAACATTACTAAAGCTAGCACATTCTGTGATATTATCCACAATTTGCTGAATTCTATTTAACAATTCATGAATAGTAAATACCTTCAAATAACTAATTTTCTTCGCTATAGTTATCTGGTCCTTCGTTGGTTTATAGTGCACTCGCAATCTCTGCTAACACTGCTCCCTAGTGTTGGGCACTGTGACATTTTTCGATGAGTTTGAGTGAGGTACTGATTTCGCTGAGTGAGGTGGTACATTGTCATACCTCAAAAGAGGTACCAGACGTGAGGCAAAAATTGAGCGTGTTACGAATTTACCTCTACACATTCATTAGTTATCACTCCACATAATCGAAATGATTCCATGGATGTGCATTTAACTTCAAATGAAAAGCAGAAATTTAATACTCAAATTTAGTTCACTGATAAATAAAACAAAAAGATATAATTCAACAATCGTAACAAATCAAATTAAATTAAAAATACTAGCGTTACATCAAAGAGTAAGAAATTGAAAAAAAAACACAATATTGAGCGATGTATACGAGTATGTCTGTATTTGGTCAAATGTAACATTTACATAATTTGTTGAAACATATATACATTCCATTTGCATTTAAAAATGTTTAATGTAAGCAAATAGAATTTCAGATTTTGAGAAATACAAAAGGATTATGATGCTCTATATAAAATTTACTTAACAACACATTCATTTTTATTTGCATTTTTCCCAAAAAAAAAGAAATACTAGAGCTAGAAGGCTTACATGTTATAATTTAAAAAGATTAATTGCGATACTTTTTTCCGGCAAGACGATTTCTTTTTTCCGTTAAAACTTGGCCTGATTTCGAAAATACTCGCTCTGATGGGACGGAAGTCGCAGGTAGGCACATTCGTTGTTTCATTATAATATAAAATCTTGGATATGCCTGCTTTTTCTCTTGCCACCATTTCTGTGGGTCTAAGCTGCGCTGTAACAGGGGCTCTTAAAGATATTTATCAACTTCTATTATGCCTGCAGCAGAAGGATTTACATTACTTATGACGTCACTCACTCTATTATCGAATTCAGCCCAAATACTGTGCCCTTTTTTCATTGGGATTTCAGTTTCTTCATTTTCCGGGATTCCTTGATATGATGGCAATTGTACATTCCCCACTGAAGCTTTCAAGCTAGAATAGGCTCTATGATATTTAGATTCATTTGAGAAGCCATACATTTTGAAGCGAGGATCGAAAAGTGTGCTCTCCGCAAATAAGTTGTTGTCTTCAATATTTGCAAATCGTTTTTCCAGGATGCTAAAAGGCTTTCTGCCATGTTCCTTACTGACTGAGGAAGTTCTTCTTTTATAAGAAACTTTTGACTTTTTTTCTTGAATGCATTACAAATAAGAATTATTTCTGAGATTGAATGTTTTTCTCTGGAGTTCCATCTCGTGACGACATCTTGTTTTGATTTGAGCTCAGCTTCTCCTAATTTTTTCTGCATCTGCGTAAGTCTTTCAGCTGCTAGTGGACTCCTTCGAAAAGTTTCTACAATAGCTTTTATTTTCGACTGGGTTGCTTTAATTTCTGTTAATGCAGTCTGAACAATCAAGTTCAGAGTATGCGCGAAGCATGGGATGTGCTGCCAGTTATTTAACCTGATTGCTGCCTTTATGTTACTGGCATTATCAGTAGTTGCACCAATAACTTTGTGGGAAAGCTGCCACTCGGTGCACATCCTTTTCAATTCTGAACTGCAATTCTCAGCAGTATGCCTTTCAGAGTATTGATAGCACTCTAACATACACGATCGCAGTTGATTTTTTCGGTCAATAAAATGAGCAGTTAGGGAAATATAATTATCATTGGGCTTGGAAGTCCAGCTATCTGTTGTTAGAGCAACGTACTCTGATTCCTGTAAAATATTTTGAACTTTCTCTTTAGTTGCATGATAGTAGTTCGTAATCAGAGCATTTAAGAGTGTTTTGCGTGAAGGAATTCTATAGTTTGGATTCAGTTCATAAATGAATTTTTTGAATTCCTTGCTCTCAACTAAATTGAACGGCAGATAATTTTTCGCTACCATTTCCACTAGATATTTATTTAACAGCTCAGATTTTTTGGCAGATATTGGCTTAGTTAAATACTGAGTCAGACTATTAGTTATAATTTTTATAGAAGAACTTGCATTCGATGATGTTGATGGAGTGATGTTAGAGGAAGCCCCCACAGATTCTGAATTGTTTTGAGAATCTAAGGGTTCCCCATTTTTAGTTTGATTTACATAATTCGGTTGATGTATAGCATCAAGAACTGTTGGGTGTAAAGATTTTATATGGCGCATTAAATTAAATGGCCCACCACCTCTGCATGGGAATATCTTTTTGCATAAATTGCACTTTGCCTTACTATTGCCCAAATCAGCAAAATATTGCCAAGCACTTGATTTTCTTCTATCAGCCATTCTATAGAGAAAAATAAAAATGCGGTATTGGACTATGACATGAATTTTAGTTAAGCTCCAAGCAATCATCTAGCTTTCAAAAGAGAAAATTACTACCATTTACATGATAAAGTTAAACAAATTTTGTATTTATCATCTAACAACATTTAGTCTAATTTTCTCTTTATATTTATATACAAACTTGATCAAGGATTGAAAAATGTATATATTTACCATTAATAAAATAGAGAAGCTATCTTCGTGTTTTATATATGCTTTTCTCAAAAATAAAAACTTGAAGATAGCGGTTCATCCTTAGTAATTTGCTTTTAAATATTTATTCCCTTATATGTAGTCCGCGAATGCATTCCTGACTAATTTTTTCCCGGAAATATATATACAAGTAGTAACTAAGTTGATGTGAGTGTTTCTACGTTATTTCAGCAACTTAAATCAATTTAAAATACATTTAACAAAATAGCGATGTTTTGAAGATTAATGGAAATAGTCAAATGAGAAAACATCTTAACAGAACTTTAAATCATGATTTCGAAAATTTTAAACCAGCAATGTTCTTTCTTAAATTAGTCCTTATACTTTTATCATTTACTGGTGCTACGATTGCGATTCTTGTCATATTAAATTCTTCATTTTTTGTTGAAATGATTCAATAAAACTAAATAAAATAAACGCAGAAAGCAGTCCAGAATTAAAATCAATGGGCCGAAAAACCACACACACCTTTACTTTTAATTTGATGCGAGTAATTTAGCACTTCTTTACGATGGCACTTTTACTGATTTTAAGATTCACGGAAAAAACTCATAAGCTAATTATCTTTTCGCGAGAAAAACACTATGAAACTCCTCATACTCATTCTACTCTTCATGAATATTTTCTACTCTCCATCACAATATTCATCCGAACCGAATTCTCTTACTTCTTCATTCAATCATTCACATAAGCGTTACATGACATGAAGATTGAAGTTTTCTCTACACTAAATTGCTTTGAGATTGCCTCATTTACTCTTCCTCACTTTATCTAGCATACTTCGTTCTCCTCCATTTACGCCGCTTTCCTCCTCAATGAAGTGTGAGGTCATAGAGATATACACTGGAGACCGCGAGCTTTCATTTTTCCTATAAATCGGTGAAGCCTCTTAATACTTGCTCTGCTTCCGAATATCATTTAGCAATCTTCTTTTTTTCTCACGTAATTAACAAATGAAATGCGATGCGCGCTATATTCGAAAATTTTTCGATTGGAATCATCATCTACAAAATATTTGCACACCCCTAATTTCGAAAATGATCGTTCAGCTGATGATGAACTGTCAGTTGACAATTCATACGAAAACTATAAACAACACGTGAGTGATATAATTTATTAAGTGAAAGTTTAGTTAAATTGTGATTAATGTTTAATTTTTTACAGTGAAAGTGAAGATGAAGTGCATTATCTGCAAGTGCGAGCAGCCACGGGGGAGCGACAAGCCGTTTTTTTCCTTATTTAGGTAAGTAAAGTGAAGTGAAGACGAAAGTGATGCGCCCGAGTTAAGTTTACGCGCCGTTTTTTTACCGTGGGCCAGGATTTTAGTGCGTTTGGTAAATTAAAATGCATTCGTCATAATCCGCGAATCACTGTGTGCGAAAATTGTGTTTTCCAGTGAAAAACTAAACGTTTGACGAGTGAAAGAATATCGATGCCGGTGAGGACAACAAATTGACATGCCGATAATACGCGCCTATCTCGCGAGTTTTCGTTAGTATTTTGTATTGATTTGAATTAATTCAAGTGAAGTGAAGTGTAATTACGCGTATAAATCTATTTTAGTATTGAAAATAATTGATTTGTGTTAAAATTCGTGTATTTTAATGACCGGGTCGCATGTGAAGTCGAAAATTTGAGCTTCATCAGGTTGATCCGGGATAATGTTGAGATTCGCCTAGTGAAAATAGTTCGTTTAAATATTCCGAAGGTGCGTTCAAAAGTTTCGTGTTTTCCGGCTTACCATTTCATTCAATTATTTCAATCGAATTCTGAAATACGGGAGCTAGTTTCAGTGCCGTGCTCCTCCAATATGGGGGCTATTTAATCAACTTCGAAAATTAGGCGGTTTTATTTCAAAATATTTTTGTTTTTCTAGGCTTCCAAAATCTTCGCGCATGGAGCGCGCATGGGCCGCAATGATTCGAAGAGAAGTCGGATGCTCAGTCAATCAACCGGATCTGTGAGCGCCACTTCAAAGAGGGTGATATTAATTGGAGTCAATCAAGGCCGAAACTCTCTTCAACCGCTGTGGTTGTAATCGAAAAAGTCAGTGACAGTTAATCTTTCCCGGAATTTTTAAAAAATGGCTTGTTTTTTCAGGAATTTCAAAAACTAAATGCAGCGATGCAGCCGATAAATGATGTAAGTTCAGCTTTCAAAAACTTTAAATTTTAATTCAAATTTGCATTACATTTTTATTTAATTGTCATAATAACATGTTATTTTTTAGGAAACTACCTCTCATGAGTTCGGTGGATCACTGGATGAATCGGAGCGATTAAATGAGGTAAGTTTTTTATTTGAATTTGAGGTTAATATTAAAAAATATGTATTTTTCAGGGACCGGATTCATTCTGTCAGGAGTATGTACCTGTCGGGGTCTCGAATTACTTAATTCAAGTAAGATTTAATGTTTTTTAACTCATGTTGTCAAACATATTCTATATTTATACATATATTTATATTCTATATAATTATATTTTAATTAAATTTCGCATTACATTTTTATCTAAATGTCCTAATAACATATTATTTTTAAGGAAACTGCCTCTCATGAATCACTGGATGAATCGGAACGATTGAATGAGGTAAGTTTTTTATTTGAATTTGAAGTTAATATTAAAAAATTTGTAATTTTCAGGGACCGGATTCATTATGTCAGGAGTATGTACCTGTCGGGGTCTCGGATCACTTAATTCAAGTAAGATTTAATGTTTTTAACGTTTATTGTCAAACACATTCTATATTTTTAAATGTATATTCTATATAATTACATGTAATATTCTTTATTTATATATTTTTTTATTTGGAAATCAAATAATAATTTTACTATTCTTCATATAATTTTTGATTTGAAAATAGTAGCGTATATCGATTGACTTCTCGGTTTTTTTTTCAGCGAAGAAAAACCGAGAAGTCAATTGATACAAGCTATATTTTTCAAATCAAACATTATATGAAGAAAAGTAAATTTTTTTTCCGAAGTACTGCTTCGAAATATCAATGGTTAAAGATAAGATCATGTTTTGATTTCCAAATTTATACTACATTTCATCTTAGCAAGCTTACCAATATAATTCGTTTGCGTTTTTTTAGCATTTATACAATTTTGATTAGCATAATTGCCAGTGATTATTTTTCCAAATTTAGTTTAAATAATAAGGAAAAATTGCGCTGAAATAGAAAACCGACTTCATAATGCCATAAAAATTTGAAGGAATTTTTATGGAAATGGTGCGAAATGGCAAATGTTTACATTATTTGCCAAGCTATTGATCATCATTTCCAAGCTATTGATCATCGGAAAATGAGTCTTGAAACGACTTTACAAAGTTTATCAAATTCACTCGTATATTGTTCTCGACAGTTTATTCTTTGTAAGCCTGATTGCGACTTTTAAGATGTAGATACGTATTTAATATTTATCCAAATTATCCCAGATATTTTTCATTAAAACTTCCATTCTATTTTTTCCCTTCACATTAATTTTTAGGAACGCAGAGACGTCCCATCCTGTAATTTTCGGAATGAACCTGCGTATCTTGGGAGTCCTGAATGGATACCAAAACCAAAAGTAACAATTATTAATTATCAATTTATTTTCAAATATGATAAGCTATCTACTTTTTAGAAGAAAACAACTCCATTGTACCGGATTTTGAAGTCTTCACCATCACCTTCTACTGGTGATCCACCAACTCCAAGGAAGGCAAAACTCAAACGGCACAACAATATTTTAAAAGGAATTGTGAAACACCAGAAAAAGGAGAAGAAGGTATTGCAGCAAAGGATACGAAGACTCAAACGAAAAGTAAGTAGTTTAGATAAGATTGTAGAGGAATTATCCGAAAAAAATTATATTTCTGTAGAAGATTTAGAGAGGCTGAAAGGTTCATATGTAGGTGTTGAGTTACTAGAAAGAGTAAAAAAAAAGTAGGAGGTGGAAAGGTTTCCCGTGGCTATCCTTTGGCTCTTAAGAAATTTGCCCTTACTCTTAACTTTCTATCTCCTAGGGCATACAATTACGTTCGTGACACGTTCGAAACATGCTTACCACATTCATGAACAATTTCTAAATGGTACCAGTGTATAGATGGTAGGCCAGGATTCACGACAGAATCCTTCAAGACACTTGAAACTTTGAGGAATGGTCTTTTGTTTGTGATGATAATGAAATTACTCTTTCATTAGACCCATCGCATCTCATAAAACTTGTCAGAAACTCCTTAGGTGAAACTGTGCCATTTTTCGATGAAGATAACTTCATCATTGATTGGGAGTACATAAAAAGCTTGCATGAACTTCAAGAAAAAGAGGAATTGCATTTAGCGAATAAACTAAAAAGATCGCACATTGATTATCTCAAACAAAAAATGAAGGTACGTGTCGCAACACAGGTTTTCAGTAACTCGGTTGCTGATCAATTGAATATTGTAGGGATGTGATACAATTACCAGAGTTCTTTAGTTCCGAGGGTACGGTCAGATTTATTCGATATATAAATAATGTGTTTGACATCCTGAATTCTCGAAGTATTCACGCGCCAGATTTCAAGCAAGCATTATATAGTGAAAACTTCGGGTGGATTTTTAAGGTTTGATAGTAACACTTAAAAATGCTTTGTTTCTTTATAAAACTCACGGGATGGATAAGAACTTATTGAGTTATCTCGCTACTTATAAATTAAGTCAGGACCGTTTAGAAATGTTTTTTTCTCATATTCGTTCTCGTCTCAGGTCCAACAACAATCCCACTGCTAGACAGTTTGGGGCCACCTATAAACGAATTTTAGCTTATGTGCAACTATCTGATAGAGGCGTTGGTAACTGTGTACCACTTCAGGAAATAAACATTCTAAATGTTTCATCAACTGACGTATTGCAACCATATATACACCACTATGAAAATGCCGATGATATATTTGATTATATGCAGGAAATCGGACCCTTTTCGCACTTTATTGAGGAAGTTATAATTTATGTGAGCGGCTTTGTAGCGAAATCCCTTAAACCTAAAATTAAATGCCAGATATGTTTTCCTTGTCTAATTGGTAGCAGGAGTGATTTTGGATCGTCGATTATTGACCAAAAATCAAGAGGGGGTTTGCAGTACCCCAGTAAAGATCTTATTGAGACATGTCGTCCAGTTGAAAAAGCTATTCGAGGATTCCGTTCGGTAAAATCTAAAGTGAACTTTAAATTAGTTGCTCATAAAGTCTTTCGAGACCTATACCAGACCAATTTATTTAACTGTCTTATGCTTCATAATATTGAGACTGGGCCAATTGATGGACACAGATTAATATTAATGAAATCCATCATTGAAAAATATTTAGATGTAAGTATCCGATACATAGCAAAAACTGACAGCGAGCATTCAAACTATTATAGGAGCCTCTATACGATAACGATTTTATTTCGGGGTCAATAGCACATTTTCATTTATTATATTAATATTTCTTTCAACATTATCCTTACAAATTTATCCTGGACGATATATATACATATATATATATATATATATATATATATATATATATATATATATATATATATATATATGTATATATATGTAGATATATATATATATATATATATATATATATATACATATATATAAATATATATATATGTATATATATATATATAAATATATATATATATATATATATATATATATATATATATATATATATATATACGAGTATGTAAATATATATATATATATATATATATATATATATATATATATATATGTATGTCTATATATATATATATATATATATATATATATATATATTGTCGCGTGTTATTGGTTCGCGGCCTATAATTTTAACGTTCCGGGAAAGTGAAAACGCAATGTCTTTTAATTTAAGTTAAAAGAGTTTATTTAATTCAAGAAAATGCACAATAATCAGTTTAACACTTTCACTAATTTTAATTTTCACTATTAAAATAAAATCTAACACTTGTCCATAAATTTCTTATCGCAATTGTCTTCTAAATCACTTCACTATTACGAAACACACTTCCTACACACTTTCGCAGTTCTTATCGCGGTCGAATGAATGGTTCCCCCCATTCATTCAGCTCGCCTTTATATAGGGTCTCTACCTATTCACCCATTTCTCGCACATTGGCGAACGTTCTACCTGGTAGATTCGAGCAAATTCATCAATGGAGTGACGTCACTTGCAGATGTTGATCATGTTTGTTGGGTTCTCGTAGTTTCGAGTGAATTCGTGTTCTTCATTGTTGTGAAAACAATTGCGACAGTAGCTCGCAGAATTATTTGTACATGTAATTATTTGTACATGTAACACTGCCCCCACCTCAGTTCTTTTCGCCCCGAAAAGATGTGTCGCTATTTGTAGTCAATTCTCCCTGGGTGTAATATGGGGCAAGACGGTCCAGATGCACGATTTTCATTTTAGCTCTCGGCTTACGATGTTCCTGTATTCGGTATACGACGTCGTTGATTCGCTTTGTAACTCGGTATGGTCCCTCCCAATTATGTTGCAACTTTGGAGACCTACCCTTTCGCCGTTGCGGGTTATAAAGCCACACCAGGTCATCTTGCTGGAAGCCAGTAGAATTAGCCTTTAGATCATACCTGGTCTTCATGCGGTCAGCAGCCGATTCGAGGTGTTTTCGCACTGTCCGATGTATCTGGTTCAACCGTTGTCTTAGATCACTTGCGTACTCCGAGACCGTTTGGGGTTTCTCAGGGGGTGTTCCGAACTTTATATCGGCTGGCAGACGAATAGTCTTTCCAAAAATGACTTTGGCTGGGGCTTGGCCCGTCGATGCATGTTCGGCAGCTCTGTACGCCATCAAAAATAATGGGATGTGTCGGTCCCAGTCCCTTTGGTTCTCGTCAACCATCTTGGCAAGGTGTTTATTGAGCGTGCCGTTGAAACGTTCGACCATTCCATCGGATTGGGGATGCAGCGGTGTTGTCCTCGTTTTCCGTATTCCGAGCAGCTCGCACATTTCGCCAAAAACTAGTGACTCAAAGTTTCGGCCTTGATCCGAATGTAATTCGCAAGGTACGCCGTACCTACTGACCCAATTTAACACTAGCTGTTCAGCTACGGTAGTTGCTTCCTGGTTGGGAATGGGGTAGACCTCGGGCCACTTGCTGAAATAATCGGCTACAACCAGCGTATATCGATTTCCCCAATCGGTTTCAGGAAAGGGTCCTGCGATGTCAACAGCAATCCTCTCAAACGGTACCCCCACGTTATAGGTTTGCATTTGTCCTCTCAGTCGTCGCTTTGGGCCTTTGACGGAAGCGCAAATTGTGCATCTGCGACACCAGTCCTCTACGTCTTCTCGAGCGTGGAGCCAGTAGAACCTTTCCCGCAATTTCGCTAAGGTCTTGTTAACACCAAGGTGGCCTCCCGAGGATCCTTCATGCATTTCCTTTACCACATCGTGGATTCGGCTTTTGGGTAGTATAGTTTGCATCCTATAGGAGCTGCCATCTGCCGTTTCCCATTTCCGCTTGAGTACACCACCCTCCACCTGAAGGGAGTTCCATTGTGCCCAATAGCTTTTCAGGGTTGCGCCATGCGTTGAAACGTCCTTCCACTCAGGTCGCCCAGTCGTCTCCTTCCATACGAGCAATGGTCCGATGTCTTCATCGGCTAGCTGGGCATTTCGAATCTCCTCCGATGACCAACCTTCATCGAATTCGGCCGTTATCAGTCGCAGATCAACGGGCGGTTCCTTTTCCTCAATCCGTCGGCAATGCTTGCAGTTAGCTGGACATGGGCGACGAGATAGGGCGTCAGCATTTCCATGAACTCCGCCCTTTCGATGAACAATTTCGTAGTCGTATGACTGCAATCTTTCGATCCATCTCGCAACTTGTCCCTCGGGGTTTTTGAAGTTAAGTAGCCATCTCAATGATGCATGGTCCGTTCGAAGAACAAATTTCTGGCCATATAGGTACTTGTGGAACTGCTTGGTGGCCTCTATTATAGCCAATAGCTCCTTCCTGGTCACACAGTAGTTCCTCTCACTTTTTGAAAGAACTCGACTGTAGTACGAGAGGACTCTTTCTTCGCCATTGATCTGCTGGGAGAGTACAGCTCCAATACCGCCGTTGCTTGCATCGGTGTCAACCACAAACATTTTTCCGGGTTTCGGATACGCCAGTACGGGTGATTCACATAGCTTTTCCTTCAGGGTCTCAAAGGCTGTCTGGCATTGTTCATTCCAGACATACGGACGATTTTTCTCGGTTAGCTGATGAAGACACTTAGCTATTTTGGCAAAGTCTTTGACGAATTTTCGATAGTAGGTTGCCAGGCCCAGGAAACTTCGTAGTTGGCGCTTGTTGTTTGGTGTTGGCCAGCTTTTCACGGCTTCAATTTTCTCAGGGTCTGTTTTGACCCCTTCAGCTGATACGACATGTCCCAGGTATTTTACTTCAGCTGCGAAAAGGGTACACTTGTCGGGACTAAGTTTCAAATTTGCCAGTCGCAGTCGGGAGAAGACCTCTTCTAAGTTCCGCACATGCTCTTCGAACGTTCTCCCGATGACGATGATGTCATCTAGGTACACCAAGCAGGTTTTCCAGGTTAGACCACGTAGCACGTATTCCATCAAGCGTTCGAAAGTGGCTGGAGCATTGCAAAGCCCAAACGGCATCACCACAAATTGCCACAATCCGGTCCCAACTGAAAATGCGGTCTTCTCTCGGTCCTTCTTGTCAATTTCTACCTGCCAGTAGCCACTCTTGAGATCGAGTGTAGAAAACCATTTTGCGTCGGCTAAAGTGTCCATGATGTCATCGATGCGTGGGAGCGGGTAACTATCTTTCTTAGTGACGTCGTTAAGCTGCCTATAGTCGACACAAAAGCGAGTGCTACCATCCTTTTTCTTTACTAGAACTACAGGCGCGGCCCATGGACTTACAGAAGGTTCGATAATGCCTTGCTTTTCCATGTCCGAGATCAGCGCGCTCACTTCTCCTTGTTTGGCTATAGGGAGACGTCTTGGTGCTTGTCGAATCGGCTTGGCTCCCTGTGTATCTATGACGTGAGTTACCAAACTCGTTCGGCCTTGGTCATCCGGGCTTGTTGAGAAGATGTCACTGTACTTGGTGACCAGATCAGAGGCTCGTTTGAATAGTTGCACCGGCAATTTGACTTGCTTCAATATTGCAGACGTGGATTCCCGGGCCTTGTCTGTGTCTTGCCTCCTTTTCCAATGATGGTTGTGAGTAGCTTCCAAAGAGGTGATGGTGGAAACAGGCTGGCAGCTGCCGATGACTTCTCCCGCTTTGATGCTCGTGGTTGAGTCTGCGGTGTTAAGGACTCTAACCGGCACATATCCGTTCCTTAAAGATTTTACAAGGCTTCGTCCTACAATCAAACTGCGCAATGCGGATGTCTTCGTTGGCTCTATCAGATAAGATCGGTGGTCTCCAGAATCACCATCAAGCTTGGCCCATACAATGCTTTCGGAAGAATTCGGTACATCAGTGTCAGTACATACCACTACATTCATCTTGGGGATTTGGACGCTGGGATCCTCCATCAGTACTTCGACATTCTGCCATTTCAAGACACGTTTTCCCAAGTCCAACGTGATTCCATGTGGTCGCAGAAAATCCATTCCGAGAATGCAGTCATCCATAATGTTCGCGACCAGAAAATTATGTCGGAACACAAGGTCTCCCAACTGTATCTGGAGGTTGACCTCTCCATGAACAGGTGCAGTTTCTCCCGTAGCTGTCCGTAGTGAGAAAATTCTGCCCTTGTGAAGCTGTTGCTGTCTAACTAGGTCTGGTCGGATAATCGATCGGGTTGCACCAGTGTCGATTGTTATGGTGCAGTGTTCTCCGTCAACTTGACCCGGAAGGCATAAGTCCGCTTCTCCACGATGTAGTCTTGACACGGTGATGGTGGTGCTGGGGACGTCGATCCTCCTAGCCAACCTCTGCCCCACGAAGTTGGCTCTTACATGTTTCCCGACCCCTCTGTTTGAAGGGCTTCCATTCTGGGCTCCTGACTCGGTCTGGATCTCCTCCTAGCTGCACACCCTGGACAATAGCTCGGTTTTCTTCGCTTCTTGCAGTCTCTTTGCAGGTGCCCCTTCTCTCCGCAATTCCAGCATCTAGGCGCACCATTTGCATGCCGGTCTCGCTCAATTTCCACGCGCTCACACCTGCACTCGTCTGTCACTACCTCACGAACCCGGGCAGTGGTACGAGTCACATTTTTCGCTGCCTCAAAGTTCAGACTATAAGCCAATGCGTCCTTAACCGTTTGCTTTTGAGCTAAACGCACGGCTTGTTGCAATTCCGGGTCCTTTAGTGCGCTGATGAATGCTTCTGTCGCTGCATCATCTCGATGTTCTGGGTCGTAGGCTGGATAAGCCAAAAGTGCCAGTCGCTCAATATCTTGGGCTAGCTGCTGTAGGGTTTCACCAGACTTCTGCATTCGATGCCTTAGCTGTGACCGATAAATCTGCTTTAGATGATCGTCTCCATAACGCATGTCGAGCGCATTCATTATAGCATTCGGGTTTGAGTGCAATTCAACGGGGATCGTCTGCAACAGCTCGGCAGCTGGGCCTCTTAGAGCAAGAATCAATGCAGTTGCTCGTTCCTGTTCATTCCAGTGATTTATGCGAGCGGCTGCTTCGAACTGGGTTTTGTAAATAGTCCAGACCGTTTGCCCATCGAATATTGGTGCTTGCACATTTCTAGATGAGCTTTGCGCTGCTGTTATAATTGGGGCTGGTGAGGCGGTTACTATTGCCTTCGCTGCTTCCAAATCCTTTTTCACTTTTTCCATCTCATGGTTGACCTGGCTGATCTCAAGGTTGATTCTCTCCTCGACCTGGTATACCTTCTCCTCGACGCATTTAATTTGGCTGTTGAGACTACTGAGCTCCGCTTTTATTTCGGTTGACTGTTTTTCCAGCTTCTGTGCGATGTCCACCTTGATTTCGAACGCTTGTTGGTCTAGCTTCGCTGATTGTTCATTTAGCTTCGCAGCTAAACTGGATGTCTGTTCATTTAGCTGCGCTGATTGTTCGCTTAGCTTCGCTGATTGTTCATTTAACTTCGCTGTTAAATTGGATGACTGTTGTCGCTGCTCTTGCTGCATCAGCATCAACATCTGCATCAGCGCATTTTCTGGTTCCTTTGGTTTTGGTGTTCCGGCTTCACCACCTTCTGCACCTTTTTCTGCATCTGAGAGCTCACCCAAATCCAGATTCACGCCTTCCGACTCGATCGCATCACGCAAGCGTGCAATCAGTATGGCCTTTGTACCTTGTGTAGCCAGATTTCGTTGTTCCAACTCCTCTTTGAGCTCCGATATGCTCAATTGATTAATTTTAAGATGTAAATTTCCTGGCATTTTTTTTATTGTTTCGGCTATTTTTTAAGTTACTTTTCACAATTGTGCACTTTAAAATTGTTTAAACGTTTTCACTTCACAATTTCAATCGCACTTCTCGACACCACTGTCGCGTGTTATTGGTTCGCGGCCTATAATTTTAACGTTCCGGGAAAGTGAAAACGCAATGTCTTTTAATTTAAGTTAAATGAGTTTATTTAATTCAAGAAAATGCACAATAATCAGTTTAACACTTTCACTAATTTTAATTTTCACTATTAAAATAAAATCTAACACTTGTCCATAAATTTCTTATCGCAATTGTCTTCTAAATCACTTCACTATTACGAAACACACTTCCTACACACTTTCGCAGTTCTTATCGCGGTCGAATGAATGGTTCCCCCCATTCATTCAGCTCGCCTTTATATAGGGTCTCTACCTATTCACCCATTTCTCGCACATTGGCGAACGTTCTACCTGGTAGATTCGAGCAAATTCATCAATGGAGTGACGTCACTTGCAGATGTTGATCATGTTTGTTGGGTTCTCGTAGTTTCGAGTGAATTCGTGTTCTTCATTGTTGTGAAAACAATTGCGACAGTAGCTCGCAGAATTATTTGTACATGTAATTATTTGTACATGTAACAATATATATATATATATATATATATATATATATATATATATATATATATATATATAGATATATATTTCTATTATAAATCTATTCAGCCCTCTAAATCATGTTCATTTCATTAGACTTTTTGCTTTTTATTAATAACTGTAATATTTCCAATCTTTTTTATTAGTTTTGAGTAGGTCATTCATTAGGATTAGGGCTATTGGCGATATCTCTTTGGAAAAAAAGGGCGGGGCGACTACCTCTTGGGTCACACGGAAACGTTGCAATTTTTAAAACAGCTTATTTATTTATATCTGGCCTTGTAATTAATATATTATGTATGTATGTATAGATGTTGTAGGTTTATATATATATATATATATATATATATATATATATATATATATATATATATATATATATACTTATATATATATACTTATATATATATATATATATATATATATATATATATATATATATATATATATATATATATATATATGCATACATATTATATGCTTTATAATATATATATATATATTGTCGCGTGTTATTGGTTCGCGGCCTATAATTTTAACGTTCCGGGAAAGTGAAAACGCAATGTCTTTTAATTTAAGTTAAATGAGTTTATTTAATTCAAGAAAATGCACAATAATCAGTTTAACACTTTCACTAATTTTAATTTTCACTATTAAAATAAAATCTAACACTTGTCCATAGATTTCTTATCGCAATTGTCTTCTAAATCACTTCACTATTACGAAACACACTTCCCACACACTTTCGCAGTTCTTATCGCGGTCGAATGAATGATTCCCCCCATTCATTCAGCTCGCCTTTATATAGGGTCTCTACCTATTCACCCATTTCTCGTTTATTGGCGAATGTTCTAGCTGGTAGATTCTAGAAAATTAATGAATGGAGTGACGTTACTTGCAGATGTTGATCATGCTTGTTGGGTTCTCGGGGTTTCGAGTGAATTCGTGTTCTTCATTGTTGTGAAAACAATTGCGACAGTAGCTCGCAGAATTATTTGTACATGTAACACTGCCCCCACCTCAGTTCTTTTCGCCCCGAAAAGATGTTTCGCCAGTTGTAGTCAATTCTCCCTGGGTGTAATATGGGGCAAGACGGTCCAGATGCACGACTTTCATTTTAGCTCTCGGCTTACGATGTTCCTGTATTCGGTATACGACGTCGTTGATTCGCTTTGTAACTCGGTATGGTCCCTCCCAATTATGTTGCAACTTTGGAGACCTACCCTTTCGCCGTTGCGGGTTATAAAGCCACACCAAGTCATCTTGCTGGAAGCCAGTAGAATTGGCCTTTAGATCATACCTGGTCTTCATGCGGTCAGTAGCCGATTCGAGGTGTTTTCGCACTGTCCGATGTATCTGGTTCAACCGTTGTCTTAGATCACTTGCGTACTCCGAGACCGTTTGGGGTTTCTCAGGGGGTGTTCCGAACTTTATATCGGCTGGCAAACGAATAGTCTTTCCAAAAATGACTTTGGCTGGGGCTTGGCCCGTCGACGCATGTTCAGCGGCTCTATACGCCATCAAAAATAGTGGGATATGTCGGTCCCAGTCCCTCTGGTTCTCGTCAACCATTTTGGCAAGGTGTTTATTGAGCGTGCCGTTGAAACGTTCGACCATTCCATCGGATTGGGGATGCAGCGGTGTTGTCCTCGTTTTCCGTATTCCGAGCAGCTCGCACATTTCGCCAAAAACTAGTGACTCAAAGTTTCGGCCTTGATCCGAATGTAGTTCGCCAGGTACGCCGTACCTACTGACCCAATTTAACACTAGCTGTTCAGCTACAGTAGTTGCTTCCTGGTTGGGAATGGGGTAGACCTCGGGCCACTTGCTGAAATAATCGGCTACAACCAGCGTGTATCGATTTCCCCATTCAGATTCAGGAAAGGGTCCAGCGATGTCAACAGCAATCCTTTCAAACGGTACCCCTACGTTATAGGTTTGCATTTGTCCTCTCAGTCGTCGCTTTGGGCCTTTGACGGAAGCGCAAATTGTGCATCTGCGACACCAGTCCTCTACGTCTTCTCGAGCGTGGAGCCAGTAGAACCGTTCCCGCAATTTCGCTAAGGTCTTGTTAACACCAAGGTGGCCTCCCGAGGATCCTTCATGCATTTCCTTAACCACATCGTGGATTCGGCTTTTGGGTAGTATAGTTTGCATCCTATAGGAGCTGCCATCCGCCGTTTCCCATTTCCGCTTGAGTACACCACCCTCCACCTGAAGGGAGTTCCATTGTGCCCAATAGCTTTTCAGGGTTACGCCATGCGTTGAAACGTCCTTCCACTCAGGTCGCCCAGTCGTCTCCTTCCATACGAGCAATGGTCCGATGTCTTCATCGGCTAGCTGGGCATTTCGAATCTCCTCCGATGACCAACCTTCATCGAATTCAGCCGTTATCAGTCGCAGATCAACGGGCGGCTCCTTTTCCTCAATCCGTCGGCAATGCTTGCAGCTAGCTGGACATGGGCGACGAGATAGGGCGTCAGCATTTCCATGAACTCCGCCCTTTCGATGAACAATTTCGTAGTCGTACGACTGCAATCTTTCGATCCATCTCGCAACTTGTCCCTCGGGGTTTTTGAAGTTAAGTAGCCATCTCAGCGATGCATGGTCCGTTCGAAGAACAAATTTCTGGCCATATAGGTACTTGTGGAACTGCTTGGTAGCCTCTATTATAGCCAATAGCTCCTTCCTGGTCACACAGTAGTTCCTCTCACTTTTTGAAAGAACTCGACTGTAATACGAGAGGACTCTTTCTTCGCCATTGATCTGCTGGGAGAGTACAGCTCCAATACCGCCGTTGCTTGCATCAGTGTCAACTACAAACATTTTTCCGGGTTTCGGATACGCCAGCACGGGTGATTCACACAGCTTTTCCTTCAGGGTCTCAAAGGCTGTCTGGCATTGTTCGTTCCAGACATACGGACGATTTTTCTCGGTTAGCTGATGGAGACACTTAGCTATTTTGGCAAAGTCTTTGACGAATCTTCGATAGTAGGTTGCCAGACCCAGGAAACTTCGTAGTTGGCGCTTGTTGTTTGGTGATGGCCAGCTTTTCACGGCTTCAATCTTCTCAGGGTCTGTTTTGACCCCTTCTGCTGATACGACATGTCCCAGGTATTTTACTTCAGCTGCGAAAAGGGTACACTTGTCGGGACTAAGCTTCAAATTTGCCAGTCGCAGTCTAGAGAAAACCTCTTCTAAGTTCCGCACATGCTCTTCGAACGTTCTCCCGATGACGATGATGTCATCTAGGTACACCAAGCAGGTTTTCCAGGTTAGACCACGTAGCACGTATTCCATCAAGCGTTCGAAAGTAGCTGGAGCATTGCAAAGCCCAAATGGCATCACCACAAACTGCCACAATCCGGTCCCAACTGAGAATGCGGTCTTCTCTCGGTCCCTCTTGTCGATTTCTACCTGCCAGTAGCCACTCTTGAGATCGAGTGTAGAAAACCATTTTGCGTCGGCTAAAGTGTCCATGATGTCATCGATGCGTGGGAGCGGGTAACTATCTTTCTTAGTGACGTCGTTGAGCTGCCTATAGTCGACACAAAAACGAGTGCTACCATCCTTTTTCTTTACTAGAACTACAGGCGCGGCCCATGGACTGACAGAAGGTTCAATAACGCCTTGTTTTTCCATGTCCGAGATCAGCGCGCTCACTTCTCCTTGTTTGGCTATAGGGAGGCGTCTGGGTGCTTGTCGAATCGGCTTGGCTCCCTGTGTATCTATGACGTGAGTTACCAGACTCGTTCGGCCTTGGTCATCCGGGCTTGTTGAGAAGATGTCACTGTACTTGGTGACCAGATCAGAGGCTCGTTTGAATAGCTGCACCGGCAATTTGACTTGCTTCAATATTGCAGACGTGGATTCCCGGGCTTTGTCTGTGTCTTGCCTCCTTTTCCAATGATGGTTGTGAGAAGCTTCCAAAGAGTTGATGGTGGAAACAGGCTGGCAGCTGCCGATGACTTCTCCCGCTTTGATGCTCGTGATTGAGTCTGCGGTGTTAAGGACTCTAACCGGCACATATCCGTTCCTTAAAGATCTTACAAGGCTTCGTCCTACAATCAAGCTGCGCAATGCGGATGTTTTCGTTGGCTCTATCAGATAAGATCGGTGGTCTCCAGAATCACCATCAAGCTTGGCCCATACAATGCTTTCGGAGGAATTTGGTACATCAGTGTCAGTACATACCACTACATTCATCTTGGGGATTTGGACGCTGGGATCCTCCATCAGTACTTCGACATTCTGCCATTTCAATACACGTTTGCCCAAATCCAACGTGATTCCATGTGGTCGGAGAAAATCCATTCCGAGAATGCAGTCATCCATAATGTTCGCGACCAGAAAATTATGTCGGAACACAAGGTCTCCCAACTGTATCTGGAGGTTGACCTCTCCATGAACAGGTGCAGTTTCTCCCGTAGCTGTCCGTAGTGAGAAAATTCTGCCCTTGTGAAGTTGTTGCTGTCTAACTAGGTCTGGTCGGATAATCGATCGGGTAGCACCAGTGTCGATTGTTATGGTGCAGTGTTCTCCGTCAATTTGACCCGGAAGGCATAAGTCTGCTTCTCCACGATGTAGTCTTGACACGGTGATGGTGGTGCTGGGGACGTCGATCCTCCTAGCCAACCTCTGCCCCACGAAGTTGGCTCTTACATGTTTCCCGACCCCTCTGTTTGAAGGGCTTCCATTCTGGGCTCCTGACTCGGTCTGGATCTCCTCCTAGCTGCACACCCTGGACAATAGCTCGGTTTTCTTCGCTTCTTGCAGTCTCTTTGCAAGTGCCCCTTCTCTCCGCAATTCCAGCATCTAGGCGCACCATTTACATGCGGGTCTCGCTCGATTTCCACGCGTTCACACCTGCACTCGTCTGTCACTACTTCACGAACCCGGGCAGTGGTACGAGTCACATTTTTCGCTGCCTCAAAGTTCAGACTGTAAGCCAATGCGTCCTTAACCGTTTGCTTTTGAGCTAAACGCACGGCTTGTTGCAATTCCGGGTCCTTTAGTGCGCTGATGAATGCCTCTGTCGCTGCATCATCTCGATGTTCTGGGTCGTAGGCTGGGTAAGCCAAAAGTGCTAGTCGCTCAATGTCTTGGGCTAGCTGCTGTAGGGTTTCACCAGGCTTCTGCACCCGATGCCTTAGCTGTGACCGATAAATCTGCTTTAGATGATCATCTCCATAACGCATGTCGAGCGCATTCATTATAGCATTCGAGTTTGAGTGCAATTCAACGGGGATCGTCTGCAACAGCTCGGCAGCTGGGCCTCTTAGAGCAAGAATCAATGCAGTTGCTCGTTCCTGCTCATTCCAGTGATTTATGCGAGCGGCTGCTTCAAACTGGGTTTTGTAAATAGTCCAGACCGTTTGCCCATCGAATATTGGTGCTTGTACATTTCTAGATGAGCTTTGCGCTGCGGTTATAATTGGGGCTGGTGGGGCGGTTACTACTGCCTTTGCTGCTTCCAATTCCTTTTTCATGTTTTCCATCTCATTGTTGATTCTCTCCTCGACCTGGCTGACCTTTTCCTCGACCTGGTCAACCTTTTCCTCGACGCCTTTAATTTGCTTGTTGAGACTACCGAGCTCCGCTTTTATTTCGGTTGACTGTTTCTCCAGCTTCTGTGTGATGTCTGCCTTGATGTCTGCTTTGATTTCGATTGCTTGTTGGTCCAGCTTCGCTGATTGTTCGTTTAGCTTCGCAGCTAAACTGGATGTCTGTTCATTTAGCTGCGCTGATTGTTCGCTTAGCTTCGTTGATTGTTCATTTAACTTCGCAGCTAAACTGGATGTCTGTTCATTTAGCTGCGCTGATTGTTCGCTTAGCTTTGTTGATTGTTCATTTAACTTCGCAGCTCGACTGGATGTCTGTTCATTTAGCTGCGCTGATTGTTCATCTAGCTTCGCAGTCAGACTGGATGACTGTTCATTTAGCTTCGCTGATTGTTCATCTAGCTTCGCAGTCAGACTCGATGACATCAGCATTAACATTTGCATTAGCGCATTTTCTGGCTCTTTCGATTTTGGTGTTTCTACTCCTCCACCTTCTGCGCCTTTTTCCGCATCTGAGAACTCACCCGAATCCAGATTCACGCCTTCCGACTCGATCGCGTCGCGCAAGCGTGCAATCAGTGTGGCCTTTGTACCTTGCGTAGCCAGATTTCGCTGTTCTAGCTCTTCCTTGAGCTCCGACATGGTCAATTCATTGATTCTTAGATGCAAGTTTCGTGGCATTTTTATTGTATTGGCTTTTTGTTTTTTTTTTCAACAGTTTTCACGTTAGATTTCACAACTGTGCAGTTTACAAATGTTTAAATGTTTTCACTTTTCGAAATTTTCTATCTCACTTCTCGACACCACTGTCGCGTGTTATTGGTTCGCGGCCTATAATTTTAACGTTCCGGGAAAGTGAAAACGCAATGTCTTTTAATTTAAGTTAAATGAGTTTATTTAATTCAAGAAAATGCACAATAATCAGTTTAACACTTTCACTAATTTTAATTTTCACTATTAAAATAAAATCTAACACTTGTCCATAGATTTCTTATCGCAATTGTCTTCTAAATCACTTCACTATTACGAAACACACTTCCCACACACTTTCGCAGTTCTTATCGCGGTCGAATGAATGATTCCCCCCATTCATTCAGCTCGCCTTTATATAGGGTCTCTACCTATTCACCCATTTCTCGTTTATTGGCGAATGTTCTAGCTGGTAGATTCTAGAAAATTAATGAATGGAGTGACGTTACTTGCAGATGTTGATCATGCTTGTTGGGTTCTCGGGGTTTCGAGTGAATTCGTGTTCTTCATTGTTGTGAAAACAATTGCGACAGTAGCTCGCAGAATTATTTGTACATGTAACACTGCCCCCACCTCAGTTCTTTTCGCCCCGAAAAGATGTTTCGCCAGTTGTAGTCAATTCTCCCTGGGTGTAATATGGGGCAAGACGGTCCAGATGCACGACTTTCATTTTAGCTCTCGGCTTACGATGTTCCTGTATTCGGTATACGACGTCGTTGATTCGCTTTGTAACTCGGTATGGTCCCTCCCAATTATGTTGCAACTTTGGAGACCTACTCTTTCGCCGTTGCGGGTTATAAAGCCACACCAAGTCATCTTGCTGGAAGCCAGTAGAATTGGCCTTTAGATCATACCTGGTCTTCATGCGGTCAGTAGCCGATTCGAGGTGTTTTCGCACTGTCCGATGTATCTGGTTCAACCGTTGTCTTAGATCACTTGCGTACTCCGAGACCGTTTGGGGTTTCTCAGGGGGTGTTCCGAACTTTATATCGGCTGGCAAACGAATAGTCTTTCCAAAAATGACTTTGGCTGGGGCTTGGCCCGTCGACGCATGTTCAGCGGCTCTATACACCATCAAAAATAGTGGGATATGTCGGTCCCAGTCCCTCTGGTTCTCGTCAACCATTTTGGCAAGGTGTTTATTGAGCGTGCCGTTGAAACGTTCGACCATTCCATCGGATTGGGGATGCAGCGGTGTTGTCCTCGTTTTCCGTATTCCGAGCAGCTCGCACATTTCGCCAAAAACTAGTGACTCAAAGTTTCGGCCTTGATCCGAATGTAGTTCGCCAGGTACGCCGTACCTACTGACCCAATTTAACACTAGCTGTTCAGCTACAGTAGTTGCTTCCTGGTTGGGAATGGGGTAGACCTCGGGCCACTTGCTGAAATAATCGGCTACAACCAGCGTGTATCGATTTCCCCATTCAGATTCAGGAAAGGGTCCAGCGATGTCAACAGCAATCCTTTCAAACGGTACCCCTACGTTATAGGTTTGCATTTGTCCTCTCAGTCGTCGCTTTGGGCCTTTGACGGAAGCGCAAATTGTGCATCTGCGACACCAGTCCTCTACGTCTTCTCGAGCGTGGAGCCAGTAGAACCGTTCCCGCAATTTCGCTAAGGTCTTGTTAACACCAAGGTGGCCTCCCGAGGATCCTTCATGCATTTCCTTAACCACATCGTGGATTCGGCTTTTGGGTAGTATAGTTTGCATCCTATAGGAGCTGCCATCCGCCGTTTCCCATTTCCGCTTGAGTACACCACCCTCCACCTGAAGGGAGTTCCATTGTGCCCAATAGCTTTTCAGGGTTGCGCCATGCGTTGAAACGTCCTTCCACTCAGGTCGCCCAGTCGTCTCCTTCCATACGAGCAATGGTCCGATGTCTTCATCGGCTAGCTGGGCATTTCGAATCTCCTCCGATGACCAACCTTCATCGAATTCAGCCGTTATCAGTCGCAGATCAACGGGCGGCTCCTTTTCCTCAATCCGTCGGCAATGCTTGCAGCTAGCTGGACATGGGCGACGAGATAGGGCGTCAGCATTTCCATGAACTCCGCCCTTTCGATGAACAATTTCGTAGTCGTACGACTGCAATCTTTCGATCCATCTCGCAACTTGTCCCTCGGGGTTTTTGAAGTTAAGTAGCCATCTCAGCGATGCATGGTCCGTTCGAAGAACAAATTTCTGGCCATATAGGTACTTGTGGAACTGCTTGGTGGCCTCTATTACAGCCAATAGCTCCTTCCTGGTCACACAGTAGTTCCTCTCACTTTTTGAAAGAACTCGACTGTAATACGAGAGGACTCTTTCTTCGCCATTGATCTGCTGGGAGAGTACAGCTCCAATACCGCCGTTGCTTGCATCAGTGTCAACTACAAACATTTTTCCGGGTTTCGGATACGCCAGCACGGGTGATTCACACAGCTTTTCCTTCAGGGTCTCAAAGGCTGTCTGGCATTGTTCGTTCCAGACATACGGACGATTTTTCTCGGTTAGCTGATGGAGACACTTAGCTATTTTGGCAAAGTCTTTGACGAATCTTCGATAGTAGGTTGCCAGACCCAGGAAACTTCGTAGTTGGCGCTTGTTGTTTGGTGATGGCCAGCTTTTCACGGCTTCAATCTTCTCAGGGTCTGTTTTGACCCCTTCTGCTGATACGACATGTCCCAGGTATTTTACTTCAGCTGCGAAAAGGGTACACTTGTCGGGACTAAGCTTCAAATTTGCCAGTCGCAGTCTAGAGAAAACCTCTTCTAAGTTCCGCACATGCTCTTCGAACGTTCTCCCGATGACGATGATGTCATCTAGGTACACCAAGCAGGTTTTCCAGGTTAGACCACGTAGCACGTATTCCATCAAGCGTTCGAAAGTAGCTGGAGCATTGCAAAGCCCAAATGGCATCACCACAAACTGCCACAATCCGGTCCCAACTGAGAATGCGGTCTTCTCTCGGTCCTTCTTGTCGATTTCTACCTGCCAGTAGCCACTCTTGAGATCGAGTGTAGAAAACCATTTTGCGTCGGCTAAAGTGTCCATGATGTCATCGATGCGTGGGAGCGGGTAACTATCTTTCTTAGTGACGTCGTTGAGCTGCCTATAGTCGACACAAAAACGAGTGCTACCATCCTTTTTCTTTACTAGAACTACAGGCGCGGCCCATGGACTGACAGAAGGTTCAATAACGCCTTGTTTTTCCATGTCCGATATCAGCGCGCTCACTTCTCCTTGTTTGGCTATAGGGAGGCGTCTGGGTGCTTGTCGAATCGGCTTGGCTCCCTGTGTATCTATGACGTGAGTTACCAGACTCGTTCGGCCTTGGTCATCCGGGCTTGTTGAGAAGATGTCACTGTACTTGGTGACCAGATCAGAGGCTCGTTTGAATAGCTGCACCGGCAATTTGACTTGCTTCAATATTGCAGACGTGGATTCCCGGGCTTTGTCTGTGTCTTGCCTCCTTTTCCAATGATGGTTGTGAGAAGCTTCCAAAGAGTTGATGGTGGAAACAGGCTGGCAGCTGCCGATGACTTCTCCCGCTTTGATGCTCGTGGTTGAGTCTGCGGTGTTAAGGACTCTAACCGGCACATATCCGTTCCTTAAAGATCTTACAAGGCTTCGTCCTACAATCAAGCTGCGCAATGCGGATGTCTTCGTTGGCTCTATCAGATAAGATCGGTGGTCTCCAGAATCACCATCAAGCTTGGCCCATACAATGCTTTCGGAGGAATTTGGTACATCAGTGTCAGTACATACCACTACATTCATCTTGGGGATTTGGACGCTGGGATCCTCCATCAGTACTTCGACATTCTGCCATTTCAATACACGTTTGCCCAAATCCAACGTGATTCCATGTGGTCGGAGAAAATCCATTCCGAGAATGCAGTCATCCATAATGTTCGCGACCAGAAAATTATGTCGGAACACAAGGTCTCCCAACTGTATCTGGAGGTTGACCTCTCCATGAACAGGTGCAGTTTCTCCCGTAGCTGTCCGTAGTGAGAAAATTCTGCCCTTGTGAAGTTGTTGCTGTCTAACTAGGTCTGGTCGGATAATCGATCGGGTAGCACCAGTGTCGATTGTTATGGTGCAGTGTTCTCAGTCAATTTGACCCGGAAGGCATAAGTCTGCTTCTCCACGATGTAGTCTTGACACGGTGATGGTGGTGCTGGGGACGTCGATCCTCCTAGCCAACCTCTGCCCCACGAAGTTGGCTCTTACATGTTTCCCGACCCCTCTGTTTGAAGGGCTTCCATTCTGGGCTCCTGACTCGGTCTGGATCTCCTCCTAGCTGCACACCCTGGACAATAGCTCGGTTTTCTTCGCTTCTTGCAGTCTCTTTGCAAGTGCCCCTTCTCTCCGCAATTCCAGCATCTAGGCGCACCATTTACATGCGGGTCTCGCTCGATTTCCACGCGTTCACACCTGCACTCGTCTGTCACTACTTCACGAAC